>JAWLRI010000234.1:340705-495419 GCA_034781795.1 Crypturellus tataupa
CCTGATGCTGCTGAGCCCATGCTTGTCCCGGCTCCCGAGCCCCCAGTCAACACTGACCCTATTCCTGTCCTGACTCCCGTGCCTCCTGCCGCTGCTGCTGTGCGCCGTGCTCCGGAGTCTGCTGGCCAGCCCCGGCAGCGAGGGTGAGCGGAGCCCCGGGGGCGGCGAGGGGGCTCTCGGGCGGAGGGGCGGGCGGCCTTTTGGGCTCGCTTCGTGCGCTTTGAAGCAGGGGGGACTCGGCCTGGGAGTGGAAAGCGTCGCGCGGGGCTTGCGCGGGTGTCTGTG
Organism: Crypturellus tataupa; assembly: GCA_034781795.1. NCBI lineage: Eukaryota > Metazoa > Chordata > Aves > Tinamiformes > Tinamidae > Crypturellus > Crypturellus tataupa. The sequence goes on from JAWLRI010000234.1 coordinate 340,991, forward strand.
CGCGGAGGCTGCGCAGGTGCCTCGCGCGGCCGGGGACGGGGCTCGCGGGCTCCGGGGCTCGGGGCGCCCTCGAGGCTCGCCGGGAGGAGACCTGCAGGTCCCGACCGCAATGCGCTTAACCGTAAACACATACAGACGCGTATAGCGGCGGGAACGGCACGAAGGAGCCGGTGCTTCACCCGTGGCGCCGCTCCGCAGAGCGAGGCTGCTGGGGCCGGTGGTCTGAGAGACGGCATTTCCCTCACCTCGTCGTTTTATGTTTGCTTTATTTTAGTTCTTACTGTTTAATTCGTGCCCGGTGCCGGCAGCCTTTGAGGCTCTTTCATTATTTGTGGGCGAAGCGCGCGCTGGCAGCTCGGGGGACCCAGGTTGTGCCTCGCGCGGGGACGATGCTCGCGCGTGGCATCGCGTTCAGCTGCGAAACTCCCCACTGCCCAAACCACGGAGAAGAGTGGGGGGGAAGAGCAAGCACATCCCATTTCCAGATTTTCCGAATTATTTTTCAGAACGACAGTAATGCGAATTGCGATTTAAAAAAAGAACGGAGCGAGGAGCGCGTTCCTCAAGCTGCTTCTGGCCCTTCTATGCGCTTGGGCTCGCACTGCCGCTGTGTCGAGAGGTGCACCGAGCCTGGTTCCCGTCCTCCTTCGCCCACCCAAACGTTTGCCCTGGATTAGGGATCTTTTCCCCCTTGTACGGCTGCTCCGGTTGAATGAGGAGCTGCAAAATAGGGCACGTGCCAAGGGGGAGCGAGCCTGGGAAGGATTAACGCAACTGCTGAGGAGCTGGTTTAGCAGCATCTTCAGAGAGAGGCCGTAGGGGAGCATTGCAGCGTGAGGGGTTTGCTTCGTGGTCTCACTTGCGCTCTGTCATTTTGGTCTCTTCAGTCAACGCAAAGCTCAGAGACTGCTGGTAGGAGGGGTCTGCCCGCGGGCTTGAACTTGCTCAACAGCCACTCTCCCTGGCTGCGGGAGGTTTATTTGTAAACAAGCGTTACTTGGGGAGCGCTGCTCGCAGCAGGTCTGCTTTGCCCGTTACCGCTGAGCGGCTCTGCTGTGGGGAAGGGTTCACCCTGCAGCGTGTGAAAACTGATGCACCAGAAACCTCAGAGCTGCCCATGCAGTCGCGCCCCACTGGCATTTGTCACCTGTTTGGGTCTGGCAAGGGCAGTTTGGCTCCTTCAGGGAAGAGAAAGAACCTCCCCTGGGCTTGGTTGGCATATTTAGTTGGCTGGAAGCTCTGCTTTTTCTTGGAAGGAGGTGGCCATCTTAGGCATGTGGATAATGTTTCCTAAAAGCGGGTGGGTTTGGGTTCCCTGGGTCTTCTGAGGTTTGCTAGTCTTACGGTTACTTCTGTTTTCTTGTGTGTTACTTTTATTTTGTGTGTGTCCCACATTTGTGCTATTAGAAGACCCTGCACTGTGAATTATTCTCTTACGCATTTCCGTGTGTGTGTGTGATTGGGGGGTGCTTTAAATAGGTGAAGGCTGGGGCAGGATGGCCAAAGACATTTCCCAATACTTGTATTTGGGTTTTTTAGCGCAGAAATAGGTTTTCGAATGTGCAACCGGGTTTCGGAAATGTCTGCCCGTTCTGATGGACAGCTGCTGAGTGTTCAACCTGCCACCTGGGCAGAGTCTTCAGGTAGGAATTTTAAGAGTATAAATAGGGAAATGGAGTTCACTTTTCCCAGGATTTTTTGGGGAGGGGAAGGCAGATTTTTTTATAACACACAGTAGAGAAAAGCCTAGTACCATTTAGCTGTTATTTTTAATTCTTTAGCAAAGTTCATCCATTGGAATCTGAGACTTCCTTCCCCTCTTTGGCTATTTCTGTGAATTCAGCACAATAAAAAGATTCCCAAAAGTAAACTGGAAAGTATTGCATGTTCTACAGAAATTTTGAAATGTCAATATTTCATCATGATTTATTACTTTAAAATGCCTTGCTTACGATTGGTCTATAGGGAAATGCTCGAATTCCCTCAAAGTGCAGTCATTCCATAGCATGTTTGACTGAACGCAGAATGAAAATACATTCAGGTATTGGCAATAATCAGACATATATTGCTTCAGACTTGGAAAAAAATAAGAGGCAGCATTGTTGACACGGTAGTCAATGAATTACATATTTTTGGAAGCCCTGTGGTGTTGAGGGTACATGAACCTGAACAGATTTCCTTTGACCTGTCACAGACCTGAGAGCCAGCCCTGGACTATACAACTGGATTTCCTGCACCTCCTTTAGTCTAACATTGCACGTGTTTTAAATTAATCTGCTTTAAGTACTCAGGTTAGGGAAGTGGCTTAGTGTAAATTATTTATGTAAAAGAGTCTGAATGAAGGAATTGTTTAAAGACATCTTCCCCCCGACTCCAGAACCATTTGTTATCTCCTGTGAGTTTGGATTGGTTTGTGGATCTCATTTGGAAATCACCCAAATGACCTTAAAAAATGTCAGGCTGGCAGATTTTTAAAAGATTACAACGCCTTATACTTTCTGACGGCTTGTAATAAAGTAACTCAACAACAAGCTTGCATAATTATCATTAAATATAAAGTATATTTCGGTTTAGAGCTTTTCAGCAGAAATAAGTGCTGAGAAGGCAATGCTGTAACAACTGAGTATATTTTTAAACAAACTGTGGCTTGAAATAATGGCATTGTGATTTAAATAGGCAAAGGTGAGAAATGTAGAGTGAGTTTGCCTCTGTAATGAATATGTATGGAATTTATTTTAGAGACTTCAGTCTGGAAGGATGTTCTTGAGTTACTGTGTTTGGTCCTCTTCCTTTTAACTCCTTGGGGGAAGTTTTGAAGCTATAGTTTTATTAATTTATCAATTTATCATTTTTAGTTTGATTGAATAAGTGAATATAATTAAAGGGGTGGGCTTGGTACAGGTAAAAGGAGGGGAAGGTTGTAACTTGCAGATTATTGCTACCGGAGCCTGGAATAATCCTACCTGTTTTGAGTATGTTGATTTGTGCTTTGCGTTGGCTACTGAGTTACAATTTCTATGACATGGCATGCTAGATAAACACATATTTGGGTATAATAGAACGATGTTTGTATCCAACCAGTGAGTGAAGACTTTTTCAAGGAGTTTGTCATGCCTTTAGTGGAAGTAGGTGTGACAATAATTCTTGCATTAGGATGCTCCCATTAAGCTAATGGTTTGGGTATCAATATATGTATGATCAGGGTGTTTTTTTGGTCATGAAGTTGCCCTTACCAGCTTGGCTTGTGCATTGCTGTAGTGATAGCTAGTCTGTGTAATCCTGCTGGTATTTGTACATGGGAACAGCTCCACGTGTGCTTTCCGTAACAGCAACTCGTGGCCTCGACGCTGTATGTTTATTTTACTCGCAGGAGTAATGCCATTAACTTCTACGTTCACTGCCCTTGCATGAGGAAGGACAGCTCGTGACTAATGGTTTTTCCGGGATCAGTCCTATGTGATCTATGTCTTTCCAGGAGTTTTAGAATAACTCAATCGTAGCTTTAAAATGAAAACTACCATCCTTATTTGATACTAGAGCAGCACTTGAAGCACAGCACTAAAAGTCTATGACTAAAAGCATTGCTGCTTAATGACACATTTGCTAAGTAAACAATACTACAAGAGCTGACTTAGGTCCCTGTTTCCTTTTGAAGCTTACCTTAAAAACTGTAATAAATAATGGAAAACGAGCAAATTGCCTTACAGCCACTGATAGACCGTCAGCTTAGAGTGTGGTAAATGTTGACACCAGAATTTGATACATAAAGCAGCTATTTGCAAATCAATTCCATTAAAAAAGTTAAAATATCAATAAATAACTTTTTTATGGTAAATGGAACAGACATGGAATTTTAATTCCTGTCGTGAGTACATCTTCCTCACTAACCGTAAGGGCTAGTGAGAGTTGGGGTCTTATTTCAAAGCAGCTGGGCTTGCAGTAGATCTTTGCTTTTACTCAGTGTCGCATAATATAGAGAAATAGCCTTAATAATTGTAATATATAGAAACAGCCCAGGGCTTGGGTTAGCTGAGCCCACCAGCCAGTTCCTCAAAGCAGAGAAAGCCCCTGCGGAAGAGAAGAACTCCAGAAAGTCTCTGGAGCTGCAGGCTTGTATATCAGCTACTTCATCTGCCTGGAACTGGTCATGCTCAAGTGTTTTGTCAGTCTATTAACTCCAAGGTTTTCCAACTTGGACGATTTGTATTTAGCTTAAAAATAGCGTGGACTTCTTCATAATTCTGCGAGGGCTTAGAGAATCCCTTGGAAGCAAAATAATTCTTTGGCAACCGCGGTGTTCATGATGGTTCTGTGAGGACTCATTGTTTTTATATTGCTTTATCTGTTTTGTGTGTGCCAAGTAAGTAAGACTACTTGCAGAAATCTGCATATTTCTTTTTTAAATTTTCTTCTTGTACAAAAAGCGGTCATTTTGGTTCATTCATCTCTGCTTTACTAATGTCCTTACAAGTTTTCTTCCTAGTATTGTTTTGGCAATGTGCTATTGCTACTGGAAACCTCCATTCTCTTCCCTCAACCGAAGAAAAAAAAAGAGGGGGGGAAGGAGGATAAAATGTCTTGTTTTGTGGGATGTGGAGAGCTAATAGCTTTCTGACCACCCCTAGGTTATGACCACCATTAGGTGATGTGTCATGAGAAGGACAAACACAACTGCTGCTTGTTTTGAGTGCGGATCCTTGCAAGGGAAGAGCAGCAGTTTGTTATTTCATTTAGTGGATCTGAGATCAGTAGAGCTGAGCTTAACAGTCCAGATGCCTGGTGCTACTGCCAGTGTTGCGCCTGCAGAAAAATACACTGAACCCAGCAAACTTTGACAGAAGGGGCAGTATCGCAGCCCTCATAAACAGAAATTATAGCTATAATGCAAAAATTACTGGGTAAAATAGTCCCACTGACTGTATGGTAGCAGTTGTTCTGGCCTTAAAAAATCTATGAATCTGTGATGTAGATTTTAGCATTTTGGCACTTGTCATAAAAGGAAATCGTGAGGAAACTTGCGGAGTGAAGCCAACATAATGAGACATCTGCAGTTAATATTAGTTTGTTAGTTCATTAAGTCGCGTATACTTTCTTCCTCCAGTGGATTATAAATAATAGGTGCTTCCACAATGCGTATTCTGCTGTAGTTGATTCCACGGATGGAAATGTTCCCCAAGTTCTTGCCTGCTTGGTTTTCTTCTAGCTCAGTGCAACTCATTAATACGAAGCGTCTGCTCCCAATGGCTTTGACTCTTTCCACGATTTCTTTCTCCATTTGTTTTTGCTTTCTTGGATTATTTTGGACTTTTTTTTGACTATCGTCAAAGGCAGCGCCTTGGATTTACACTTCTTGAAGAAATACTTGGCACAACAGGGAAAACAGTTGGAAAATGAATGGCAACAGTGCTGCAAGCAAAGATTTACAAAGAGAGAAAACTTTGACTCATGATGCTGGAAAGACCCCTCCAGTTAGTGCACGTGAGTAGCTCTGGGAAAGCAGGAGGAAGGATGAGGAGCAATACTGCATGACAAGAAACAAATATTTTGCTGATGGTGGTTTTGGAGCTGTTACTCTTCTCCCAAGGGGGACAGTGAGGCACGTGCTGAAGTGGTTCGACAGCTTCCCACACTTGGTGTAGCATCAGGCTCTGTCCAAGGGAGGGAAATGAATATTCCCATCAACTTCAGGGAGGTTTCTCAAGGATATTCCAAATGTCTTTGTGCTTCTAACTATGTGTTCAGGGCAAAGGTTTAGCTCACCTCTGCTTTTATTCTAACTTGATCACTCACCTATAGTAACCAGCCTGTCTGAGAACAAGTACATGCAAATTCCTCAAACTCTTATTCTATATTAAAAAAAAAAGGCAGTGATGTGACTTCAGACTTAATCATCGTTTATCCTACCCCGAAGGCATGGAAGTTAATGATAATATAGATCTGTGTGGCTTTGTGTTCCTCTTGACTGAACATTAGAAATAATTAGAGCTTGTGGGATGGATGGCACTGGTGGTGGATGTGAGCGCAAAACATTTGTGAGTGTGTATGTTCCTTTTCCAGGTTCATGGGCAGAAATACACGTGCTACACACGCTCGGTGCTCTGCAGCGTTCCGCAGATCCATTGGGATGGACCTAGCTGGTGCTGAGGAAAAAGGAAAAATAACAGAACTGATTCTGTTATTTGAAAACTTTGAGAATTCTGGCGCAGCAGAGCTGCTAGTGATTTCTGGAGCAGTTGCTTAGCTTTTCCCAAGCTTTCCCGCTTCCCCGGGGCTGCCGAGTCCAGACAGCTCTGGGGCCTCGCTCTTTACAGGCAGTTTAGAATAGCTGCTAACTAAACATATTCCTTGGAGCAGATCAATGCAGCGCGGTGTTTTAGGAGATGCACTGTGAAAGCAGTTCTGGGCACAGCCATGGGGCAGCCAGAGAGGCTGCGGTGACTTTGAAGCCCCTCAGAGCCCTGTGGGATATACTGGGAGCCTCTGTGGTCTTCAAAACAGCCCCGTCATGAGAATTGAAAGACTTCTCTTTCCTCGACTTGTGAATTTTGCGTTATACTTTTTGCCAGGCACAGTACAGTAGCTCATTCCCTCCTTTCTATTTTGTTCTATTTACAAGCCTAAGGGAGGAGGTGTCCCTGCTGGAGCAGGGGGGTTGGATTTCCAGGAGTCCCTTCCAAACTCGATCATTCTGTGATTCTGTGAATTGCCTTGTTTCTAACCCAAGATTTAGTACTGTGGGTTGACTCACTGTTATGAAATTCCCACCGATTTGATTTAGAGTTGAATACATCATATTATCTTCTCATATGCACCGAATTGTTTTGAGATTGAAGTTAATAACAGCAATTTAAAAATTGCCGTTCATAGAAAGAGAATACAGTATTTAGCTGTCATATTCTTTTTAAAAATTGATGTCTGAATAAAAGCACATTTTTTGCTCTTTCTTTTTATTTATTTATTTTTAATAATATATCACAAAGAACTGTATAGCATCAAACTTCCTCTAATTACATTCATTAGTGGCATCTGCAGGACAAGTTTTAATTAAGTTGTAGGTCAGTACTTGTTTTGTCCACTGCAACTTAAGACAGGAGGACACTGCTCTGCGCTATTTAATCACAGGGATGGTAATGCAAAGGGTGTGGGTAAATCTGCTGTTGTGTTGACGATCTCATAGCATTCCTCCCGCTCTTTAAAATAATGCATTGCTATAAAATCAGAAGTGTTATAAATCCTGTTTTTAAGAGGGTTTTAAAATGACCCCTCTTGGGTCGCTATGAAGGAAAAAATTCAGGTGTGTTTAGGAGCTCCTGGGCTTCAGCTGGAGAAGGAAATTAATGAGCATTTTACCTGATGACTTCAGAGAAGAAAATGTGGCTGTTAGTGGGCCATTTCTATAATGACAGAGATAATAACAGCACTTTTATTTTGCTTAGCCTGCGGTGTGGAAAGCAACCTAATTGTGTATTTACTTACTGTGATGGCGCCTCACTGTTGTCCCTGGATATTATTCCCACTGACTGTTCTGGAGTGCATTGAAAGCTCCCAATTTTCTCTGTACTTTAGATGGAGAGAGCAATCCAGCTGGCTGGATTGCCCTGTGTTACCATGTACTTTTGCTTTGCATCATGAAAAGAGGCTAGTTGAGGCAAAGTAGTTGTATGGTCTGTATGGTGGGAGTTTATTGGCTTAATATTTGGCATACACTCTGCAAATACCTAAACATAATAATGTTCCAGTGCCTGTCACTCCAGAACTGAGAGCTAATTTTTTGGCTTGAATGTTGTTTCGTATGTTTTGGGCTATTCCTTTTGCCCTGCAGACTTCCATATTCAGCCATCAGCACAATGCAAGCCAAAGGTCAAGATCTAAATGACTATTTATTCTAATATTATGTACTTCTGACTTTATTTCCCTACCTTTATGTAGACAACATGGTTTGGTATTAAATTCTTGTAGTTCTTATACACTCTGGTCTTTTTGGCTCGCTTGGTAAAAAAACAAACAAACGAACAAAAAAAACAACTACTTACAAGTACTACTAGGATTTTTTTTTACCTACTAGTAAGAGTATTTTATTATTATATTAATATATATAATATAATTATATTATTTCATTCATATATTTGTTCAGAGGCAGCAAATTGCCTTGACAGAAGTACCAGGGTGAGGATTATGACAGTGACACTCGTTGCACTTAGGTGTATCCTGTTAATTCTGATTAAATCAGAGAATTAGCTCCTGTTAGCACTGATCTATGAACCTGTAGGTACCTACCTGCATGGATTTGCTTCCAAAGGGTTGTGTAGCCAGTCTCCTTCACACATTCCAAACCTGTCAGCACTGGCTCTTTGCAGATTGAAGCCCGTTTTAGGCAATCCCCTTTTAAAACTTTTTAAAAGAGAAGGAAATCCTGTGCTTTTAAAGGCCAAATTTTAAACTTCGTATGACATAGATTGGCTTAGATGTAAATTCTGGATGCAGAAGGGGCCCTGGAAAGTGCCACAGACTCTCAGCCAGAGAGACAGCAGCAAAAGCTGCTGTGATTTTTTTTTTTCTTAGCTCGCTTAAGTGTATGTAGATTTACTCTTTAATTGCATCATACTTGGTCCTCCATATTTTAGGTTATATGAAGGGAAATTGTTATAAACTTGGGAATAATTTATTGCTGTTTAATGAAAATTGGCTAACAACTGCAAAAAAACTGATGTGCGTGGGGGAAAACAAGGAAAGATCCCTTAGATGTCCAATAATGAAGCTGTCCAAAGACTTGGAAGAATGAGGGAGAGAGAAAATGGAGTATTCTTGTTGTCAGGAAAACGATTACTTTTGTATAAAATAATTTAAAATTATGACTTCATGATACCCTAGAACACTACCTGTTGCTTGTTTTTTTTTTTTTTTTTTTAATTGTCTGATTATGCTAAAAACTGTGTGAAAAGACTCACAAACAAGACTAACACAGACTCACAAACATCTATATATGTATGCATTTATACATTATGTCTTTAAATATGTGTATGCACATATATATGTGTACACACACGTGTGAGTGTGTATTTATTCCTCCCCAAAAAGCAATGTCCCAAGAACTTAAAAGTGGCCTCTGCATCCTGCATAACTTTAGTACATATGTAGTCTTGTTTCAATGGGAGAACTCCAAGGAGTAGTTTAATGCACATATAGAAGTGTTTTCATAGTATGACTGTGTTGTTAAGAGGAGTTCTTGTACTGTTATCGTGCTTTAAAGACATTTAACCTCCTTGGTTAATTACAAGCAGTCTGTTTACCACTGATACCCAAATCTTGAAGTATTTACTCAAATCTCTAATCCATCTGACTTCCTTAACAATTTTTCCTCTTGTTCCTTTTTAGTGAATTTACTGGACTCGCGCACAGTAATGGGAGATCTGGGATGGATAGCGTACCCCAAAAACGGGGTAAGTCTGTTGTTTGCTTTCTCACTCACAAATTATCCTAATCGTTTCCATTCCTAATGCAGACTACTGGGTTTAAAAACCTCCCTGGAGTGATTTGTTGGCAGTGGAAGGAAAAAATAAATAAAACAACAAGCTGTGACTGGAAAAAACGGAGCTGTGTGGCTAGGGGATTGATTTATTTATGCCACAGAGTCAGCCACAAGTATTTAAAAAAAAAAAATAGATTTTCTTGGTATAGAGTGGAGAGAGGAGGCTGGCTTTAAATGATAAATTCTGATTCTTCTTGAGTATTTTGGGTGAACACGCATCAGTTTTCTGGAAGTCTTGTGCCTCTCAACATCTAGGATATTATTGTTTACTTTAAATGAGCATTGCTGCTTAGAAATATTTGTAGGTCTGTGCTAAGCTTCTGAGAGCTGGTAACACAGTTACTGGATGGGAGCTGAGTTCTAAGCACCTTGACTAGTCCTGTTGAAGAGCCCCTGTCTCATCCCACTAACTACACTGAAAAGGGGAAGAATGTGGCTGCCTGAGTTGGTATTGAAGGAAGTGTTGGAGCTTAGGAACACAAATGTCCCACAGTGGGTCCGTTTGGTCTGACTGTATCTTCTGAGCAACTGCTGTTTTAATGGTGGCTCCTCCGTGTGCACCTGAGTGATTTGGATGAGTGTGTTTTGGGTTTTTTTTTTTTTTTTTTTTTTTTTTTTTTTTTTTTGCAATTGTAGGAAATACCAAGTGATTGTCTACCTATTGCAGTCTTGGTTTGGCTGGGGCATACGTAATATGCTGGTGTCACAGAGTTTATTGGTAAAGTCATGTGAGGTTGCTTCCTGCAAGCTGACTACTGTCAATTCCTGGCAGCAATGAGCACTGTCTGATGTTAGAAAATGCCCGAAGATTGAAGGACTGCACAACTGTGCCCTCTAATAAGACAGCTTTCAAGATTTGGCATTCCAAATTTTTAGATACCAGCTGACACTGCCTGCAGGATTGCCTTGGATTCCAGTTCTATTTGGATGCCAACTGGGTTGTATTGAGATTCCTTGTGGCAGTGTTTGTATGAAATATGGTGTAAATGCCATGCATATATATGCACAGTAAATTCAAACCTGTCTTTCTATGTGTTGTATTCATTTTTTTTCCATGTACTTGAAGAGCTGTTTGCGACATCGTGTTTTATTTTTTCCTGTTAGTATTCTGCAGGTTCTTGTCACTTTAGGTACTTGGTAGAAGTTCCAATGGTGATACGGTTCCTATTGCAGATACGGTTTTAAGTAGCCTCCACAAACTTACTGTTACTCATTAACCTGAAGGCATTAATTATCAGTGTAAGTCTCAAATTTAATTTTTAATTCTAGAACCACGTTTGCTAGAAGTAGGGGACTGCATGAGGAGCTCAACTGTTATTAAAGAGATCGAGTGTTTAGTCTTTGTAGTTCTATGGAAAAGCCTGGGGAGAGATACCAGTGCATCACAAAGGCTCACAATGAAAGGGCTTGAAAATAATTTATGCATTTATTCTTAAAAAATAAGTTGGAGAGGGAAGTTGAAGAGAGGGAGAGAGGTCCAGTTATGCCAAATGAGGTTGTTTTTGTCATACTCTGAAGTTTCTGCTGCAGCTATAAGCAATGGCAATTTTTGTATCTTAAACCTTTAAGATGTTTCATGCTCCAGAGAGGTACAGGTGTCTTGTTTAGCCTGCTGTAGATCCCGTTTTTGCTGATTGCAATGGAAAATGTGCTCTACTTTGGGAAAGAAAAACCGTGATAGGGGAAGGAGGCAGAAACCGCTCCTTATTCCTTGAATTGGAGTAATGAGGGCATAGCAGGATTCAAGTGATTTGGCGCTGTGGCCAAGCAGGGGGAGAACTGGATGAAGTGGAGAGCAGGATGCTGGTGCAAGCAGGAGCCTTATTTTGCTGCTCTGCTGTCTGAAGGGGGCCTTCCCTGTGCCAGCGAGTCATGATCAGGACAACAATGCTCTCCCTTTTGCAGCTCTTGCTTTGGGAATTCATCTTGTTACTATGTGTCTGAGGGGCAGTGCTGACCTTGCTTTGCAGCAGCAGTAAGTTTAACTTCAGCATTAAAGAGGTCATTCAATTTTCCTGTGTTTTTCTTCAGAGAAAGATCTGGTCCTTAGCTCCAGGTAGGTGCCTTCCAAACACAGCAACAAAAACAGGTTTTCTTTACAAAAGCCTCTGCTCGTGAGGCATACCTGCCAAATCTGCAAGTCTTCTGGCTCTGGATTGATTTCCTGCAGTGCAGCCTCTGTTTAGTAAAAATGGGTGCATTAGAGGTTTCCTTAACATCGTATATAACTGCGACACCAACTAAGGCTGATCCACAGGAACAACCTTTGCTGAATGCTCCCTTTCCCTGCAAAGTCGTAGCAGGGGTAGAAACCAGAAGGAACCCCCTGGAAATGTGTGATATTCAGGCCTATCGGGTCTGACTATGTAAAAAGAGACACCACTTCCAACAATATCCGTCTAATTGCAAAAGCTGTCTTCAAAATAAATTCTTTGGCTTAACTGGCTTATTTTCTTCAGCAGTTACGTCTGATTTTTGTTTCAGTGGTTATGATGGTGCTGATTTGCTTTTCTCACCCCTCCTGGGGTTTATTTTTAAGTTCCTTCCTAACAACTTTGAAGTCCCCTTTTCCTTCCGAATCGGAGCACCGCGTACCTGTTTTGCTTTGGTGTAGCCGGTCTTTCCCCGTCTCCTCCAGCTCCCGCTGATTTCCTTGCAGCACAGAACAGGAAGGCCGCTGTGCTCCTCCGAGGATTGACTCTGTGCTCTGGCTCATTGCACAGCTCCGTGTTCCGCTTTTTTTCGAGGCTCAGACAGGAAAATAAACACGCACTAAGGAGCCTCGTCCTGAGGAGCCGTTGCAGGATGCTGGGATTGCTCATAATTCTTTATTCCTTGCAGAAGAGCAGAGCGAGCTGGCTCGTTTGCTGCACTTGAACGGCGAGCAGAAAAGCAATTACCTCTGCTGTTGACAGTAGATAAGGGCAAACAGTGAGAATTGGGGTAAATTGGAACAGATCATTCTGCTAGTATGCCCTATCTACAGCATTGATGCCTCTCATTTTTTCATGAGCAGTATTTCTGTTTTATTATGATTATTATTTTTAAGACCAATACCTGAGGGTGCCTTTTTGAAGTTAAGAAAAACAGGAGCTTAGATGAGTCAGCACAGGTTCACAGATTCACGTTGCGCTCTGCTGGTCTTCGTTCAGATCGGGATTTTATGCCGGAATCCCGACTCTGTGTTGGACGCAGTGTTTGCCCTCAGGGCTAGAAATAAAGTAAAAGGGGAGGGATAGAGGGGAATGGGAAGGGAAGGAGGATTCTTGGCACCGTTGAGCTGTGTCATGTTGCTGTGATGATAATTGGCATTTTCAGGGCAGTACTTCTGGCAGCCTGCTCTTTTTTTCTATTTTTTTTCCCTGTAAGTGCTGCTGCTCAGCTGTGACCAGTAGAGGAGAGGAAGCAGAGAGGGATACGCTGCAAGAATACAGCCAATACTGCAGCAGGGAGCATGATGGAGGTGAAACCAATACCCGAGTAGGTTAAAAACATGCACTAATGACTCCTGAAAAACCTGCAATTTAGCCACAGTTTTTTTATTTAGAGATGCATGTGCTTGTGCACACTAGGAGAAAACAAATACACCACTTTATTATTATTTAAAATGCAGTAATCCAAACCGAGGCGGTACTTGTGATTTTGCCAGTAAATCAGATGAAATGATCTATTTTGGTGGCCGTTTCCATCCGAGATCCTGCCGAGAGGAAGCTTGTGTTAGCTGTGTGTGGGGCGTGTGCTCTTTGTGTGGGGGATTTCTGGTTTGTTTGTGTTTTGTTCTTGTTTACAAACAGTCCTTTTGCTCAAACCCCTGCAGTTATAATCCCTTTCTTGTCTGGGAAGGAGACTGAGACTGCCAAGACTTTAAACTCGAGGAGTTTGTGCTCTACAGGACTTTTTATTGATTAGCCTCACCATTTTGCTGCATAAAATGCTGCATAAAATAAGACCTGTTTCTTATATATGTTCATATAATAAATACCATATCTTATTTCTTAAGCAAGCATCTGAATTTGGAACCTCTCTCCATTTGAATGTCCTCTTAGGTTTGTTGCCCTGCACTGCAGTCTTGCCATGTCCTCAGTTTGTGTGTTGAGGAAATTCACCATTCCACAAAGTTGGTGGCAGTATCCGGAAAGGCATAGTCCGTGCTGAAGGAGGAGATCTAAAGTACTCATAGTTCTTGAGAACCTGTATGAGGAGCGGCTAAGGGAGCTGGGGTTATTTAGTCTGGAGGAGAGGAGGCTCTGGGGAGACCTTATCGCTCTCTACAACTGCCTGAAAGGAGGTTGTAGGGAGGGGGATATCAGTCTCTTTTATGAAATAATTACTGCTAGGACAAGAGGAAATGGCCTCAGGTTCTGCCCAGGGAGGCTCAGGTTAGACATGAGGGAAAATATCTCCATGGAAAGAGTGTTGAAGCCTTGGAACAGGCTGCGCAGGGAAGTGACATCCCTGGCAAGAAGAACCATGTAGGTGAGGCACTTGAGGACACGGTTCATCAGGTGGATGGGTTTGCAGTTGAACTTGATGATTGGAAGGTCGTTTCCAACCATAATGATTCTATGATTCCATGATTACTATTCAGATTAAGAATGAAGTGAATCTTTAACTCTGCTGGAACTACATGTCACTGTCTTGATCTTGAAAAACCAATACAGAAGAAATGAAGCCTGTTCCTTCAGTATATCTTTCCTGTACATGCAGTTGTCAGCATTAGGTTCCTGCATACACTCTTCCTGGGTAAGCAATCTACTTTTATGCTAGCAAAAAGCCTTTTTTTTTTTTTTTTTTTTTTTTTTCCAGTGTTTTACAAATTAAGTTTGGAGATATAAGAGGTTTGAACAACTTTGTTACTTCTGGGCCAATTCCAGAAAGAGTGATGTTCAGCCTAGCAAATATGAAATCACAATGTACAAACTTAAAGCAACTGGAAAGGATATGAGTTTTTTTGCTTTCTGAAAAGTACTGCCATTATAAAACGTGTGTGTATTGCAGCCCAGTGTCTGTAATATCTGCATTATGTTGATATATTTTTAGGATGTAGTTATTTCTTCATTGACTTGATGTATATACCACTTGAGAATATATCACTTAATGGCATGACTGCTTTATGACTTAAAACACATTGGCCTTGCTCTTGCCCTGTTAGGCTGCATGTATTTTTGTTCAGGTTAATGGTATTTTGGGGGTAACTGTAAATACAAGCCTGCAGTCTTGAGTTTGATTTATTTGAACTTCTTTTCATAGCTGAAGAAAGTTGGTTTTCTTCTAATTTCATTCTAAAAAGCCATCTCAAAAACCACAAAATAAAATGAATTGTCAGAAAGGAAAATGGCCAGTAAGTTTCAGCCTGGATAGTGAGCATTTTTTGAAAGCCAAAGCTTTGGAAAGCATGATATTGCAACGGAACCTATTATTTTGTCTCCATAGCTAGTTACAGTGAATAAAGAAAACAAAGCTTGCAGGGGAATGTTTTTGTCTGCAGTGGACATTGACCTGACTCTTTCTTCCAAGTGTCCCATCACCTAAACCAGTGAGGAAAAAAAACAGTAAGAAAATCTCTTTGATTTCTGTATTATTGCAAATTCCACATATATGACTATTCAAGAAATAATTCAGCAATTAAGCAACTAAGACTCCTCAGATCAACTATATGTGTGATAAAACAGCAGATGATGTGGTTCAGATTTGGCTACTGGAAGAAAATGCTGGTATTTTATGTGAAAACTCTCTTTGCCTCAGAATATTTTGTTTGTATGTGCCAAGCTTTTCTAGTTGGGGTGGGGAGGGGGAATACACTGGGCTGTATTCCTTAGCGCATAAAATCTGTCCTAAAGCAACTAGTAATCATAGGGTCTGTCTTTTTTAATGTTGAAAAGTATAGTGGCAAAATAGATCTGACCTTCAGTCCCAGAAGTATAAATGGCTATAAATGCGTGCTTTCAGAAGCTGTGCATGTTCATCTGCTTTTAAAAACTTCCAAATACTATTTAGGGTGAAATTTTGCAAAGAGTGGTTTCTCCTGTAGTTTTTAGGCTCTTCCCAACTTGAATGAACCTCGGTGACATCTGTCTGTTGGTCATCTCTGTATTGCCACTGTGACCGATTGTCACAGATGTAAAAGAATTGCAGGACATGATGAGTCTGTTCATTCCTTGTCTTGTCAGAGGGCTTAAAAAAAGAATCCTTCAAAGGAGAGAGAAAAGGTAAAAAAGACAGATGCGCATGCACACACAATGCTGTGCAGCAGTCAGTGAGGAGCTGTAAGCATATGGCGTAGAGAACACTTATTTTTCCCCTGTATAGTGGGAAACTGCTCTTCCCTTTTTAATATTTGAAGTAGTTAAATAAAAAAGCATCTGTGAGGCAGTATAGAGCATTGCGAGTGAATAAAACTTTGTGGTTTTTGCTTTCTTCTTCTTCTTTCCTTCCCCTCACCCATTCAGACGTGCCCGTGGATGGTCTTAGATGATGTAAAGATTAATCCAAGGAAAAGGTGCTGTGTTGGAGCCAGGGTCAGCCCAGATGAGTCAGTAGGAGGTGAGCCACTTGACAGGAAAAGTAGAGGGTGACCCAGGCTCCGTGTTGCTGTATCACCAAAGAGGAGGATGAGGAATCGGCTGCAGAGCCGGTCGCCTCTGGAACAGCTCCCAAGACAGAGGCGGCAGTGATAAGCGATAGAGATTGCTGATGGCTTTTTAAAAAGTGCATCTGTTGGCCCAGGCTGTAATACCTTCAGCAGACCCTTTATTCGCCTTCTTACAAAGCTGTCCAAGAAGCAAAGCATTATGAGACACCTGGTTCCTAGCAAAAGCCTCCGACAAGCATTTGACCTTTGCATTCCTCCTTGTTTCTCTTTTGTGTTCGATGTTCCAGCAAGTGTTGGGCCAGTGCTTTGATTATATGAAGACCTTGATTTAACAAGATATGTGGCAGAGAAGTAAGAGAATGTTCCTTGTGTTGTGAACAGAGACATTTAGATTTTTACAAAATTCACCTTTTGAAAACCCTTTTTTTTACCCTGAGTGTATTTTACTGAATTTGGTGTGTATGAACTACCTATATATTGAAACACAGCAAATGCACGTTGTTATAGTTTTTTATTGTGCTGGAATAAGCCAGAAGTTTGTGAAGATGTTTACTTGCTATGGATAAATTACCTTCCCTCTGATATTTTCCTACAGTGTAATAGTTAGAACTTTTGACTTGGAATAGTGGAGAGGTCCGATCTCTTCTGCTTAAAAAGTTTTCTTTTGACTTCTGCGAAAATACCTTGGGTCTGGAAGCCTGATCCTGCTCTTTGAGAGTCTTCCTCCAGTAGCAGTATTTTTTCGCATAATATTGACAGCCCCATAGCACTGTGCAGGAGATTCAATTGACAGAAGAAGATACTGTAGAATATTTCTTGATATAGTTTGAGATATTGGTGTATGCTGAGCTACGAGGTATTGTTTGCAGTCCTATTCCTCTTGTATAGGATGAGCAGTGAGATAGAAGAGAGATATTTGATGTTATTTTTAAATGACTGTTTAAAGTGAAATAAAGTTTCATTGCCCTCAGGAATTGGGAAGATGCTCATTTGAAAATGCTCTGATTTCAGATCTCCAAGCTGTTTATGACTGGGCAGATGCTGGAGCTCCTTGCAAGTCATAATTTTAAGAGCTGGTATGAATTTTAGGGCATGAACTGACTGTTCTAGTTGATTGCAATGCAGATGTATAGTAAGCCAGTAAATAGTAGACAGCGTTGTGATTACAAATCATTACAATAATGCAAGATTATTCAGTTTATGTCACAAATCCTTCTAGACTACACAATTAAACTCGTAACCACAAGTATAATCCTGTGAGATAGTCACTTCATTACACAAGCTCCTCCTGGTTTGCTGTTTGCTTTATTTTGATGCCAGATTGAATAACTGAATGTTCCTATGTAATTAACTTTAATGGCAGCATATCTGTTTTTTTGTGTCTGTGCTAACTCTGGAGTTTATTTTATATCCTTAGAAATATGGATTTTGATTAGTACAGTGTTTAAGCAAGGTCCCTAGTGATTTCAGTTCTTGTCTTGGGAAAATAATCGGTATAAATGAAGGAAATTTTAGGAAAGATTTATCAGGTATATCCATCATAATAGACATACTGTCAGATGATGAGAGTAGAGATGTTTGACAGTCTCTGATATTTGCTTTTAGGTAAGTGGTTTGAGCAGGTCCTACCTCCACGGGAAAGCGGTGGCTGGAGCGTTTGTGCTGCCTGTTTACAGTTAGGCATCTGCTAAATGCAAGGGGAACAAATATCTGATTCAAAAACTGAATTTGTACCAAATGAAACCTTTCTGTGTGATTTCAGATAGTCATCTCCTTTCTTGCACATTATTTTTTTTCCTCTAAAGCATTGAACGTCATTTCACTTCCTGATGGCAGTGCAAAAGAAACCGAGGTGGGTAGGGATCCAGCGCCAGCCAGCCCAAGCTTCATGACTCACTCTGTTGGAGTGATGCTGACAAATACGCAGATTGAGATAATCAAAACCCATCAAGGGATTTGGATGTTGTCCTACTTATTAATTTTAATGATAATTTAATATCTATGCCCATTACGTAGGCTGTAAAGGTCGGCGCGAAGCTTCCTGAGCCCTGTACATTCAGTTTTAAAATGTTATTTATTCACAACCTGGCATACTTGGAGGGCTACCTGAGGTGGACAGTCTATATAGATATATTGGAGCCATTGTGTCCATGAGTGTAACATTGCTCCTGGCTTGTCCAGGGCTAACATGGGGCATCTCCCGCAGTGCGCTGCTCTTGGTTTAATACACAGAAATCCTTGCTCATCTCTCCAGATGTTGCATGGGGTCTTTGGCAGCGGCTGGAATCTTTTCTTGTTAAGCTTTCCATATATGCAAGAGGCTTTTCCCAGACGAATTCCCCGTGCATCTCTTCCTGCTGTGCGGAGATGTAATATTGTCCCCACTGATTGAGGATAAAGCAAGCAACTGAGTCCCAGATTACGTTCTTGTACTGCTGTTCTCCAGTCTTTTCCTGAACAGCTGTGAATTAGATTAATTTAGCAAAATCTTGGACACTACCTTTAAAAACAGTCTGCCTTTGTTTTTAATTTTCTATTTTGTCTTTGCTTTGTGCATTCTGAAATAAAGCCACAAACAGAAAAGAGTAAAATATTTTCTTGCGCAATGGTATAACTGAAAATGCTGCTGTCGAACTTCCTTTCTTCTCAGCTTCACACATAGTTTTAGATCTTGTAGAACTAAACTAGTTTTCTCTCATACTGCAGTCTTAATTGAAACAAAATTAGGAAAGAAAGTTGGACAAATGTTTCGCTGTTCAAATATTTGCAGATCTGCAAGTACATTACAGATCGCTGACATTCCAGATGAACTGTTTCTTCCTGAGGTTTCAGTTTGTGCCCGTTGACACTTGTCCTCATCTACCTGTTACGGGGAGCCTGCTGTGTCCCTTTGTAACCTCTGCCAGCAGTTCGCTCCCCTTGTTCTAAGATAAATATTCTTTCTCGAGTGATTTTGTTAAACTTCAGTTCAAGGCCAATGGATCTTGCTATGTCATATTATCTCCTGGTCATCCTTTGATTCTCCTTGATGCTATTGCAGGCTGCTGCCGTATCTGAAGCTTCTCTTTGAGTAGTTTTTATAGCCGTTTCTGCCATAAAGCAAAGTTTCAGCTTGAGCAGCTCTGCCCTCTCCTTTCTGCAATTTGTCAGCATCCTTGTTCAAGTGTCAGGGTTTCAAATGAGACTGGGTTTGTGGCAGTGGCCTCAGTCAAGCAGGCATCGTTTCCAGGCGTTGCTTAGCTAGAAGAAGTAAATAATATTAGAAACACTGGCCCTCACTGCAGGAGAGGGAAGGAAGTGTTAATTGTTCAGCGTGGGAGGGTGGATGGAAGGAGCTAGTCAGGACTAGGGAAGATTTCTGGGTTGAAAATCCCGCTTCTGAATGGGGGATTTTGGGTCAATGTACGTGTCAAGCAGTGATTAAACATGCACAGCTTTTGCAGCAAGCAACAACCTAGCTCCGTAATCGGAGACTCTACTCAAGAATTCCTGCATTTCTTTCTTGCAGACGTGATTATTGCTATGTAAAAGCCTGTTCTCCTGTACCGGAGTCATAAGTCGCAGGTAGTTAATTCCTTTTAACAGCAGTAGCCTTTCCTACGTGAATAGCATCCAAGAATGCATTTATGGTGTTTCTGGTGTTTATCTGTTATCTTCCTCGTGAGTAGGACTAACAGTGATTTCCATAACTAGCTTGCGGCTTGATCTGGGAACAGATTTGTGGGATGTAGAGGGCAAACTCTTGCTGGGATAAATCTGGATCCCATACTGTCTGTCTGAATAAATCTTTGTACTTGCATATGAACATGTGGGTGCCACATAATGTAGTGGGAGGAATGATAACTTTAAAACATATGACATAAGAAAGCAGTTTTGTGAGGCTGGGGGTGAGCTGTAGAGATGCAGCAACAGGTTCTTGTGTGTTTGTGTCCTTCTGAATAGTTTATTCTTTTATTTAGCATGAAATTTCTTTCACAGAGTAATGATTTAAGTTTCTTTGTGTGCAATAGATCATGGGGGCAACTTTTCAACACCTGAGTACGATTTCTTTGCCATTCTGACTTTCAGTGTTTATCTATTTTAATAAGACTAATAGTGTCTGATTAAGCACATTATCTGCAGAAAGGCTGTTTCCTATGCTTGTTAGCTCTTTTGGTGAGAATTGGACTTTTTATTTACTTCGTAAAGTTCTTTTCTTCCCCTCTCGTTCTTTCCTTCCCCTCTTCAACATTTTCTGTGAAACCCACACAAATCCAGTTTCCCCAAGAGGGGATTAGAGTCCGAAGCTGCAGAGCCACAGGTTGAAAGGGAAAGAGTTTCATGGTTTAACTGAAATAATAATGTAATCATTTGTAACTTCATATTTCTAATAACAGAGAACCAACCTCTATGGCAAGTTACTCCTGTGATTGCTTGAAATAACTAAACTGGCTTCTGTACAGAAGTGTTTAACTCGGGGTTGGAGATCTGAATCTTTTGTTAGTTAGACTAAAAGCACCCTAGTATCAGCAATCTTCTGTTAAGTGTTACAGGGATATTATCAGCTAACGCATGGTTTACCTGTTGGTTAGGTAAGTAATTTGAGGTCGTCTTGGCTTCTTGGAAAGTGGTTTTCCTGGACTTCGTGTTGTCCCAGCTGCTTGCTGAAGCAGCATTTGTGCAGGCGCCTTGGCTTATTACTTAGCGAGTGATCGTATTGACCTTCTTAGCTGCTGCGGGCTGATGTTCGCTTGATTCTTTGGAGATTGTCAGACACCAGAAGGGAAGAGTTGTGTTAGGTTACAGGTCAGGGAAAAATAGCTGATGAAATATGGAACACATTCACAAGTATATCTGGTCTGAAATGTTTATGCTATAGGACATCCATCATAAACAAATACAGGTATCCATGTCCCTTCAAGTCCAGTTTTTAAGAGACATCAAGGGCCAGATTGCACCTCTATCCACTGTATTTATATCCGTGTAATTCCAGTATAGTATTTAAATATTAACATTAGCTTGAAGCAGTGGGAATTCAATCCTGTGTAATGAAAAGTAACTAAAAGTTGCATTATGTTGTGGAATAACCGTAATAAGCATCTACATGTATAATTTATTACCTGTAGTGGGTAAGAACTTAATAACAGTCATAAACTCATTCTGTTTGTTCGTTGTTAGACGTTAGCCTACTGATTCAGACCTTAACTGGAAGTGAATATACAATCAATGTAAGGCTTATGGTGCTGGTTTAATAATGCAGGACTGCTGAGGCTCTTTAATTAAATAATTATTCTTTGTTCAATCAGGACAGATTGTTTCCCTATAGGAATTGCAGGGAAGAAGGTACAAAATCCACCCCCTACACTGATCGTATTGTAGCTACTTGTCATAATCATGCGTAAATGATGGTCTGTCTTGCATGAGGAAGCAAGATCATGCCCCAAAACAGCAAAATAAACGTAGTTAGATGCTGAAAATCTGAGTGCGCTGGAAATGCTCGTGCAGCGATGCCTGAGAGGATTCCTGTGTTTGCGAGGGGAATATAATCATCTAACCTCGATAAGCTTCAAAACTCTAAGGCAGCTGTTTGGCCAACAGAAATGAGATGCAAATTTGTGCTGAATAACCCCTGATTACAGCCAGATGATTAATGCAAGATTTGAAATTGATTTATGGGCGCAGTTGTCAAGACTGAAGCCCCGAATCTCGTATTATATTTTCAAGAAGCTTTGGGTAGATTAGAGACCAGGGAACAAGGGTAAAATAATGCATTTGCTCTATGGGCTTTGCATAATCCGGTCAAATTTGGGGTATGCCCCAGAGGTTAGGTTTTGCTGGAGCAGCATGGGGTAATTGTATCACTTTGCCTCAGAACATTAGGGAAGTGCAGGTAGCTGCTGGCAGTGATGAAGATTAATGATGATGTTTAGTTTTTGCAAAATAAATATTTATTGTTCCTTCTTTTCCCGCGTTAACAGTTGCTCTTGGTACATGCTTTGAAAATAGGCCAAATAAGTAGTCCTATCCTGATTGCAATAGGCAATTAGAAATCCCAAATAAGTTCTGGTGTAATTGATATTAGGACACACATCAGAGAAACAAGAAATACTTCCCTTCTTGCTCATTGAATTGAAAATTCACCTGTGGACCTCTTGGTATCTTCAGCTGATAAATAACATTAACACAGTGTAGGATGAGATGATTTTTAGCTTTATAACTGAGTCCTTTTGGAAATGGGCTCTGTGAGCCTTCCCAGTGTCACTGTATGGTGTCAATGCAGTTTGCTGTGGCATTTGTTCAGTTGTTCTGCAATGACTGATACATTAAGCTATGAAAAAGGATTTAACTGTATTGTGTTTATTTATTTGCTTTATTTTCCCCTCTTTCATGCTCGTCTTGGTTGTCTTAGCCTCAGCTGCTGGACTATGTCATGTACTGTGTGTTTAACTCGTAGAAATTCAAACCTTAAAGGGAAGGGGACGGGCCAGAAGCTGGGGCTGCAAGCCAAACAGTTGCTTTATTCTGGGAAACGTCAGTGCAGCCTCTGATTAGGCATGCAGGAGTGTTCTCTTATTTATTTATTTATTTATTTTGATTGCTCCGACCTCCAGCTGAGTTCTTCCATTCGCAATTCGGGCCTGACATCCTTCATTGATCATTTGCGTGATCAAAGTCGGAGCAAAACTTACCCGCTCTTTTAACTATTGCATCTCTGATTGTAGCACCTAGAAGTCTAAGTGACTTTTTTCCCGATGTCCCTTCATTTTTAACAACTTAAGGTACTTTAATTGTGCACTTCCCCAAATGGATGGTGTATTTCATTGCCTATGTTTTAACACGTAACTTTTAAGGCTTTAATTTCTCTTCTTTCTTATCAGCATGTTCTAGCTGGGACTTGCTTTGGCGAATTACTGCGGGTAATGTTTCGAGATGATCTCTCTCCTTCACAAGCATCTGTATTGTTTCTCATCTTGGCATATAGAGCAATGAAGGATTTATGAAATATTTGCATTATATTATGGGGTTTGTGGAGGGGAGCAGTGTTATCTGGTCTTAGAGGGTCAGCATGAATCTTTCTCATCTCTCCAAGCAATTTAACTGTGAGAATCTCGGCTTTTAGTTATTTGGGGGGGATTTCTAGTGATCCTAATTGTGCACAAAATCTTCAAAGCTTTGTCCAGGTTGAATTTGAGATCTAAAACCAAGATGAAGCATAAAATACCAGAGGAGAAAAAAAAAAAATCCATCCAGATACTTTAATTTCTATTAAAAGGAAAAAAATGCAGGATTTTTTAAAGCTAATCTTATACTGGCATTTTGTGTTCTGAGTATCAGGGATTGTACTAGTGGGATGGAGAATGATGATGCTTAATATTTATTCCACTTGTTGGCAGGCTTGAGTAGAGCCACACTGTAAGAAACAGGAGACTGCAATTCAGTAGAAAAACATGAGAAACAGCCAAAAGAGTGGTGGTATTAGTTGTTTTTATTTTTCCAATTTGACAGCTTGTGGACAATGTGTCAAACCACCATGAAAATATTCTATACCTTCTTTGGAAATTCTACTTTTGAAATTAATTTTAAAATTTAAAATTTTAATTTTAAATTAAAAATCTATCCTCTGCATCTATCCCTTCTCCTCTTGCAGTGGCTGCATCTCATCCAGGGGTTGTGTTTTTCAGGGACGTTGGATGTGCCCTCTTGCTGATGTTAAAAAAAAAAAAAAAAAAGTTTTTCTCCTGCAGATCCCAAGTTTGGCACCACTTTAGGGAAGAGTCCGAATAAGGTGCATGTTGAATTCTTGTTTTATGTGCCTGTTTTGAGTAAGCAAAACCTTTCTTGCTCTTGAACTAAGAACAGAACTGGCTTGCACTAGGGGTTTAACCTCATGTGAGCTCACTGAAGCCAGGGCAGCAGCATCGAGGAGAGCCTGCTTCGATGTACTTGCTATTTGCTTTTAATTTGCTAACATCGGAGCAGGTGGGAAGCCAGCAGGCAGCTGAAAGGACAAAATTGTTGGGTTTTGCGCTGGGACGAGAGCAGCCGAGGGAGGGAAGGAGCAGGTTGTGGGAGCAGGAGGAAACAGGCATGTTGGTGCTGGGCTCGAGGCTGCTGGTTGGGAGCCAAGTCTTGACACGAGCTGCGTAAATGGAAGCAGAAGAGCTGCCCAGATATTCCTGGGATGAAAGGCAGGCTAAACGCAGCATGGAGCGGCATACCAGGCCACTCTGGTGGGTTTTCCGTCACAATCTTATGTGGGAATTGCATAGCCCTGTGTCTTGCTCCTCTCTGCACTAGTATTGTCGTGCTGGGTTTCACCTCAGGGTGAAATTAATCCTTCTCTATCCGCTGGCAAAATGTATGGAGCGTCCTGGGTGCTTTCCAGGGTTACCCACCAATTTGCCAAGACTGGGCCACGCTTGTCCCTGCTGCTGGGGTCCCCTGCTTAGTAACCGGGTGCAGTGCCATTTGCTCTGAGAGGAGTCTGCAGATGGGGACAAGCACTGCTGGAAGGCTGGAAACGCTTGGATGCATTTTCAGCTCTTTAACAGTGAATTTTACACTGGGAGAATTACCCGGAGCTCTGGCTCTTTGTTTTTGCTGGAAAAAGGTTTCTACTCAGTTCGGGAAACCTCCTTGCTCGATTCTCTGAAGCCATCCCTAAAATGCAAAGGATTTTGTTAGAAACCTAAATTCTCAGCAATGAGACTTGGAATTAGGGAGATGCTTGAAGCTTCCACATCACCAAGGGCAGAACCATACTGAAATATCTCCTTGCAATAAAACTGCTCTCAATTTTTGTTTGAAGTTATTTGTTTTTGCAGCAATGGCCTTTTGCTGTGCTGCGGTAGCAAATGACAATCCTGGAGATTAGAAACCAGCCGCCTCCGAGTAGCAAACAGCTGGCGAATGTATTTTAAAATTGCCTATTTAACCCAAGGCCGTGCCATTGAATGCTATTTTAGCTCATATATTTGTAGCTAGATGTGTGATATCCTTGGCTTTCCATAGGCAGACAGCCTGGGTGAATTGCACATTCCCTGTTGATGGAGCAGAATGAGCCTTAGCTTCTGTTAACTCCCTAGCAGTAGCGTACCAGAAATTTATGATTCAGAAATAGGTCTTCTATGAATGATTTAACATCAGGCCATTGAAATGCATTTGTGCTTTCCTTCTTATGGCTATTAAAGACTTAGAGACTGCATTTAACACTACATTAATGTTGCATTTTTGTTTTAATCTCGCAGAGTGGGTTGATTTATATCTCAAAATATGTACTACCGAGAGGAATTAAAATATTATACATTTTTTCCAGTGGTACTTAATTTTTCCATGCAGATATTTTCAGCTAGATTTTGTCATATTAATGCGCTGAATTTTATTTTTTCCATTAATCCTTGCGGAGCAGTATTGCATCCTCCGGAGTTCCTAGCTTGCTGGTATTCCTGTGTTGCTGGGAGCACTTGTCTGAGGCCCAAAATAACCAGGAGGTCAGGACTGTGTGGAAGGTGTTCGCTTCCCCCCATCACAACGTGGTGCAGGGATGGAGGAGCAGAGTGGTGTCCGCCTGTGGTCTCCAGGGCGAGGTAGACTTGGCTGAACTAATGAGAAGAGAAAGAAATGGTGCACTTCTCCATGCAGATAGGAGAGAAGAAGGTGGGATTAAGTGGCGGAGCGGAGATTTTACACAATAGAGGCTGCTCTGCTAGAATTCAGTCGACTCTCCCTTGAGGATTATACCCAGATAAGCAGCCTTAACTCATTAACACCTCTCTTTCCTCTTGCTGTAGGTTTGACAGCAGGTGGGGATGGCAGGATTTGCTCTGACACAGGGTACGGTGCCGAAAACACAGCGCGTCCTATAGTCAGAGATGTTGGATGTTTGCTGTGTTGGATCTTACTCCTCATAGTGTTAAAAGCATTCCTGTGATGTGAAAAAATGGTTAGGATCACTGGGTTTGGTTTGTGAGCAAATGAGCTTTTTCTTCTGCTTTTTCCCACTGGAATTTACGGTGGATACAAGCTGGGTTTTGTAACTTTAGAGGGCATGATGGATGTTGAAAGTATTAAAAAAGCATGATTTTTTCTGTGTCTTTTCAGTATGCTTTTGAGCTAGGTCACTAATGATGCTACTGAAACCTTGTAGTTTTGCAAACATTAAATGATCCCTCACCGTTGTAGAGGATTAAACTGTGTGCTGCCATGTGTGCACACTCTCACTCCCCAAAACTCTGCAATTTTCCTGCCCATAGATGCTTTTCCCCACCTTCTGCTGGAGTTTAATGCATCCCTTTAACTGCATTTGACCTGCTTTTTCAAGTGATCCTCCAATCTTCACCCAAAAGGAGTGAAGGCAGCAAAGAGACCCAAGTGGAGGAGAGGAAATGCTTTCCTGGTGCTGGCATTCACGATGTCTTCATAATTATGCTTTCAAGTCACTTTTTCATTGAAAATTGAAAGTAAATTGAAGAAAATTGAAGTAAAACATTTTCTTGAACAAAACTCATGATGATGTTGGCTTGGAGGGTCTTGCAGTGGTGATACCTGGGCTGAGAAGGCCCTGGGCTTACTCTGAGGCTACACTGAAAATAACCACCTTGATCTTGTGTCACATGTAGAAAGGTTCTAACCAGGTCTCTCTGGGAGCAAAGACCCCTTGATTTCGTGTACCCCCCTGTTGATGTTTCCATTGGTCTTTCAATGCAGGAGAGTAGCCTGGAGAGGTGGTGCTGGGCAGTGGTAACACGAGGCTGTGGAAGGAGCTGGGGACATGCACAGACAGGCTGTAAATAGCTTTGTTCTCCTACGGGGATGCTTTGGAAAAGGCCAGCTAATGGCCCCATCTGCTTTTGTTTTCTCAGTCTAAGTGAGACAAGACAGTGGACAGACCCAACAGTATGTTTCCCCATTTATGAAATGTCTGAAGCAAAAGCTTAATTATAAACTTTATACATTTTATATATATACACATACACACTATATATATATATGTAATCCTGACTTTATCGGGAATATATCAAGTCTGCAGTATGGAAAAACCTACCATTGAAACCTTTTTTTCCCCCTTAACGTTCTCCTCAAACTCCAAATCCCAAAGTGCCCTTCCACGGGAAAGCTAAGATTTCATTTGAGTTTTAAGTAATACTTTCTCTTTTTAAACAGTGGGAAGAAATTGGTGAGGTGGATGAAAACTATGCTCCAATACACACATACCAAGTATGCAAAGTAATGGAACAGAATCAGAACAACTGGCTTCTGACCAGCTGGATCTCTAATGAAGGGGCATCCCGGATCTTCATAGAGCTCAAATTTACCCTGAGGGACTGTAATAGTCTTCCAGGAGGGCTTGGGACTTGCAAAGAGACTTTTAACATGTACTACTTTGAATCAGATGGCGAAGATGGGAGGAACATCAAAGAAAATCAGTACATCAAGATCGACACTATTGCTGCCGATGAGAGCTTCACCGAGTTGGACCTCGGAGACAGAGTTATGAAGCTAAATACAGAGGTGAGAGACGTTGGACCCTTAACCAAAAAGGGATTTTACTTGGCTTTCCAGGACGTGGGCGCTTGCATTGCCCTGGTCTCGGTGCGCGTGTACTACAAGAAGTGCCCGTCGGTGATCCGCAACTTGGCCCGCTTTCCCGACACCGTCACGGGAGCGGATTCCTCGCAGCTGCTGGAAGTGTCGGGCGTCTGCGTGAACCACTCGGTGACCGACGAGGCTCCGAAGATGCACTGCAGTGCCGAGGGCGAGTGGCTGGTGCCCATCGGGAAGTGCTTGTGCAAGGCGGGCTACGAGGAGAAGAACAACACGTGCCAAGGTAAGGGCTGGCAGGGAGGGAGTGGTGCCGGCGCCGTCAGGGTGACACGCGGTCCTGCCTTGGTTCCCTGTAACCCGTTGCCTCCTGCTGCATCCGTGTGTTATGGCTGGTGGTGCTGACCTGCTAGACTGGGTTCTCACGTCCCCTGAGGTCCATCTGAAGGGCCCTGGTAGTGTGAAGAGGCCGTAGCTGGACACAACGGGACCTGCTGGTGGTTCTGACGTGGATGAGGAGAACTTGGCATGCCAGCATTACCTGCGGGGTGATGTGCTCACAGATCCAAGAGGGGACTGCAATCTATTATTTGAAGCCTAACGTTCTTTTTACTCAGCGTTGGGATTTCCCCCCTGAATTTCACAAACTTATTTTCTTTTTTCATAGCCTTTTGCAAGGAATATTTTGAATTTAATTTCCGTATGCAAGATGCATTTTGCTTTAATAATGTATAGGAACATGTATTTCTCTCTGTTTAGGAGAGAGAAAAGATTTTGATATGGTGTGAATTGATTTTTATTTGAATTGATGTTTATTTTTCCTCTCTGGTTAATATTTTAATGCAAAGTTGCTCAGCTGTTTGGAGTTAAATCTAAAGCCCCACTCATGCAAATGCTTCCATGTGTGTTGAACTTAACACAGAAGTCGCCAGCTGAGAATTCTGGAATTGCTGGTCAGAGTAGATCTCTTGAATCATCGGGATCTTGGCAGGAAATTTGGATATCTAAAGCTTGAGACTTATGAAGAATACTTTTAGGGAAGCACGATATAAGGTTATGCGCTTAGAATATACCTTGCTGAACTTGGGTATGAAATATGCACTTCTGCTTCGCAGCGAGTAGTTTAGAAGAAAGCCTGTATATGCATGAAATAGAAAAGACTTCAAAGTAGTTTGTTTTTTGGAAAATGGTTATTTTTTGATTGAAAATCCCATCTTACTCCATTGTACTTGCAGATGCTTTGTCAGAAAGAACCTCTGGCTCTTGGGGGAAGCAAAGTGATTCTGCTTTGGCTGACGTCAGTGTTGTATTAGCTCTTCACCTCAGTCACTGCTCGTAGTTGGCATTCGTAGTGTTGATGCATGACAAACTACATCCATAGCGTTTTATGAATAGATCTGTAGCAGATCCTGCAAAATCTGTCTTGGTTTTGCTGTCCTTCTTCCAATAAAGATCTCTTCCATGTGTGGATTAAGATGAGTCTGACTTGGTGCTTGGTACCATAATAAGGAGAACAAAGATGACAGTAATCCCAAACCAAGGACAGGATGGCCTGTCTGCCTCATCTACATCAGTTGGAGGATGCGTTCAGAAAACCCGTGAGATTTGGGATTCTGCTTTTCATTTCCTTTTAAAGCGCCTTGGGAGGATGGCACCAGATTCCACAGTTTGACTGCACTGATGGATGTAGTTTGGAACTGTAAAGGTGGTCTCTGATGGTGTACCTTGTCCTTCTGTGATAAGACGTAGTGGTATAAACTGTTTTATAGTTAAGAGGCAGAAGGTTATTCTGGTTACACCAGAACTCTTCAAAGCTCTGAATTCCACCCCCAAATCAATAGCTATAAATGCCTATGGCAAAGTCACTTTTAGGGCCCCTTTTGGATGCCTCATATTTAACTGAGGTCACTGTGCCAAGTATTTGCTGCTGGCCGTCTCAGAGATGCTTGTTCAATAGGGGTCATTAGCCCGAGGACATTCAGATGGCCTGCATGCAGCAGCAGCCATGCAGCTCATGCTGATACCCCGTGCGAGTTCTCTGGCTTGGAATTTGCTGCATTTGCAAACATGAGTGTGGATTAGTGTGCTAGCGTGACAAACAACCGAATGCCTTCTGACCTTTGTTTTGTAAATCACGTAGGCATATCTTGCAAGGGACCTCCTGTTTAGTTCTCAATTATCCAGGTTATTCCTTATTGTGCTTTGGGAAACGGTGCATTTCCAGCCCTGAAGAGTCTGGCTTTGCTTATTAAAATTTAGCCCACCGAGAGGACATTTTCCAAGCTCTAATGCCATGTCTGGACAAGGCAGACTGCACTCTTTTTATTAGAGGCGATGTAAATCCCAGTCGCCCTCAGAAACATATGGGAACTATCGATATCCCTCCCGCTTACAAATCATTAATTGGCAGCGACGTCCTGAATCCATCATCTTGTCAGCAGGATTCCTCCTGAAGAAGGCACTGACAGCAACTTGTGTCACTCGGGGCCCTGAGGCTGTAAATATGACATGATCTAATCTGCTTATATGGTGTGCTCACTCCATTAATGTAGGCAGCGAGGTAGTATTTGCTTTAAAGACCCCAAACTGCTTATGTTTTACGCGTCTTATGGCAACGTGGCTCATTTATCAGCAATTGCTGATAAGGAGATTGGTAAATGATATATTGATAACTACAGATAAATGTCTGGGTGTGGGGACATCCATATAAAGGACCGGGGTTAAGGTTCGATGATCTGGTGCAGCTAAATGAATAGTGGTTATTAGGTTTCCCCCTTGGGCTGTGGCCTTCTGCTTTTTCCACAGGAATTGGTGTGGAAGAAATATTTGTCTTATTTTTGGCGAAGCTATTATTGTATGTTCTAGCCCTTTTATTCTCTTTAATATTGACATTTCTATTTGATTCCTTTTCCCTTAGTCAACTTTGAACATGCCTCTGTGCATTCCCAAACAGTATTTTTGTTTGCTGGTGGTTCACTCCTTACATTGTAATGCAGCGCAGCTGTTGCCAAGAGAAGTGCTAATTTCTTTTGTAGGAAACAAAGGTCTTGGCAAAAATGCACATTCATGGCCTTTTGCTCAAGATTTAACTAAAACTAATCAATAAAGGTAGCCAAGTTTACCTGCCGCGGAGCAGATGCCCTTGTTTTGGAGTTTGGGCTTTGACCCCAGAGCAGCCAACACTTCTCTTCTTGCTCCTGAAATAGCAACCTGAAGAGGACAACTCTTAACCCCCTCTGGAGCTTCCCTGTGTGCCTTTCCACTACCCACGTGCTAGAGCAGAGCGCGAGCTAAGTCCGGGGATTAAAATAAATAAACAAAAAATCTCCTCTTAATTGTTCTACAGGGAAGTGATTAAATGGCAAGAAAAACATTGATGGAAATATTCAGTATATGGAAAATACTAAACGTGGAAATAGTCTTGCCCCTCCAGGGAGTTCTTTGCCCATCATTCATACTTGAGTATTTTTCCGATGAAAACAAAATTGCCTGGGCATATATTATAGTAGATGTTTATATAATTGTGTACTAAAGTGTCTAGTTAGTTTTAATTAGGTACAAAACTAAGCAGCCAATATCAGAATAGCTGAATTTTTGGCGCACTCCTTTAGTTTGCTCATGACGTCTGATGGCTTTGAAGACCTTGTCCTCCTTCTACAGGGATGTTCTTAAGTCACTGCTGTGCCCAGCTTAAACTTCACTGTTCCTTGCAGTGACTGCTGAGCAGTTACCTTCCAGGAGGGCAATGAAGGAACACTGAACTATGATGTGAGCAGCACAGTTAAAACAGGGGGAAGAAGAGTTTGAAATCAGCTCAGTGAGTGTGAATTGCAAAGGTCTTACTTGCATCTTGCTCAAAAAATATTTTGGAGCAGGCTCTAGAGTATATTTTTTCATCTGTTCCTAGCTGATACATGGTTGAATACTGATTGTATTTGCTTTTTAGCATCCTTGGATATGTGATTCTGTGATAGGGTGTCCACTAGGAGGTTAGGGCATTACCCTTTGAATTAGGGGAGGAGTGTTACAGTGGGAAGGACATGTTAGCCTTGGTGCCATTGGGTTCCTTGGATTGCTACCTCTTTCTCCACATAGTCCGGGAACAGCTTGCGATTTTCAGAAACTGAGGACTCCTAGTTTCTGAACTCCAAGTCGAGGACTCCAAGCAAATACTTATGGATAAAGTAGGTGGATACCATTATCCATATGTATGTGGATTTTGTTATTCCACAAAATCACTCTTAAGCATTAAAATAAACTGGTAATATTTCATGTTTACCTCATAATACAGATTTTCAGTTTTATATTTCTCCTTTAGGAGCACTTAGCAGGAGTTAATGATGTGTTGACATTTTGGTTATACACTTTTTCTTCTGGCACACTTTGTATCTTGACCATTTAACTTGCTTTGGGATAGCATTGAGGTTGACATCCAGATCCACAACATGAAGCTAGAATTTTGCCTTCTGTGTACAGATTTGCCGCTGATATTTTAGCTGGCTAAAATTGTGCCCTATATAAGGTAAGTGGTTGAGTAAAATATAATGCTTTTCAGAATAAGGTATATTATCTTGTGATATGAACAGAGTTTTGCCAGAACTAGACTCATTTTTAGCAGTGAAGAAATTAATTTGGCAGTTACTGTTAATATTGGAAGTCACAGAGCAGGAGTAGGTGTTTATATAACCCCAAACCATGTGCCGAAAAGACAGAATATGCCAGCTTGTGAATGCCGTTTATTACTTTCATACCTGTTCTATAAACATGTGTTCTTAAAGAACAGCTGATACTTGAAAAATTGGGATTTCATTTTAATTTCACTGAACTTCAGAGTCATGGTTAGTCTCCACTAGCTGAAATGGCTGCTTTGTGCATGCTCATAAGGGCGGCTTTTGCTGCAAGCACTAATTCTCCAGCTAACATATTAGATGCCTCGCGCATAGCTGGATAGTCTATCGTGCAGTTCCAGCAGCGGCGGAGGTCACAGCATCGCGCTCAAGAGCTGTGGAAGGAAGCTTTTTAATTACTGCAGAGGAAATGGAAAAGCTGCTCCCTGCGTGAGCGGGGAATGTGCTAATTCGGTGTTTGGGGGAAGCAGCCTGCAGGTTGCAGCTTCCCAGCGCTCAGCTGCCTTCCTGATAACCTGCTCCCCGGGCAGGGAGAGAGCCGGGATGCTGTGGGCTGCATTGCTGGATGCCAAACAGGTTCCTAACTGCTTTGGGAAGCACCAGTAGTGACAGGAGCTTGGTTAAGGACCATCCCTATATCATTGTAAATCAAAGGCAAATTCCTAATAAATCAATGGGCACAATGTCTAGCGAGGAGGAAATGGCTCGTAGTGACATGCTGCAGGGTGACAGGGACTGAATGAAGCGTACAGGTCCCTGCAGCCCCGTATTGGAGGGTTCCTGCTCCCTGTTGGTTCCTAGCAGACTAAATGTGATCTCTTGGGGGAAAAAATGCCTACAGGAAGGTTTCTGCAGAATTTGAAGTAAAAATGTTCAAAATCTGAGGTGAAAAAAGAGTTGTGAGACCCTCTCATGCCAAATAGGCTGGTCTTTGGGGCTTAGACGTTCATATGAAAGCGCTGGGTTGAAGCAGACCCCTTTGGGTAAAGGGTAAATGTACAGACACTGCTGGGATTTCACTCCTTCTGCCTTCAGAGCATGGGGTGGGGGCTTCATTTTTATTTTTTTCCTCTCCTCTCTCTGGTCAAAGCTTATGATACTCTTCAGTACAAGGGACGATTAACAGGAGATGTTCCAGAAGTGAAATGCGTGGAAATGGCTACAAACGTCTGCAGGAAAAGACAGCAGGTGTCTTTGTTCTCCTATGAAATAATCCTTCCCTTCCTGTTTTCCCAAGCTCCTCAGGCTCAGATAAAAGCTTTTCCCCCCTTCCCGCGAATGGGGCTCGACCATATTATTTATTTATTTCCAAGGACTTTTTAGCCGAGCTTTTACATTACTCTGTTGCTCTCGCAGTTCAAGCATGATTTAATATGTCAAAACTGGTTTGTTTAACCGGCCTTGATTGTCTTGCATACTCGCACTCAACCAGGGCAGGCGTCTTCCCAGGCACATCGCTGCCCAGCCAGATGAAGCGTCACAGCTTGGTCTCCGATTGTGACAGCAGGAGCTTCCTGGGACACAGTTGGGATTTGGCGGTAATGCCAGCACCAGCACACATGGCTTGGGTCACAGCGGTGTGGGCACAGCTGCAGAGATGGGTTTTTGCTTGAGAAACTTGACTGATCATTCCTGTGTGGAGGAATTTTGGTCCCATATGCTCAGGGAGCCTTGCTGGATAGTACTCAAGTCCTGGCTCCAAACTAATGCAGCTGGGTACAGACTTCCTGGCAAAAGTGAGCTGCTGTGTTCTTGTACCCTCTGGGAATTTTGCCATTGGTTTTGATGAGAGGAAGACAGTGTTTCCTTATACTACGTGCCTGTTAATTAAGACGATTTCCTGGTCTTGATCCTGTGCGAGGTGTTGTATTGACTGCGAGTAAAGTACAGGCAAATAGGATTGGAAATTAGCTGATAATTCATGTAACTGAGAGTCACTCTTAGCTCTTATTCCGGCTTTATGTGCCACATCAAGCCTTTGTGCATCGTAGAGATCATTCCCATTCCCTAACGGACACTGCTGCAGAGCTCATCTATTTTTTCCTCTGCACTTGGCATCTTTGTTGTTGCCTCCTTTGGGCTTGTGCCTCCCGGCTATGCTAATAATACGTGCTCATAATTGAGGTCAGCCACGTCCCGGTGCTTTCACACTGGTAAAACCCTGGTGCGACGTGGCGGTTTTCACCGGGGTGTGTGGAACAGCTGCGAGCTGGAAATGTGCTGCTCGGGGCCAAGGGAAATGAGGGCACGGTGCTGTTATCGACCGAGCACTGAGCACAGCTAATGGCATCGACGGGGGCTGTGTTATTACGATGGCAAAGGCAGAAAGTCACGCACTGGTTCTGAAACGTAGCACGTGAAGCGCCCGGGCCGGGATGGAGGACAGGGCTGGGCTCTTCCTTGCTGTAAGGTGCATCCCATCTGAAAGGTGAAAAGGAGCTTGGAGGGAGGGGAAAAAAAGCTGTTTTTATTGACAAAAGACTAATCCAGCCCTGGCCACAGCACATGGAGCAGTTGGCCAGTGTTACCTGGAACTTCATCCCCTGACTGTGAGTGCTGGATGTTGGCTGGCTGGATGCTCTAACAAGAGTATTTCATCGTGATGGTGCGTGCAAGCTGTTAGCTGTATCCTTTTGTGCACTGTATCCATGTTTCAGAGCACAGTTGTTCTAGTGCCCCATGTTTGCTTAATGTCACATATTTTGCTGTTAGACTGTAAGAATTACAAGCATTTTGCAAGAAAGCAAGACCAGCCTGAATTAGTCAGCCTTTTCCTATGGAAACAATTGCTTTTACGTCAGAAGTACTAGCTTAGGGTCCTAGCATTCATTTGGAGCAAGCTGGTGTACAAAGGTTGTCATTTTGATCAAGAAGAAACCACTGCTATTGTCAGCTGAGGAAAATTACTTCTTCATGAGCAAAGCCAAAACTTTGTGCTCCTCAGAATATTGTGCTTCTACCTGCACCGAAGAATCTGGCTGGAGGTTAAGTAACCATGGCCATGCTATTACTGCAGCATCATTCCCAGTAAATGCACTGGCTTCCAAATACTAGTTGGGTCCAGTCCTGCTGTGAAGGAGACCCCTAGCAATGTGTGAATCACAAAACTCTTGTCTGTGCTATCTGGGGACCAGCTATACTGTATCTCTCTGGGGAGGATGAGCTGCAAATGTGTAAAATAATCGATAAGCCTCATCAAAGCTGTTTGCCATCCAGTTTGATAACCTGGTTTTGTTGGTGGTGAGGAGCAGGAGTTTCCGAAGGAGATTGAAGGAGACCAGAGGAGACTGGATTACAAGAAGTTTCCTGCACAGATCCAAGTGTGCACTGGAAAGACGGAATACGGCAGGGTTAGTATCATCCAGCTGGCTTAAACAGCAGGAGACGAATGTGCCTGCCCACACATTCGTCCACAGAGGTGGCCAGGACGCAGCAGTGTTAACAGAGCTCTGACTTGGAGGTCTTTCCTTTGTGGATTCACATGGAAGGATCTAAGGCCTGTGCACCTTCTGAGTCTGCAGAGCTGTCGTGGGATTGAATGTGTATTGCTGCTGGGTGGGAGGGAAAGCCAGCTAGACTGTTTGTTTGTGCAGTTCCTTCCGCGTTTTGTTGCCTACGTGCATGCAAACAATGCAGGCTGTGCCTGTGCAAGCAGGCTCGGCCTCCCAGAGAATTTATTTATCGAGCAAAAGTTTCTGGTTAAACCAATTTGAATTTTACATGGTGCAAAGACCGATTTCCAGATGCCACTGGGAAAACTGTACCTTATGGTTCCATAGTACCTTCCTGGTGTGCAGGGTTAACTAGTCCTATAAGCAATGTGCATTATTCATCCCAGCAACCAGACTTTTCTTCTGTTGAGCTGTTGCACGCTGCAAATCACTCCTCTTCCAATAACAGATCCTTGATACTGTTTTTGTATCTAATCCTGTCAAATTGTGACAATTCCCCAGAACTCATTTGCTCTCCCGAAAAAGGACTTTGACATCGTACGGCACAGCCTCCTTGCACCACCTGCTTCGTAAAGCGATGCTGTGCCGCCGGGCCCTGGGGTGGTGACATGCACTAACACTGCTGCAAGATAAATGTGGCAGGAGTTCAACTGAAGCAGCTTACGGTAATGAATCCTCCGTCTTACACCAGCCTTGCAGAAGCGATGATGATGCATGTACAAAATTCCTTTGTACTCCAAACCGCAAGTAAATACTTTCCAGAAAGCGTGACTCATGTCCGTGCTGCCCCCCTTTGCTTTGGGCACGCACTGTTTTCCCCTCCCAGGTTTCCCTTTAATAGAAAGGGAGCGCTGGGATTCTCTGACTGCTTCTCGCCTCCTCCTGCCTGTGATGGAGAGGAATCTCAAAAGCCAGAATTTCTGCAGATGAACGCAGAATTTATTTTTACGGGCTGAAAAATAAAAGAAAGATAAGGTCTGGGGCTTCCCAATGGCCCTTTTGGGAAAGCTTGGTG
Organism: Crypturellus tataupa; assembly: GCA_034781795.1. Classification (NCBI taxonomy): domain Eukaryota; kingdom Metazoa; phylum Chordata; class Aves; order Tinamiformes; family Tinamidae; genus Crypturellus; species Crypturellus tataupa. Next base: position 377,727 of record JAWLRI010000234.1, read on the forward strand.
GGTACCTTTGGAACAAATGCATAACCTTGTGGGCAAAGGGACTAGCAAACACATCTGATTGGTAAATAATAGTATATATGGCCTTATTAAAGAAGGATACAGTGTCTGCGCTAGGTGAGACCAACATGACTTGCTGATGACCCCATAATCTCAGGTTTATACTTTGCATGGGATTTCTCAGTGCCAGCTCCTGGAATTCAGGCTAGTCTTCAGTAGAGGGAGGACGTTACAATTTCCTATGTCAAACATCTTAATGCATTTTGCAATGCGGATTTTCACTGCAGCGTGTTTTTCCACTAGGTTAAGAAAGCTGGAGACAGAGCAACATGAATTTATGACGTGAATAGTTCTCTTGTCTTGGGCTGTTGGAGGATATTTAACAGATGTTATTAAACTCCACTACTAAGTGCACATTATTAAGTTATTTGTATCTGCAGCTTTTAGAAGGGGCTGGAAAAGGCCTTGTTACCTTTTGCAACCTGTTCTCTTCTGCTGAAGAGGCTCTAAATAGGTGTTACAACACTGTAAAACAGCATGCACTAATCCACTTTCATTCCTTTTAAAAAGGGAGATATTTAAATGTATAGTAACACCATTCACATGCTATTTTAAAGGAATGAAAGTGGATCAGTGCCTGACAAAACAATATGCCTCTGTTTTGTATCCTGGGGCAACATGACTTGATCTTTTCCTGTAAGGTAAAAGTAAAACCAGAAATTCTTGCTGACTTCATGCAAAATTGACCATCTACTGTGTAAACATCAATGAAAAGACTCGTAGGCCAAACTTACCTAGAAAAAGTGCAAGTTTCCAGTAACTGGCGATTAACTAGTGCTTAGAAGTGAAGCCTGCCATGACCTCCCAGCTCAAGTCCCATCAGTTAAACCGTTTTATAATGTGATGCCAGCAAAATGTGTCACTGTATCTGGAGAAGCAAGCAAATGACAAAATATATATGCTAGAATTCCTGTGTGCTGATGACTTGCTTTAATTTATCAAGCTTGCCGGTGTGTCTTCTGGAATGACGGCTAGTTCTTTAATTACACTTAGAGCTTTATTGTTGTTGTGTGAAACTGCAGATTGAATCTGGTAGTGGAAGTGTCATTAATCTGGTGAAATAAAAATGTCTGGTTTTTAATAAGGTCTCAATTTAGTGGTTTTAAAGACTCCAAAGAGATTTAGTGCTAAAACAGTTGGTATAAATCTCTTCCCCTCCTCTGTAATCGTCCCTGTCAAGTGGGCACCTCTTTGCAAGGGGCCTTGGCTCACTCATTTGAAAGCTGTTTACTGCCCGCAGGAATTTGATGGCCTCTTGCTTTTAGTGCTAAATATTGTTAGCATCAGATGTAACCAGGAAACCGAAGTGACAAAGTTTATATAACAACAATATTCCTTTTTTAATAATAATATTTTTTCTGTGCCCTGTAAGCTGAGGTATACCAGTCGAGTACTTGATCTTGCTGGTTATTGCCAGGTATGGAAAGATTAAACCCAGTGGCACTGTATGGATGCCCGGGCTTTGCATGGTGAAGTTTCATACGGCACTAAGCAGAGTGGAAATGCACGGTTGTCTCCAGGATTATATTTGCTATGGTTTATTCCTGAACAGGCTCCAATCCTTTTCATGCCATTTAATTTCCCCCCCTTTTTTTTTTCCTTGCCAGAATGCTCTTCAGAGCAAATCATTCTCTTGGTTTGTTTTAGATGAGGACACAAATAGATTGCTTGAGTTGTATATTGATTTAGAATCGCAAAACAGCCACTGGATTGGCATTGCTTCTTGTAGAAATATGTGCGGCTTCTTCATTAAACTTGTGCTCACCGAGGCAAACTTCATTTCAGACCCTTTTTGAAACATCATTGGTGCCAGTGCTGCACGCAGCTAAACGAGCTCCCTTTTATGCTCTGTTTTCCACTATAAAACACGGAAAAGCAGAGAAAACCTTACCCGGTCAAAAACGCAGCAGCTCCCTGCACCACAGTCTGTGTATTTAGCTATATTAATAGTAAATATTGCAGTTAAGAGGGGATGATATTCACCGGGAGCTGAATCACTGCAGTCAGTTTAGAACAACAAAGAGCGGAAACTGCACTGGCCTTAGAGATGAATGGGAACTGCACTGATTAAAGATATTAAAGATAAAGATATTTCCCTGGTTCCGAGTAGGAGCTGGCATTGTTTTCCCTGGAGTTTTTTGGAAGTCTGTAAGTAAAAATGCCTCCGTTTTCCTTGGGGAGCAGCTTTGGGTCCGAGAGCATGGTTGGCCATCGCGTGCTCCTCGCGAGCAAGGCAGAGGGGCAGCTCGTGAGCCCAGCCGCTATCCCGCTTCTTAATTATTACTGTTCCACATCTCTTTCAGTATTTGCAGCTCAATTTATGTGCTAATTGGCCCTTTTCATGACCCAGAGATACAGACTACCAGTGTGTATATGAGGGGGAGACATGTACTCGATTTGCACAACATTTGGCGTGCAAATGTGGATTTGAGAAGTATCTGGTTGAATTTTTGGCAAAGTCCATGCATTTTTTGAGGGAACTATTATTCTTGATGCCTTAGTTTTGGCCAAGATCATTTTATTGCTTGCAAGATACCAAGTGAAACTGTTTCCCTCTGGGATGTTTTGCTGTACGCTGATAACTGGACAACCTTGGAGGACGGCCTTTTTAGAGAGCAAACGCACATTCTGCATGTTTGTTTCTTATTACTCAGTTCTTTCACATCATTGATGAGAGGTACATGCCATGAAAGAAAAAGCAAATTTTCCTTTCATAAAATTGATCTTCGCAGTTGCAATCACTAACTGAATTTCCTAGTAAGTCTGCAGAAAGTGGAGATCATTTGCTTTGTTACCAAAACCAGGAAATCTCCAGTTCGTAGGTCCCAATCTGTCTCAACTCAGGGGTGATCACATGTAATTGCCAATTGGGGCCATACAAAAGTAGTTCGGGGGGTCACAACGGGCCGAGTTGTGACAAAGTGTTTCTCCTTCTTGCAATATCAATATTGCAGTACTGCAAAGCTGCACGTGCAGAAATTGTGCAGTTTATTTGAAAGCCATGGCTTGTAAAACCCGGTAATTGCCGAATTCCTACATTTCCCTCAGCATTTCTGAGCTTTTAGTTTCTAATTCAAATCCTTGCTTGGCAATGTGAAGTCTACACAACTGACTAACAAATGAAAGATAAAGGTTGTGATCCTGATACATATATATATAAAATACCAAACATGATGAAAAGAAGACATCTGCCAAAAATGACAGCCAAAAAAGAATATTTTACAGTTGATAAAAATGCTCAACTCCAAATTGGAGGGTTTGCTCCAGGAATCCCTAGGATATATTTTCTTTTGTCTTAAATTCTGTGTTAGGTGAGTCTAGATTAACAGAGTAAAACAAATTTGTCTTTAACATTTCTCAGTGCTTTGTGTCTAATGCCTTTTTGTTAGAGAGGCCAAAAACTGTACCCATGTGCAGTGGGAATAGCCTCTAAGAGGAGTGGAAATAACAGAGATGAGTTTGGGGAATACACGTGGCCATATGACTTCTCCGTTGACAAGAACATTAGTCCTCATTGCTGTCACCTCCCTGTCACTTCTGTCACTTTTCTTTCCCAGCAAATTAAGGTTATTATCCATGGTCTGGTAAATTATTTAAAATCAATACATTTGCCGAGTTCTTATCTTGTCCAGAATGCTTAGGATGAAATATTACACAACGTGTTTCCAAATGAACTATTGCATATGCAATAAACAGCGATGAGATTGTGTCTCTCAAATGACATCAAACCTAATAATCCATTAGGAGGTGTTTGTGTCTGAGCAGATCTGTGCAGCTCCCGGGAGTCAGTTATTTTGTCACCAACTGCAGCTTGATGAAAATAGCAGATTTTTCATGAGAACCGAGGCAGCTAGCCACCAAGGAGGAACTAAAGTGGCTCTTTTTGCAAAGAAATTGATGTTCCAGGAAATGTGAGATTGCAAAGTTAATGCTTATTAGTTGTAAAGAAGTTTGTGGTTGATGCCTTTATTTTATTTTTTTTATTTGCAATTTTTGGCCATCTAATTGACAGTATCAAAATCCCAAAGTGCAGGAGCAAACCTTTACCTTTAAGTATGAAGCTAAGAAACTAATAGTTTAAATGAGGGCATACGCCTCAGCCAAGTAAAACATGCTTAATTTTCTGTGGGGAGGAACCTGTCTCTGTAGTGATGAGCCTGGAAAGCATGAGTCTAGGTTAGTGTTCAGTTATTTTTATTTAAAATGGGATTCCCCAGGAGGTAGTTATGCCTAAGGTTAGAAACTGGTCCGCAAAGTTATTTTGGGCAATGATAAGCAGGCGCCTATGATAACAATCTTGTGTTCCTGATATAATATATTCCTGCAGCACTAGCTCTGCCAGCTACTAGAGCTGGTAGTTTTCCTTATAGGCTCATCTCCTGGAGCTGTGGCTTTAGGGAAGCGCCGTGTCGACTTGACTAACGAGGGAAATTCAGACCTTCCATGGAGCCCCGTGCCTCATCACTGTCTCCTCAAAGTGGGCATTACTTTGTTGATGAGTTTTCCTCCAAAAATTGCAGCCAAGGTCATCGCTGCCTTTCACGTTTTCCTCAGCACAAACACAAAGCTGTTGGATGTACTGGGTATTTTGAGAACCGGGTTGTGTTTAAACAGGATGACCCCGAGACAGGATGGATCCAGGACTAAACTGTGAGACTAAGATTTTTAACACCATCCACAGGGATAGATAGTTCTAGTGTTGGGAATCAAACAAATCCTGTTTTAAATGCCCTTAAAAGTGTTTCAAGAGTGGGTGCTGTGAGCTAGCAGCTTCTGTGCCATAAGCTTTCCTGCCTGCTCCTCCACCGCTGCGAAGTAATTTGGAGCAATGCTGTGCTGGCTGCCACAATTCTGCTCAAAACGGGAGCTGCTGATGGTGTTGACTCCGTCCTGCAAACAGGGAATGATGGTCACCGTTTCCCACCTTCTCGGCTGGAAGGCTCGCACTTCCCTAGCGCAGCCTCCTCCATGTGCCCGAGCCCTATCCAAAGACTTCCTGAAGCCCTGAGTGCTGTCAACCAGGAGACCCAAGGTAATGTGCTGGTGTGAATTAAGATTTTAGCAGCTCAGTCCGTTCTGCAATCTGACACTGCTGGAGTGTTGCCACCTAATGAGATGGTTCCTGCTTGTTGGCTCTGCTGTTGGCCACTTCATGCCCAGCAGGCCTCTTGGTTTCGGTGACGGCGTCTCATAAGCAGCAATTACAAGCTTTGCTTTTTGCTTTTTTTCCTTCCATTTCCCATGAGGTTGCAGAGCTATCAGAGGCTTTTGGAAGGGAAAGGTGCTCTCCGAGTACCCCTTCCAACTTCTTCCCATGTGTAGATATTTCAGAAGAGGGAGCCATGCGTTTTACAAGTCTTATCATCTGTTCCACTTCATCCTATAACATCTCACAGTTTTTCTCATGTATTTTCTCATGCTGTGACTGGATGCTTGGTGAGAAGGTCGAAGCCTGTGCTGAATCCCTTGGCTGCGTCTTGCATATTAACCGCAGCACGACTACTAGCACATTCTCTGATTAGATTATTTATGCAGGTGCCCTAATAAAAACTAAGAGACTCATTTAAAGTGAGCTCTTAAAAAGAGATTTATGGAGTTAAGGTGTCTTCTCCCACTGTGGTTTCAGTCCTACACTTTTAGACTTATGGCTCTGATTTTTCATACCTGTCTGTTTATTCTTTGTATTGGTTGAGAGTCCAAGAGCATTTCTGCTCCATTTTGGCCATCTGCATGTGTTAAGGTATCCGTGATGAGAAAGCAAGCAGGAAGCACTTAGAAAATGAGGTGTGTGGCTAGTGTTGGGTCGTAAGCATGACCTACGGAGGCTGCATGAAGCTGAAATTTGCTGCGGAGCAGCAGGGATCCCTTTTCGCTCTCAGACACACAGGATCTTGCAAGCACGCAGCCCAGCCGGCCGGTATTCATTGCAACCAAGCAGCCTGTGAAATCGCTGTGCAAACACTGCATTGTGCAGAGGCTGCCGAGAGCCTCGGGGGCAGCGCGGCGGACGAGCCCGCACGGCGGCTCCCTTGGAAAGGAAGGATTTGCCACCAAAGAGCGGCCGGCAAACGTGTGGCGTGCGCCCTGCGAGCTCCCCAGCGCTGTGCTCGCCGCTCCTGTCACTGCTGGGTTGAGCTGACAATTTAAGTGCTTCCTTTGGCGCGTTTACAATGGGAATTTCACGTGCTTCCCAGCAATGCTGAGCGGGTGAGCTGCTAATGCTGCTTCCTGCATCATGCTGCGCGTTTGCTCACTGCCTGCCTGCCCTTAATCCTCGGTTTTAAAGCTATATTTATAGATGGGAAGGAGGGGAAGAAAGGAAAGCTCTGAGCATTTTTAGCTGCATGGCCGAATTCAAGCACAGTTCAATATTTAAAAAAATGGCATCCAAACACAAAAGCATTACCTTTTAGCGGGGCATATTCTAGGGATACCAAACCTTGCTAGATGCTTCTGCCTGAGCTTGCAAAACTGAACTCCCTCTGTGTCAGATTGTAGACCTGTGCAGAGCAATTTTATCAACCACCAGAAGTCCCAATGAGACCTGGAAATGAGTTATTTGAGCATTATGTGACCCGCACCAGCAAATGAGCCTCCTTGCCTAAGAAAATGCCTTTACTGCCAAAACTCCTAGAAGTTTGCGCAGAGAAGACAGCACAGAGAAGACAGCAGTGCTTTTTAGTGCTTTTTATGGCTGAAGAGTTGGGGTTTTCCATGCGGGAAGGCCCCTCTGTGCCTTAAAGCAGGTCAGTGCTGTCCCCCCTCGGTGTTGCCATAGGGCAGGCTGGAGGCAATTTGCAGTCCAAGTGGCATTGCTCTTTTTCATGTTTTGAGGCTTCTTTCCAGCTTAAAACTTAGTGAGTGTGTAAAATGTGTAAAACTTGCTCCTTTGCTTCCTCTCCTGTGCTGTTGCAATTAATGCTGTTTTCCCAAAATGACTTTTGCAGAAATCAAGTGTAATTGGAAAGCAGTTGCCCATTACGATGGCTTATCTTGCCAGTGACTGATCTATTTAACTCTAAAATGTTTTGTTGATATCTTTGGAAAGTAGCTACATGACTAAACTAAAAAGGTTCAACTTATTAATCACGGTGAGCTTTTCCCTGCTGGGATTTTCATTAGACATGACTCGTGTTGCTTGTAAAATTGGCTGTATATTATTCCAAGCAAGCTGTAGTTTTGTTTCTAGCTTTGTTAGTGTTTAAAAATAAAACGTTCAAGTAGATAAAAAGGTTAAGTGCATGCTACTTAGCTCATTTTTATAGTCTTTTTGAAGATAGAGATATTCTACTCATAGTGAATCATTTTGTTGCTGCTGTTAAGCTGCAAAATCTGACATTCTGATTAAGATCTGACTCGGACGACAATCCTCCCTTGGAAGGCCCAAGGGTGATAGATTGCAAAGCATTAGTAGGCCCTTCTGAGCCATAGAGATTCCAGAATTTTTATGAATTTGTTGTCTTTAATATAAGACAGCAGCTTTTATTGTCCATTGGATTCCTTTGCGTTCCTGCTGGAGAGCATTGTGCCTAAGGAAGGGCTTTCCCTGTTTGCTACAAGAGCAATAGCCGTGCGGCTCCGGTTTGCAAGCATGAACCCCGATCTCTGCAGAATCCCCGTGTTTCCCACAGAAACAGGCAGAGTTGGAGGAATTCTGGAGCATTTCTGTGGAAGAGGGTACGAAAAGGAAGGTGAGTGCAGAATGAGATGAAAACAGACCTAAACTTTGGCCTAATCAAGTTTGTGTTTGTTTATTCCTTAGCTCTTATTATGTCTCCCATTGCTGGAGTATCTGAGCAGTTTATTTCCGAGGCTGCCCACATCTCGTCTCTTACTGCCAGTCCTCGTGCCATTGCAAGTGATAAAAAGATGCTCCGATTTGGAACTGGAAGACATATGTGTGTTAATATCCTGTTGAATAAAAATGCAGCTCTATAGATCTTTTTCTAATTTCCTTCTATCTGTAATGCCTCAGATACTCATTATACAATCTCATTTTATTACCTTACTCTTTAATTTTTATTTTATTCATAACAAAAACATAGATGAGCAGAAAAGATGAGCATCAAATACAAGACCGACAGCAGATAAAGAACTTTGTGACATGGAAAAGGAAATTTCACACTGTTAATATTCAATCACACCGGAGAAGCAGGGAGAGGTGTTGATGGGGGAGATTCATAAAGCTGTGGGAAAAGCACTGGCCTGGTGAGACTCTTCCTCCTGAGAAAGAGGTCAGATCGGATGAATTTCTCAAACTTGCGGCATGGAACTTTTCATCAGCATTTATCTTCAGTATGGAAGTCATTTATCCTGTCCCTTAAGCAGAGTAACAGATGAAATAAGTATCGTGCTTTTGGGGAAACTAATGCTTAAAGAATTTGGCCTCTTGCCTCTCCATCCTGCCATGCATCCTGGGGCGCAGGGTTATCACTGGACAAGGTCACAAACTGCCTTGTTGCGTGCCTCACTCATAACTAACCTCCCGCAGGGTTGTGCCCTCCGCAGAGGGACGCAAAACTGTGTCCTCTGACCCAAACAGGTGCCCAAGTGCCCTGTAGTTGGGTAGAGGAGAGTCAGACTGGCACTGGGTGGCATTCGGATGCGTGTTTTTTGCCGAATGTCTCCCTGTGCGCTGTGACACGCCGTACTCCATTTCTGTACTTCACTAGTTCGTTTCATTAGCGTGGCGCTCGCTGCCTAGACATGAAAATGCACGCTGGAAAATCAATTACTGTCACTTGTCAGCGTGCTTCGTTTGCTGTACCTCGTAAATGCCCGCGGGTAGTTGGCATCAGCAGAGGAGTCGGTGGCCTGTCCGGGTTGGCAGGGTGCAGGAGGCACAAAGCAGGGCACTTGCAGCGATGCTGGCAGCTCTACAGAGCTTGAGGACAGTTTTGGAAGACGGGTTTGTGCTGGATGACATCTCCAACTGCTCCTTTCACGTGGTTTTCTTATTTCTAGTTAATCAGCAATGATTTGCAAGTTGTTAGGAGTTAATCCTCTTTGTAATCAGTTAATACAGCTCCGCAGACCAAACCCTGGCATCACGCATACATCAGAAGGCATCTTACTTGATGAAGCAGCTGAGGTTTTGCCCCATCGCTTTGAACGATGCTGAATTTAATGCAGTGGTAACTTTCGACAGGGGTAGGACTAAATACTAGATTATTTATTTATTTACTTATTTATTTACATTTGTCTGTTATTTATCATGGTGGCTCTGCAGTTTGGAATTCTTTTCAAGTAATCCTGCATACAGTGTCGATAACATGCTTGGAGCATAATGAGCTGCAGCAAGATTAGAGCAATGTAAAGGTCAAATAATCACTTAAAAACGTGTTTAAAAAATCTTGAAAACATTGTTTGACAGCTTCAAAATGAGACTTAGTTAAAATGTGAAAAACAGCTCTGTTTTCCGGAGATAAATACAACAGAAATAGATAACAATGCAGAGGAGGAAAAAAAAAAACGCTTTCATGTTTTAAGATTGTTTTGGAGAAATAGCTAAATACTCTGACTTGACAGGGGGGAGGTGCTCTCCAAACATTTTGCGTGTGTGTTTGTCTTCTGGTGCAAATGAATTGCTAATTGCCTGCTATGTGATGTGTTGAAATTGGCTCTTTCTCCCTCTTCGTAGCTGGAGACATCTCGCCTCCCCCTTGTTAGGAAGGTCGGGGCTTTGGCCTCCCCTGGAATCCCAAATGAGATTTGTCAGTGGGGCGTAGCGAAATCTAATCTCTCCCAGAGAAAAAGAAGAAACCGGACCAGAAAATGATCTGATTTTCCGATTTCATGGCCAAGGTTACCCTGGGAAGTGCTGCAAGTGGCATTTAAAGCCCGTAACTAAGGTGGCGTGCCAAAGTAAGCACTAATAACAGAGCAGCCATGTGGAAAGATATCGCTTTAACAATTTTACAGTCGCTAAGTGTGAAAATTGCAGTGTGGGCAAGCTCCTGGAATGGTGGCAATTGGCTCGGAGATCTGGGATTGATGCCGAGCGAGAACACACTCTGAGCCCCTGGAACTCTTAAACACCGATGGGGTCAGCGCCTGCTTTTGCTGCTCAAACACAGGGCTCAACAACTTCATTAAAGAGGCATTTCTCCTCCTGGAAGGAGGTGGAGGTGGGAATGAAAGCTGCACAGGAGGGGATTGGTGGCCCGGTTGGATTGCAGTGTTTTTGTGCCATACAGACGTAAAGGAGAAGGAGGAATACATTATAGCATCTCTGTTGCTGAGGTTATTTAAATAGCTAAATATGTGGACAGAGTTTAAGCCTTAGGGAGCGATTGTATTTGGGTGGCTGTTACCTAAAGTCATTGGTCTGGATCAGCAGGCGTTATGGTGCTTTTGGAGCAGGGGTAGCATTAAGCTTTACTTATCTGGTAATATATATATATATGTATAACCTGCCATTGGAAAGAGTCCATCATAACCAATATGCAGCAAGCCTCCAAAGCTAATATAACCTTTATGTAAAGATTTCTTTTTTCCCTTTTCTTTCTTATCTTGCTCTCTATTTCTGCCGCTGTAAATCCTGCCTCTTATATCACGATGCATCTTCTAGCTGATTTTAGCTCTCACCTTTGAAAAGTGAGGATTCCTGTGCGATAACAAAAGTGAGGCAAACTGTGCCAGCTGCTGGGTCGCAGTAAGCTATTTCTGCACTCATTTCTTCTCCCGCCACATGTTGGTGTCAGCACGTTGCATTTTCAGCATTAGAAGAGCTGGAAAACAGCTTATATTTAGCACGGTTTCCAATAAGAGACTGGAGCCTGGCAAGTTTACGTGGGAGGAAAAAGAAACCTTTAGCATTGCAAGACTTAAGAGCAGGGAGGGCTTCCACTGGTCTTGTGGCAGCCCTTGCATACCCTGAGCACTGAATCACACAATCCTGTTCATAAACGGATTCATTTACCTCTTAATGTACTGTACCCCCTGCTCCAAATAACCTCACGTGGAAATCGTAGATTTCCTCCTTATGGAGAACTCCTGATGAAATGAAATGGAAGAAGACCAGGATAACTGGTAATTCAGTTCTTTCCGTAGATCCTCCTGCCGTCACCCTCTTCATTTTGCAGGAATTATGGGCCATATGTTGCTCCCGCCTGTGTGCCAAGAAGCAGACTGATGCTGCGGAGGGATTGTGCATGCGCAGCCTGCGCCGCTTCGCGCCACAAGTGAATTGAATGCATTTGCAATCAGACTTTATTGTAGTTGTGAATATAGATTTGTCAGATCTCCATATGCCGCTGCTTAAATGGGAAATTTGTCTGGGGCTGCCTCTTTTTAAGGATGTCTCAAAGGCTGTCCTTGTTTCCATGGATTTGGCTGCAGCCTTGCATGCTCGCATGGGTACTTAAACCCACATACCACTGGCATGTACTGCAAGCATTTTTCTGACGACCAGAGCGTTCAATATGTATTTATCTACATAATCATGTTTATAACGTGCTTTACAAGTGTTAACACTTCTGTCACTTATTTTAATGTGTCAGCTGCATTTCTTGCAGCCAGAATTGTGGGACTCTATTTGCCTCCTAAAGAAGCAGTTGCAGCTTCGTAAGTTTTAAGCGAGACCCAAGACATTTTTATGGGTTAATCAATAATAGAATTCAAGAATCTGTGTGTTTTGGGGTTTTTTTTTTGAGGCCAGGCAAGTTAGTTCCTCCAGGTTGTCTCTTCTTCTGAACAGGTGGTTAATCCACTAAATAATGAGCCTTCTTTTTAAAAATAGAAAAAAAAACACCCTTCAAATGATGAAGCATTAGCGCCTAAACCACTGAGGGGAAGCAGCATCTGGTGCGTCTGTTCAGTCATATGAACGCAGATTCAATTCAGCAACGCAAAAAGACAGGGTGAGCATTAATTAAGAAATCCATTGATGATAAGAACTGGCTTCTCTTGGAAATGATTTGCACTAGCAATGTGGTGTGTTATTTCTTTTCTTTTTCCTTTATTTTTAAGAAACAATTAGTTTATAGCTTGTTTTCATATGTCCAGGGAGGAGTTTATCCTCAGTTTAGAACTTGGTGCCTAAAAATCCCCTTTCTGTGTTACCAGGAACATTGCACATTGCAAAGCACCTTGGGTTCAGGATAGATGTGCGTTAAGGTGTGTTCTGTAAGTATTTGAATCTATTATATAATGATTAAAGGTAAGGCACTTGAACGCTCTTTCATAGCTAGGCAAGGGGATGAGGCAAGTTTATTCAGTCATGCCCGATTCGACGGGAGGATGACGGTGTTTGTTATTAAAGGCTCTTTTGTGCATTTCAGGATTCAAGGTTTGGCTTCCTTTCAGGTCTTGCTCCGTTATCCCTTGAGATTTCTTTCTCAGGGGAGTTGTGATTAGAAGATGCTACTGTAAATGAATCAAAATGAGCTGTACAGGAAAGAATGAAGCTGAAAGCTTGGAAGATCTGAAGTCCATGTAGCATCAGCAAAGCTCCCTGCTAAGTACACGGTTATAGAGGGGCTGCCAAATTGTCCAAGAGTGTGCCTGAATTTGGCAGGGAGTGTGGGGAGTAGCATTAAAATTCCTTTTTGTCATAACTTGAAGATGACCTTCTGGAGAGTGAAAGGACGTGGGGTTTGGACAATCAGTGGAATTATTTAAATACATTAATTATCTGGCAATTCTAGAAAAAAGGATTTAGAAAAAACTCATTTGTGATGAAAAGTTTTTGCAGGTGTAATTACAGCTGCATCTCAGTATTTTTCTCTAAAAGCATCCACCTGAGTTCCTGCAGCATTCCATGGTTCTGCGCATGGCTTGCTCATAGGTTCAGGTAATTTTCTAGTATAAATCTAACAGTCTCAGAGGTCTGCTTTAAACCTGCCTTTTCTCCCTACTCTGGGAGCCCTCCTGTGTTAAGCAGACTCTTTTTCTGCACGATTCCTTTTTTTATTAAAAGCCATTAAAAGCCTGGCATACCAACCCTACAAACAAAAAGCAAGATATGAAGCCTCCTACCACTGCAACTAGATGCAGAAAAACTGCAGCTAATATCCAAGGAGAGGAATGGTGTTTATTCCGTGTGTTTTAAACAGATGCATACATACCTTCATGTATGCTTGTACATGCTTAGAAGTATTTTCATAGCCAAGAGGAGCAATCCTAGAGGTGAAATGAGTCCTCCTTGACTGATGTGAGTCTGCAGTGTGAGGCCACTCATCCGCAAGTGGTGCTTTCACAGCGCGGAGCATACGGAATTAGCTGGAATTTTGTCTACTGCCTGACTTCTTCCTTCCAAAACTCAAGGCAAGGAGAAAATTAAAGCATTTTGTAATCTCACATGGAAATGCTTCAGCTTAATCTCCCAGAGTATTCCGAGGAAGCAGTTTCCTAGCACACAGCAGAGAATGAGTGCTGGTTTCATTCCTTATTCCTTGCAGTGGGGTGGTAGCTAACATCTTCCCGGGTAACAGCAGCATGGAAAGAGCCCCAGGGCTATGACGGTAAGTGGAATATCGGCGTCCTGAGGCCTGCAGATGTGCAGGATGCATGCAAGCTCTAGCATGCCTTGAGACACACGTGTTTACTTGCTCTTGAGTGGGTTGTCTCATAGGTCCCCTTGTCTTTAGAGGTCCTCTGGGGCTCTCTGTGCTGGTTGACGTGCATGGTAGGACTCTGTTTGCTGCACATGTGTTGTAGTGCTGGAAAGTGCGACACGGTGCAAAAGTGCATTTGCTTTTAAAAACACCCAGCAAATTCAACTGCTGTTCATTTGAAAACTCTCTGAGCAAATGTAGGAGAGGATTCTCCTACTGAATTCACACAGAAGCAAGGTTAGAATATATTTAGAAGGGCCAGAATGGCATTTCCCATACACACGCAAACCAGCTGGTAGCAGACGGGACCTTCATGTAATGGGATTTAGGAGGTTTCTTTCCTCTTTAAGACCTTGTTAGGTGCTGGGATTGCCCTGCCATTTAGTAACAGGCTAATCCTGAGAGATTTTGACGGCTGTCGTACAGCAAGGAAAGTGGATGAAGTTGGGAGATGGTGATAAATTGCTTGTGTGTTGGCTGTGCATGGCGTTAGGACAGGGCAATTTGGAGTGGGTGCACTTACCCCGGCACACCGCAGTGAACAGGGTATTGGATCGTGCTGAATCTGCATGTGTTTGCAAGGTATTGCAGGCTTGTTCTTGTGTTATAAAGTCTTAAAAGTTTGCATAACAGGCAAAAATGTTAAATGGGAACATATTGAACGTGCCCGGGTCTGTTCTTGGGGCTGCAATGGGAGGATGAGCTAAACCTCTGCTGCCTTCGTCTTGCTGCTGACGATAGGATTTGTCTGTCTGTCTCCCTGCCCTCGTGGCCAGGGCATTTAGGTCCCTGAATGCTGTGACATGGCAAGGGAGTTCTCTGGACTGCAGGCTGGATGAACAGGGCCGCTTCTGCTTTGAGGGGCATCTGGCATGGAAAGACTGTGAATGTTTGTTTGCTTTCAGTCTGGAGCAGAGTTAGTCACGGGTCAAACGAAATTACAGTGCAGATCTTCAAACCAGCACATTCCCTTCCAAGCTGTCGTGCTGACTCTTTAGAAATACCCATTCAGCCGAGGGCATTGCTGTGTAGCGACACAAGTCCCGCTGATCTGGGTTTTGTAACTTCTTGGTCATTCAAGGGTTTTAGAGGGAGGTTTCCCAGAGAAGCAAACTCAGGTTGGTTCCTACACCTGTGGGTAGACATAGACACAGAAGACTTAAAGTAATAACTCCATTGCACTGAAGCCAAGGATAAAGCTTCCAGCTTTCCTAGGAAGGTCTATTTAAGTAGATTGGAGTTTCTGAGTACAGGCACTCCTATAGCTTTGAATTTTTGATTAAGCGTGGGGATTTCTAAAGCAATAATGCTACGTTTCCTACATTTTTATTTGTTTGTTTAGGCCACGAGTCTTTTGAGACCATCCCTTCATACTTGGAGACTCATCAGTTGTTGCACTAATAGTGCCAAACAGTAAAGATTTTTAAAAATACTTTAGTTTCTGAATCGCATATTTCAATTATTATTTTTCTTCCTTTCTTAGAGTAGGTGCTGCTAGGGAGTGAAAATAAATGGCTGGAGTGCGGGTATGAAATCTTTCAGTGCAGGTAGAGCAATTTCTCATGTATATGGATGAAAAGGGAGTAACTGTCTGTATTTTCCCCAATGGACTCTACTCGTGTCTGACATTACCACAGGTCTTGCAGCAGAATAACAAAGGAGAACAGTAGTTTTCCTCTATGGTCTCGTTGACTCTCTCTAAGAGTCCTGGCTTGGTATTAACAAGTAAACAATGTTTTTTTCTGCTAGATTGTCTTATGCTACAGAGACAAAATAAAATTACCAGGAAGAGGTTTTATAAATGAGTTACTGTTTTTTTATTTTCCTTTATGGAAGCAAAACAAGCCAAGCAAAGGCAAACAAGCCACAGTGCCAACCAGAATGAACACGGGGAGAAGGCACCGAAGGAGGCGGAGATTGGCTATATATTTATTGCATTTGTAGGAGTGCGTTATTGCTGATTCAATGAAATCAGAAAATTGTTTAGGCTTGCCCGAATGAGCATTACTTTATCTAATCAACCTTTTCTAAATTGGGCTTAATGTACTTCTATAAATACAATATTTCCAAACTTCAGTTCTGCTCTGCTGTGGCACCAAAATGTGCCCTTCCCTTGCTCTGTGCCTAAATAGGACACTTTTTTCTTTCCCCAAAATTTGGTTGGATGAGTTGGAAGGAAGCAAATAAATGAGGGTTTGAGTCCCCCCTGCGTGCTTGTGCCTTGCTAGCAGAACATGCAACTTTTTCATGCTCCGAGGAGAAATAAACCTAAGATCATGCCTTTAAACCTGCTTAAGTGGTTGTAATTGTGTTGTTAGTAAGCTAGAATGATAAAAGAACGATAAAAAGAAGCCAGTACCTATAAATAGGGTGTCTTTTCTCAATAGGTTACTATTTTAAAGACACTGTTGCTAGCTCTTCAGCTGACCAACAGGTCAATCAAAGACCAGACCTTTAGGAAACAGAACCAACACTGCAAAGGGACAGTGAAAGAAGACCAAAATGTACTGGTCTTCTTGGAGAAGGGTGGGAAGGCCTCTCCATTCCTTGCTGGGACAACACAATATGGATCTGGAGGTATTCTAATGATATCAGCACAGAAAAGATAAATATTAAGATGAGCATTACAAAACAGATGAGTATTAAGGTGAACATTACATAAACAAAAGATGAGCATTAACCGCCCACCAAATTAAGTCTTTTGGGGAAAAGAAGTAATGAAAACAAGAGATGAGGGAGGGCATTCCTTCTTTTCATTCATAGCTTTGAAACAGCTTGGTGGACTAAGTTTTTTTGATGATATATAGGATATCCTAGGGATATGCACATAATGCTCTTTGACATGCTGCTGTTGGGGAGCAGGGCACCGTGGCAATCTGTCTGCTCAGGAACTCCTGTCATCTGGGAGTTTGAACTGTGAGAAAATCAAAATTTACATTAAAATTAAGCCTGTAACTTAGAAACCCCAGTAGAGAAGTTCACGACTATTCATTTTAGGTGTTATGATGTCTACGGGGTAGACAAGACACTCACAAATGTTGCAAAGTAAGTTCTTCTGTGGGCAGACTGGCGTGTCGGGAAGATGTTGCTTTGCATTTGAGGGCTCTGCAGATGGTTTAAGAAATGTGACAACAAGCAAATCTCTCTGCAGGCAGATGGGAGAAGTTTAATGCTTAGTTTTTCACACAGGCAAAAATTTATAATATTTTTAACAGCAATCTCAATGGAGGAGCCTAACATAGCAATGTTGGTTACTTATGTATTTGACATTAAAAAAGAGCAAATTTCCATATTTGTTCACTTCAAAGTAAACCACAGTACCTGCCTGTAAATTCTCTTTTTTTAAGAGCTGTTGGGTAAATCCAAAGACTAGTGGATAATATACTCAGCTTGAAAATGATGAGCACAGAGATATGAGAGCTGTTTCTTTTCCTCCTGTTGAAACGGGAAGATTAGTGGAAATGTCATGGCTTAGAATTCACGAAGCGATGTTTTCCTAATCAGCCATCAGACTAAATTGCTTGAATACAGCATATTTATATTTGTTTTGTATGAGAAGACTGCATGTGTGCAATGATAGACTGAAACAGGTGTTAATACATTTCTGTAGAAACCCTTTATATACATATATGATTCTCGGCATTATTAGCTAGTCTGCTAATTGTGTTAGGTCTGGTTATCTCGCTCCTATAAAATACTTGATACTGTGAAAACTTGGTGCATTTTTCCCTCAAGGCGGGTATGACCCCCGCAGCGTCTGGTTGTGCTGCCCACTTTGGCTCTGATGCCGGTAGCAAATAAAGGTTTTTCTTTGCTTTGGGAAAGATCTTGGCAGCCCGTGTATTAATTTCTTTGGGATACAAACTCAAATGAGTGTCCCTTGCCTTTTTCGTCTAAGTGAAAATTGCTTTTTAAATATGTAAGAAGCAGAAATCATCTCCTTGGTACCTGGGTGCTTTCCTAAGCCCATAATTCACACGATCATTTGTCATTAGGCTCGGTGGGCGGAAGGTTAATTGTAATTGCGCGGTCAGCCGGGCCGGTGGGTGATTGAAGCAGGTTTCTCTGCTGCGTCAGGTCCAGCAGTTTATTATTTAGAAGCCTTAGTGCCAGGTTGCTCTTTAAATCTGCCAGAGGAGTGCGGGAGCAGTGATTTAAGCATTCGATTTAGTGCTCTCCTCTCACCGGCCGCTTCAGGCCGCTTCACTAGCAACAGCAGAATGCGAGGGGAATTAAAATACACAGGCGTTGCACTTGGAAAATGATAAACCCACGGAGTAAATGAGAAGTGGGACCTTTTCATCTTTATAACTCAATCCTGTGCATCTCTGTTGACAGCTCTATATGTAAATCACTAATTATTCTAAACTATTCAATTCCCCTCCAGGACATACCACATTACAGGCTGGCTATAACGAATGGAAACCTCACGCTGCTTCCCCACGGGTTTGATTAAGCTGCAGAAGAAACGCGAGGTTCCTCGGTACCATGAATAACAGTGACGGAAGGGTCAGCGGTTTACCTACATCAGGGGAAAATACTGGGTTTGGGGCAGTGATTGTAAGTACTTTACAACTGCAGTAACACATGTTGTTCATCTTCGTGGAGAAGAAGTGCGAGAAGGGAAGACAGGACTGTGTGCTGCTGGCAGCTCATTCCCAGACCTACCGCAGAGCAAACCAAGTCTCCACGCAGGCTGCTCTGGCTCTAGCGCCTTCTGCAAATGCTGCTGAAGCCCCTGGGCCTCACTTGCTCTTTTTTCCCCCCGGATAGCTGGCTTTTCAAGCTGCCAAAAGTGCTGCCCCATGCGCTGCCTTTGACCCCAATGTTCCTGATCCTGAGGATGGACTTCTGAGTGGGAGAAAACCTGAGGGGTGCCAAATTTCCAATATCGGGCTGGAACAGGCAGTCTTGGAAAGCAAAACTTCCCATTTAGATTTTTTTTTCTTTTAATCTCATTTCTCAGGACCAAGGATAATGCCTTCCTTCCCTCCCCCTCCTTCCCCCTCCTTCCCTCTCCTTCCCTCTCCTTCCCTCTCCTTCCCTCTCCTTCCCTCTCCGTCCCTCTCTTTTCCTTCCCCAACCTTTTAACAAATAAAAATTGTTCAAGAGCCCCGAATCTCCGTGTGGTTGAGCACACATTTAACACCTTGAGGCTTTCCCCCATTCTTTTGTTGCTTTTTCCCCTCCTCTACCTTTCCTTTCTATTATTCTTTGCCACCTTTCCTGAAGGAGCTATTGATCAGAGCACACAGCCAGCATATCAAGCTGCTCAGTATGGGAAGAATGTCCAATTTTTGCCCAGCAGTGCAGCGTTTCCCAGATACCTGCTCTATCCAGCTTGTTCCCTCTCTTTCTTCTTTCCTTCTTTTCTTTTTTTTTCCCTTCTCTTTGCCCTCCCAGCCTGTTAAATGGACATCTTGTCAAATCCTGTTTGCCCGCGCTGACAGCTATAGAGGTCCTGGAGAAGAAGGCAGATCCCTGCACACACACAAGAACAAACAGAATCAAAATGTCAAGGCACGAGTGAAATATATCACTGCGCTTCCCTGTCAGCTTGGGCTGATATCACCCGGCTAAGCTGACAGAGGAACACCTGCAGCAAGTTAACCTTTTTTTTTATTATTATTAGCACTCGTTTCACATATTTATATGGAACTAGGAATATACGGCCTGTTAGAGAGAAAGCTTTCAATTATTCCCTGGCAAAATGGACTGCCCACTGTTCGTCGTGCAGAAAGACACGCGGCGCAGCGAAGTCGCTTCCAGATAGCGCAGCAATTAATAAAGAAAGAAAAAGAAATAATTCCACGGCCTGCCGTTAAATTAGCAATTCTTCAACGTGGGCTGTAGTTGCTGGCAAAATTAATATGCACTCTGCAGCCTTGGGCAGCCGCGGTGCAGATCATTTACCCAGGAGCTTCCGGAGCAAAATGCAGAGGAAAGGAGAAGCCCTCAATTACGAGAGAATTACTGGGATTATCTAGCTCGCAATCGCCGAGAAGCCCATTTTGCAGAGCATCAGAAAGGCAAGAAATGTTTGAATGTGGATTGCCCTCCCGTTCTTTCAAGACTGAAGTAGCAGAAACAGTGGCTGGAAATCCATGTGTTAAGTAACACCAAGAAAATAAATAGGCAGGCAGCAAAATATATTGGAGCCGGGAGAGGAAAGTATACAATGAGAGCAATAAATTTTCCCCTGGGTTGAAGGGGGATATTTTATAGCCCTTTTTGCAAATTGTATGCATCTACATAAATAACGTAGCAACACATTTAATTGCAACTATTTATTTTTAAATTTGTCTGGGTGACAGGAGAATTTCTGGGGAGAATAATGAACCTTGTATTTTTGCCATTTATGCAACTTGAAAAAAAAATAAAAGTGAGGCTAGTGCTTCAGCAAAGTGTTCTGGCTGGTCTCTAGCACATCTGAAACCAAACCAGCACAGCTAAGAAGTACCCCTTGATTTAATCAATATTCAAAACAAAAATTGGCATCTTCTGTGAAGCAGAATTCTTGTTTTTTTGTTTTTTTTTTTTTTTTTCCCAACCAGTTTTGAGAGGAGTGTTAATGTGGTGCAAGGGAGGAGGGGGTGAATAAGGAAAGTACTGGGTTTCTGAGGCCAGCAAGCTCATGAGGGCAGTACTGATTTCTCTGAATGCGACTGGAGAACCGAATAAGTTTAAGATGAGCCACAGTATCCCCTTTATAATAGTTTGGAAATTAAATAACCATAAATCAAGCTTTGGCACCCCAAAACCTTTAAAAAAATAAAAGAATTGATTTATTCTGGTTTTGAGCCCAATGTGTTCATATTGAGCAGACTTTTCTCCACAAATGGAGGTACTTTTAGAAGAATTTTTGCTGTAATTTTAGGACTGCACTATCAGAGCTCAAAGAAAAGTGCCAGATACTGTCAGACAGTTCCAACAAGAGCTAGCACTAGTCCAGGTTGCCTTCCGTTAAGCTTATTCCTAACGAGAGCCCGTTCAGTCGATTTACTTGAGGAGGCAAATGAGCTGTGAGGTTTTGCAGTGGTTCGTATGATCCAAAGAAGTAATCTAATATACTTAACAAATAATTTCATTGTTGTGATGTCTCGTTAATTTACCCAAAGTGACCGAGTGCTGGATTTGCAGATGATGGATCACTGCTTGGTGCTCCCATGCTAACTTTGTGGCATGTGCGTGGGACCTGGTACTGCTGCAGAACTGGTTAGCAAAGTTTGTGGCTTAGATTTGCAAAACCACTCCTCATGCAAAAACACTTTTATGTGCATATATGCCTTTAGCACAGCTAGTCCAGGCAATTGGTGATAAATTTCTTGGTATTTTTTGTAGGGAGAACTGTAGAAGATTCATCTGTGTCCCCCTCTGATGGAATTTTTTGATGTCAATGTCAGGTGAACTCAACAGAAGAAATGCTGAATTTATGCTGCCTAAAGGTCTCATCCACGCAGTAGAAGTTGTACAAGATACAGTCGATCAGCAGGAAATGCTTTAAGCATTTTAGTTCCCCTTAAAGCTTGCATAGAGGCAGTCTATTTGTTCGGGCGAAAACCTTGGAATGTTGCTCGAGTGAACACCCATGCCATAAATCATCGGAATAAATTCTCCCAAATGCCGTATTTCTTAACCACAATTGCTTGTGATTGTCCAAACCACAGCGTGATTAGAGGATCCTTCTTTCCTTGCTGGCCAGCCTCCAGGTCTGCATGGCAGACTGAAGCCTGAATCTCCTTGTAATAATATTGTGCCAGCAAACGTGTGGCTTTGAAAGGCACTAATTCCCGCTGGGTTTTTCTGCTTGGATAGCGGACACGAGGAGGTTCTGGTTGGCTCATTTGAAAGTTTGAGCCCGTCCCATCACTGCCGTTGGCGATGGTGCTTGTTGAGCTGGGCTCCTGTTGAGCTCAAGGGAGTTGTGGGTTGTCCATCAGTGCTCTGCTGCTTGTACAGAGCACAGTGTAGCTCGAATGTGTGAGTTACCTTGTCAGGAGCAACAAAGAAGAGTCCTCCTGCAGCATGAGTCAGCTCGAGGTAACATTTACTAGTGTGCAAAACCAAATATCTCTCTGCTTTCTTCCATTCCCCTCTTCCCCTCTTAGGTGCAGAGTTGTAAACCATCCCTTTCTTTGGGGAAGGGAAGGAAATGCTTTCTTTAACCAAAACAAAACAGTAATTCAAGCAGAATTCAAGTGCCCTGTGAAGTCTTCTACCTCAGAGAGCAAGAAAAGACACAGAGATGACATTTGTTTCTAGCTGCTCTTTGGAAGCCCCAATTTTGCAGTGGGGAGGTCAGCAAAGGCAAGAGCTGCAAGAAGGGTCCTGTATCTAGACAGGAATCGTGTGCTGCAAAAGCAGAGCCTGGAAAGTGCTCGCTGTTGGCTAAGTCTGGCTTTACTGCCAGCAAAGCCAGTGGGAACACGTGCCAGCACATTAAGATCTTAATGTAATCACAGGCCTTTTCTAATGTATTGTGTTCTGGGTGTTTTTATGGCTTACAAATGCAGCTGACTTGGGAATTTGATGAATTTTTCACACTGCTGCCATGTGATGAAGTTTTATAGCATTTAGGAAAAAAAAACACACATTAATCTCATTAGTAGCAGTTAATTCTTCGTTTTCCAGCAACTCTGCCCATGTCATAAATTGCCATGTGACAACTTAGTGAGTCATGTGGTGAGGAAAGTGGTGTTTCAAGGGGAGGGAGTGAAAGTACTAATTTATTTATATTCCACTTTTCAAGGAGTATTTTTTTATTATTCAGAGCTGGAGTTTCTTTCTATGCGGAACAGAGGTAGTTCAGCCTCAACTGGAGCAGGGTTAGCCAGAAAGGCAGCAAAAGACACTATATTTTCTAGGAACAAAGTGTATTTCCCACTTGAGACACATGAATCGGTTTCCCTTTGAGATAAATGGAGTCTCTGTCTTACAGGAGCGGAGCATTTGGGTAACCCACTTCTTCAGCAAGCAGAAGAGCCCTTGGGCTGCAGCATCAGGCAGCAGAGTTGCCCACTGTCACCATGTGCGTTATGGAGCTCACGCGTAGAGTTTTCTCCTGCTTTGCTGGGGTCTCTCCTAAAAACCGGGCTGATCTGAGCCCTGTTTGGCTTGCCTGTATGTGTAGAGACAACCCCTGCCCAGAGGAGTCTGCAGGGTTCAAGCAAAGCTGGGCGAAGGAGGGGAAGGAGAAGGAAAGGTAGTTCAGGGAAGCAAACACAGCTCTTGGTGTGATAACCTTGGCTTCGCCAGCTGGCTAGGCTACATACCTATCCTCATTAATCTTTTCAGGTTTCACTTATTAGCTTTGTCTACAGATTAGTTGACTTATTTGTGGTTTCTGACCACTGCAGAGACTGTAGATATTCGCTAATGTGCAAGGGAGGCAGCTTAATTGCTACTCGAGCTTTAATTTGGGGGATCCTGAAAGGCTGCCTTGTTCATAAGCATTCGAGTGCTGTGAGAACTGCAGGGCTGCAGAAGGAGTGATAGTTCGGACCTTTCTCGCCTCTCCTTGGTGTTTGCTTTCCACACCTGAAGCTTCGCAGCTAACTGAAGCCCGTTCCCAACGAGAGGTCGGTGCAAGGGATCATCCCGGTGTTCCCTGCTAACCTGGGCTCAGGGAGAAGTCCTTAGGGAGAAAGAGTTTGCAAGACTCTTGCCCCTCTGCTAACGTTGCGCGGTTGCTTCTAAATATAAAAAGAGTGAAATAATTTGCTAATAGTGGGCATGTTACTAACAGAAACACAGCCCACATACTGAGCACTAGCAGGCTGTGGGAGGCGTCTTTGCTGTAGCTAAATTACTCTTTTTTATTTTTTCCCTCCAGCAGCCAATTTCATTTAAAGACTATTTTCACACATCGGTGCCTCTTAATCAGTTAAGGAGTGATCAGTTCTAATATTAGGAGGAAAGAAGCAGGTGTCATTAACAGCTTAAAACTCTGTTTCATTTCTTCCCAGGTGTGTAGCAGCAGATTATGGGGAATGCTAAACTCATCTGGCTTCTCCTCTCCCCACCCCTTGAAAAGAGAGGCAGTTCCATTAAATGAATGATGGTATCATCATAGCCCTAAGTATGCTTTCAAAAGTCATTGAATAAGAAAAACTGACATAAAAATAAGGCTAAAATAAGATGGTATAAGAAATTAAACCCCAGATACCCATGTAATTTTAAATGAAGTCATGTATACTTTATGAAGAGATTTTTAAGGTTGACTGACAGGAGAAGATCGGTAAGATAAGCCGTCAAAACGGAAGGTATGGCTGTTTGTGTCATTGATCTATTCTGAATCCAACCTACAAAAAGAAATGGGGTTATTGCATCCAAAGGCTGTCTAACCTTGGACCAAATCCTCCCCTGTGAGATGGTGTCGGTGGGTTCCTGCCCCCTGAACCTGTGTGGACCTCTCGCTTCCACAGCACCATGCAGCAGCGAGTTCTACATCTGAACCATTTTCCAGGCGAGCAAGTGTTGTGTTATTATTTTGAACCCGTCCTAGACAAAGCTCAGGTTGTGTCTAAGATACTGCACAAACGCTGTGGTGCTTTTGCTGTAACTTAAGCTGGGTGAAGCAAGCAAAGGAGTTAGTGGTGAGGGTTGCATGTGCTGCCTTCAGCTCTGCAACAAGCAGCACGACTGAGCTGAAAATGCAGCGTACAGAAGAGTTTCCATTAGGAGAACTCTGTCAAGAGGTCGTGCAGCAGCCTTCTCTGCAAATCCCCCTCAGATCATCCCAAAATACCTGTTGGTTCAAAGCCACCTTTGAGCCACCTTGGTGTGATGGTTCTTAGAAGTATTTTAGTTTTCTGTCTTGTTCTTTTTTTCCCCTCATGTATTCTATCTCCTTCTCTTTAACCAAAAAATTTAGACTCAAATGAAGCTGCCTGACCTTTTGGAACTTTCAGATTATACAGAAGTTGTCTCAGTTTATTTTCACACTTCTCACCGAAGCATTAGGGGTTATAGGGATCTTCTGAATCTGTTGGCATTGTATTTATTTGTGAAAACAAAGCATTCCCTTCAGGCAGAGCTGTGTATCACACCATCGTTAGCGAACTGCGCCGTGTCGGAAATCTGTCAAAGAGAGATTTTGCATGTGCTGCTTTGCACCAAATAGAAGCAGAGCAAACTCTTGTGCCGTAATGATTTTCTGTCTATCTTGATGGGACATAATGAGATAAATTCAAGTCCTTTTTTGAAGGCTAATTGCATCAAGTACACACTAGACATTGGCTGCTCTTGTTACCTCGTTGTGCATTTTCATGCTTTCATTTCCTCTTCTTTAGCATCTGAATGTGCAAGTGGGTTTGATTCAGCCCGGAAATACAAATTGCAGGATAGAGAGGAGCAGTTTGGTAGTCTGCACTCCCAAAAGATGATGTAGAGATTGTAAAACAGTTCCCTGTTGTGGATGAGGTATTTGAAGGTGGCTGGGAAGGGTTGCATTGACTGTGCACGCTGTGCAGTCCCAATGGACAACACAAAAGTCCATGGTGAAAAATAATTCTGCCATTTAATCCTGTGGTCAGATATTAGCACATGACCTTCATGCTGTGATGGTCTAAGGGCATTCCTGGCAGGATAATACCAGGACTTTAGCTATGAATTCCTTCTCTTTGCAAATTAATTATGACTTAGAAGTCTGAATGGAGGTAGGAAGGTGCTATGATTTCCAGATAACTTCTGTAAGTCTCATAGCAGGCCTGAGAATCACTGATATGGTGGGGGCATAATTCATTTCAAAAACTACATTGCTATTTATTTGGGAAGACATGGAGGTTTTGAGCATAGAACATCTTAAGAAAAAAATGTGTATTTTACCCTAAGTTTTCTAAGACTGAATGAAAAGTTAAGGAGTACAACAATACTTGCTAATGTAGGAGCATGGGATCTGTTAGATCTAATGCACTCAGCCAGGAAAACACAGACCTAGCAAAGGCAGATGCTAGAGGAAAAAATGTTCAGCAGATTTCCATTCTTTTTGTACGTATATTTAAGCATGCACTGTCTACTAGTGGGTAGGGCGTTGTAAAATACTCAAACAAAACAGCTTGAGAATGTTTGTTTTTTTTCCCGATGAAGATATGTTTTTAAAAGGAAATGTTTTTAAAAGGACAAGGCGTAATTTCATGACGGGAGAGCTTAGCCTGTGGTTCTTCTTTTCACAGTATGCAGACCTGGGTTCTTCAAAGCTTCACCCCACAGTCCATCCTGCAGCAAATGCCCCCCTCACAGCTACACCCTTGATGAAGCATCCACATCTTGCCTGTGTGAAGAGCACTATTTTAGGAGGGAATCAGACCCACCTTCCATGGCCTGTACAAGTAAGCACATGCTTAGAGGGTTGTTTTTAATCCTTTCGAGCTGTTCCGATGCTGTGACTAGACTTTGCGATCGTAATTGCTGCGCTTTGACGGGCTCTGGGCTGGAGCCTGCGCTCTCTGGCCCTAGTGTGACCCACTTGTAATGTCTGGCTTGTCCGTCCTAGCCCATTTACATGAGAGAGCACTCAGGCCCTTTGCTGCTAAAGAAGGCGTTCACCCCAGGAAGGGTTTATTTAATACAAAGTGTCCCAACAGAGGCTGCATCTCTTGCAGGAGGTAGAAAAGGCAGATTGGACTACATGGAGTAGTTCCACAGGTGGCGAAATCAATGATTAATTTCCCCTTTCCCAATAATGTGAGCTACCTTCTCCACTATAGCTTTGAAACTTCTTGTGTCTCGAATATTTAGGCCCCCCTGTTGCATAACTCCCATTTCATCTCACTGAGACATAGCAAGACCCTGAGTCTTTGCCGGACTAGGTATGTCATGGTCCAGATGTGGTTTTGCACTGTGAAAGTAGTTAAATAACTGAAAAAGGAGCTGAACTACTGGAGCAAGAGCAGGAAGCCGTATTGACGGAGAACGGATCTGGGTTCATGTGCTCAGAGCCACTGGGAAGTGGTGAAGAGTCACCTTCCTTCCCGTCTCCTTGCATCATTTTCCTGGAGTTGGAAGTTGAGGAGTTGAAGGACAGGTTTTAGATCCGAGCAGACAGGCCACTGCCTTTTGGAGCACGAGCTAGGATGGGCTAAAGCACAAAAATAAACCCTTTCGCACCAGGGCTTCTCAATGCCCGTTTTGACCATTAGCGTGACTTAAAAGTCATAAGTGAAGGAGACATGGGTCCAGTCATTTCGGTAGTGGGGAGGAGAACTCTGAACACTCAAAGCGCATGGAAAAGGAACCTATTTGTTCAGGCAGCCCTGATGGCAGGGACTGATATGGAGCTGTGCTGGGCCAGTTGTATCCACAGTGCTCCATATCCATACGGCAGCAGCGGTCCATCCTCCTCAGGAGGGAAAAGAAGTGCGTGGGTTTTTTTTTCTTTTTATGTTTGCTTGTTCACGTTCCTTTTTTTTCTGCCATTTCTTTGTTTTAGCCTTTTTAATACTTCTTCTTGTGCTCTGTTCTGAAAGTTTGCTGCAATCTCATTCCAGGTTTGGGCACAGTGTGCTGAGCTGCGCTGGGCTCCTGCTTGGCAGGATACGGAGCACGCGGGGCGGGTGGGAGCACCGAGGCAGGCGCTGCTTCCCATGGAACAGGCTTTTGTGCAAGGAGCATCCGCGCTGTCGCATCCCACTCATCCTTTGGCAAATCTTGTGCTAATGCAGCTACTCCAGCTAATTCAGCTTGTGCTGAAGGAGAAGAAACACGCTCATGTGCTAACTCACTGCGGGAGTGATGATACATTTTGGCAGGGATAGTGAAGGAGCAAGTAGAAACCTTAGCATCTTCACCCAGTGCAATCAGTGTGCAAGGCAACATCCCTTGTCAGCAAGGCAACATCCGTTGTCAGGGAACTGAAACACCCAAGTCATGGCTGGCAGGAGAATATTGCAAGTTTTTGAATCAGGCCCTTATTTATGACTGCAAAAGTTAGTAATATTCATAGGGTTCCTTCAGCTTGAAATCTGGCTAATTGCAGGGAATACTTCGCTGTGCGTTTTCAGCTCCACACGGCAAAGTCCACTTGCCAGCTGGGACAGCTATAAAACTACATTTTCTTAATGTAAAGAGAATGCTTTTCAGTCCCAAGGTGCCTTAGGACTCTTCCTCCCACAACTATCACTAAAGAAAATGAGCTACTAAAATGCTGTCGATTGCTCAGTTAAACACATTGTATGTGTGTGCCCTGAGCAATGGACAGCATTTTAGTAGCTCATTTTCTTTAGATAGGAGCAGAAGTGGTGAAATATGATGAGGTTTTTCCTTCACATTTTTCTAAACATACTTAATAAGCAATTATTTGATATTTTTTAAATTAATAGTTCTGCAGTGCAGCCTGAGGTAATTATTACAGACATTACAGATTATCAGACAACAAAAACCTAAGTCCGTACAGGCATTTGATAATTCTCTTAATATTTTTACCCATCTTCCAGGAAGTAATTGTGCTTTATATCTTTTTAAGTAAATAAATGGAGCTTCAGTTCCTTGCAGGACATCAGTTTAAAATGAAATTATATGAAGTTGCACTCTTTCTTCTCTCCCACTTTGCACAAGCAAATCTGTTGCAACTCAGAGCATACGGGGAAGTATTTCAAAATGGTATGAGGTGTGGGACACACTTCAGGTTTTATGGAGTGTTTGGTGTAATAGTCTATTCTCAGAAAGTTACAGTGAAATTTATTCTGTGTAAATATATGTATCTCGGGGGAATTTTATCTCCCAGGTTATATGTAAAATATGCTCCTCTGCAGAAAACATTTTTTTGTCTATCAAGGAAAGCACCAATATTTTTGCTTTGAGCCTCTGATCACTAAATCATGGTGCAGAAAGGGGGAATTTTAACAGAACTGCCTTCGTAGTGAACAGAAGAGCAAATTAAAAAGAAAAAAAAGATGCATGAAGAAGTGTCTTAGTCCCTGACAAAGAGGACTTGGAAATGAAGACAGACCTTCTTAGCAGATCCTAGGGCCCCTTACGTTTTAGAAAATCCCACTCCTTGGGATTTTGCTACATGACTTTTGTGACGCTGTGGCTAAAATCCAGCTGCGCTTTCTTTAATTCGTTTCCCTTTCTTCCTAATTCAGTAGCATCCCTGTATAACGTGCATCTCTTGCATGAGATTCCTGCTGTCCTTCTGCATCATTTACAGGGGGTATCTGTGACTTGACCAGCAAGACAAATCTATTAAAGCCAAAAGTTCCTCCAAATACCACCTGGGCAATATTTGCCATTTTCTCTCAGACGGATAGACTTTTTCTGTAGTGCAAAGACCTCAGAGGGATGGGATCTTTTTAAGTTGGCTGTGGTGTGCATGTTCAGAGGCTTGCAATGTCCTGCTGCTTTCCCTGGGAGGCCGCCATGGAGGGATTTGCAGATATATCTATCTCGTGGCATGGCATGTTTCAGGTTTCTGGTGTCTCTGTAGCACGAGGCATCTGAAGAGGTATGTGCCAGCACCTTCTGCAATTGAGTTGTCTCACAGGTGTCTCCAAATGGACAGCTGAATTGGGAGTCGCTTTCGGAATTCCTGAATCCGATACAGCGTGTGGCCTCTCCCAACAGCACATGGGAGAACAGAGCAGGGTGGCAGGGGCGCTGCTGCCTTTGCAGTGGCTGCTGTTGGGTGCAGACAGCCTTGCCAAGGCCACGCTAACATCCCGAGCATGGAGGCTTTAGGCTACATTGGGTGTCTTTAGTCAGGTGTGATGTGTACACCTGCACTTAAGCTTCTCTGTAAAGATCTGCTAGGGAGAAGTGGGTGCATAAAAGGGAAGGATCCAGTGCCTGAGAGGGACCCAGTGAAGTCTCCTTAGCATCTAGGACTAGTAATGGAGCAGAAGGGCCAGGAGGGGGAATCCTGCTGCCCTATGTGGCGCTGGCTTGGGCAGTTTCCTTAGCCAGAGGAATGAGGAGAGGCAGTGCCTAGGGTGGGAGCTGCTTCTGTGGGTGTTTTTGTGTATCTTGCCTTCCCACACAAACAGCTGTATCCCAGTCCTCACGGTGTTGTGGGAGATCTCAAAAGCAATCCCTGTTGCTTCCCTGTTCTGCTGCTGCTGCTGTGGGTTGTCTCTGTGTGCTTTTCAGCACGTGAACTAGGCAACATGCCTGCAGCATAGAGAGTGCTCGAGAGTAGGATGAATGATAAAACTGTTTTTACCCTGTGTTTTTTTCGCTTTGCAAACCAGGACCCCCTTCTGCTCCTCGGAGTGCCATCTCAAATGTTAACGAGACTAGTGTCTTTCTGGAATGGATTCCCCCTGCTGATACTGGTGGAAGGAAAGATGTGTCTTATTATATTGCATGCAAGAAGTGCAGCTCACACTCAGGGCGCTGTGAGGCATGTGGCAGTCATGTCAGGTACCTCCCCCAGCAAACCGACCTGAAAAACACTTCTGTCATGATGGTGGATCTGCTTGCTCACACAAACTATACCTTTGAGATTGAGGCTGTGAATGGAGTGTCCGACCAGAGCCCCGGAGCACGGCAGTCTGTGTCTGTAAATGTAACCACAAACCAGGCAGGTAAGTGCAACCTTAATCCGGGGAAGTGGCTGGGGTGGGAGCCCTACACATTTGGACCTGGTACAGAACTCCCGTTAACACGGGGGGAAGTCCAAACCTGGAGAGTAGCCCTGTGGTCTCTTAAAATATATGTGGGAGGGAGTACAGAATTGCCGCAGTCTGGAACAGTGGGAATATTTCCTTCCAGCAGGACCTGCTTTTAGGATTTGTGGCTTTTTTCCTTTTTCTTTTATGCTAAGTGCTGCACAGAGACAACTTTACAGCCTTTTAGTGTATGCACCCAGTGAAACAAAGAGTGTTATTGCCTCCTGTGTTGGGAAAGAGATGTCCCTAAGAGATATTTATGATTCCAAATGCTGGTGGCTAAAATGTCTTACTCTTGGGAAAGGTTGCCTTACGAGTATTGTTTTGCGTGATTGTAGCAAATTTGGTCTGTCTTTTGCACCGTGCGGTGCTTCAGCTGAGTGAGGTGTGGTGCAATCTGCTTGTCTGACAAGGTAGGGTTGAGACAGCACTGCCTACTGTGTCCTCCTTTGGTTTGCCCTGTGTGGAGGCCACCTAGACTACCTTTTCCCTTACCCAGGCCTCAGGCCTTTGGAAGCCCAGACTGTTGCAGCTCATAAGGCGCTCCTCCATCCTGGAAATGAGTCCACATCGTTGTGGGGCTGCACGAATTGCTGGGATGTATCTCGGGAAAAGGAAGCAAAGGCACCCTTGGTCTCTGCTGGATGGTGATGGATGTGGCAGGAGATCTATCAGGGGAGCAATTGGGGATGGCAGTGAGAAACCTATTGAAGATTCAGTGCGGATCCATGAGGGTCACAGCCCTAACACTGGTTGCTGAGGTCGTGTTGAGAAGGCTGCTGCCAGTAAGTCTCTTGTTGGAGAAAATCTTGTTTTCCTGGGTTTGCATTAGTGTTTCATCGTTGGCATTGGATTTTCCCTGATGTGCCGCGTTAAATCCACATAAACCTCCCTAAATGTAGCTGCACAAGAGAGCGTGATATATTGTTGATCACTGCAGTCTCTGGGGAAATGGTCTTGTCGTGTGAGTTATGTGCAGGCTTTGCAGTTGTCGCAGTGGGAGTTATCTGCATAATAGCAGATTTTCTCTGCATCATTTCAAGGATACAGTCCCTTGCACAATTATTACTCACCATACCCCAAAAGACTACTTGTTTCGGGCCAGCAAAGAATGCACGAGCTGCAGGATGCTGGCCGTGCCGGGCAGCTTCTGTACACGGGAGCTCTTGGCAGCAGCACTGCGATCCGGTCTGGGATCCTGAAGGAGTTGCTTGTGTTTCTTTTCCAAAATAATTGGTTCATCTTCCTTTCCCTCCGTTTTTGACTAGTGATAAAAAGAACTGGCACCGACCATCACTCTGGCATTTTCAGATGGTTGTAGGCTTCTCTGGACTGTCTAGTTTTGGAATGAGGTTTGGAAATACTACAGGAAAAGCGGTAATGTTTGTACAAGAAACTGCAGATCAGCTGGTGCCTCCCGCAGCCTCAAGCTGCAGCCACCACCTTGGCCAATGCCAGTATTCCCTGCCCAGTCTCCAGCTGCATAAACTCTTTCTGCCAATGGGTCCCTCACGGTAGCTTGGTGCAAATCTAGATAAAGGTGGCTCATCACTCCCAGGTAGACCAGGAGGGTAGGGAAGCCTCAGCTTGATTCCTCTTCCTCCCTGCTGGCCTTTTGCAATCCTCTCAACATTTACATCGGGACAACCATGTGGTCCAGGGCTGCAGATAGGTCCTGCGGTGCAAGTGAGTCCTGCAGATCCTCAGGTTTGTGAGAGAATTGCAAATTCTTCTCCTGGGAGGATCAGGCTGCTGTCACAATAATTATTCTCAGTGACGCTGGGGTTTTATGCCTTGTGTCCACCAGCCTCCTGGGCAAGACACCTCAGCTCCGCTGGTTCAAGGTAGGACTGATCTGGGGGCTAGAATATCTCGTGTAGGCGTAGGAGCTGCTCTGAGCATGGTTCTCCCTAGCAGGACCGCTCTAAAATATTTACCATGGTGCTTTCACCGTACGGATGGTAGGGAGCCGTGTGTGATGCTGTCTTCGTGCACTGAAAGATGTGTCTGCCGCACGTGGGCTACAGCTGCATGAATAATTCACGATTAGTAGTGACAGGACCGAGTTAGCCGTTGTTTTCCTCCTCATGACTTTGCTAGAATGTCCATATTTTGAAACTGCCTCCTAATGCAGCTTGCAGGATCATTTCCTATAGCCATGCTGTGCCTGCCACTAATACTGAAGTTTTTCCTTTGAGCAACAAGGACAGGACATTTTTTCTCAGCGATTTCACCAGGCAGGTTGGTGAAGTGATGCTATTGCTCTAGACAAAGATGTGCATCTCCCTTGGGGGATTTTATCTTAGCTGTCCTGCACAGCCTCTGTGCAGTCCTGGTCAGAGCCTCGTGCCTTGGAGCAGACCCCAGGGAGCAGGCGGGCCGTGGGTCATGGTTGCCTGCATCCATCCTGGCAGGAGCGTGCAAGTGTGCGCTCAGAAGAAACAGGTTTGAAACCCACGAGAGTATTTGCTTAAAGCCAGTCTTCCTCAAGGTTAAACTTCAACAGTCCAGACGCAGAGATGTCCTGTGCTGCCTGCAACGTTGGGCTTGCTCAGTGCTGAGTGCTTGCTCAGCCAGGGCATCACTAGATGCCGGTAGAAACTAGAAGGCCATCAGGAGTAGGGGAATGTCCTCCTAGCCTCAGTCCTCTCTTAGGTTGTGCAGGCTGTGACACTGTGGTGGGAGAGGGGAAGAAAGAAGTTTTTGTTTTTCTGGAGCGGGTCAGGATGTACCAGGCTTTGAAAAGCAGTCAGGAGCAGCTTGGGAAGGGTAACCTGCAACACAGAGCTTGTTATAAACTTGTGTCTACAGCTGCTTGCTTTCAAGGCTGATAGAGAAAGATAGGACAAACCTGGGGAGGGGTGAAGGCAGCAGGGGTGAGTGCCAGCAAGTAAGTTTTTGTAAGTTTTTTAGGGGGATTTGTTGTTGCTGTTTTTTTCCTTTAGGGTATTTGGGAGCAGAGTTGTTGCTTGTTTTCTTTCTAAAGAAAAACAACAAAAGTTGTTTGGGTAATTTGCAGTCGATGCAGGGTGTTGCATGCAGCTACACCAGGTGAAGAGCGGGACTTTGATTTGCAGCTCTACTTCCCAGCCAGAGCTGCTGATCTAGGGCCTGCAATAGCTGAAAAAGATGCTCATTTTTGTAAAATTCCTGTCATCTGCAGGCAATCCTACCTGAATTCAGTGTGTCTGATAGTTTCAGCTATGTGTTAGATTCGTGTTGATCAGAAAGGAGCTTTTAGTGATGTAAATAGAGGACTGAAGCTTTGCAATGGCAAATCTCTTTGGGCAACGCTGCCATTTAGAGGTGCCACACAAGCTTGCAGTTAATGAAAAAGTATCAGGATCAGCATTT
The DNA here is from genome assembly GCA_034781795.1 of Crypturellus tataupa. Classification (NCBI taxonomy): domain Eukaryota; kingdom Metazoa; phylum Chordata; class Aves; order Tinamiformes; family Tinamidae; genus Crypturellus; species Crypturellus tataupa. The sequence goes on from JAWLRI010000234.1 coordinate 411,298, forward strand.
AACCCAAAGCAATGTGCCCTTAAAAGCAAAGGATATTTTGCACATCAGGATGAACTGATTCCTTCCTGCCTGCCTCCCTCCCATTCAGAGGTATTTTCCATGGTGCTCAATGCTGGCCCTGCCAATGGGATTTTCCCTGCTAATTGCTGACTATATGGCATCAAAGGCCAGGATCTTAGGAGAAACTCACCTTTAGCTTTCGAACTCTCAGGAGTTTTCTGACTAAATCCACAGCCTGCTGGAGAGCTGATATTTAGACAGGAAGAGAGAGTAATTGAATTTGTGCAATCTCGTGCATATGCTGATAATGGACTTTGGGAAGCAGTTTAGCATGGAACCAAGATAGGTCCAGAAGATGCATGTGGGTAGTGCAAGCAGTAGCAATGAATGGAGGTGAAGAAAAGGAACCAGGCAGCAGTGCCAAGCTTTTATTCCTGGTTTTCGCTTTACTTTTGGAGCACAATCATATGTAACTAGAGAAAGAAATCATAGATTTGCATAGGTGCACAAAGGATTCATCACTTGATGGTATTTTTGTGATGACTGCGTTTATCCTCAATGCAATATCTTCACACACCAGCCTATTCCGGAGCCGCGAGTTCACTTGAGCCCAGATGGCTGGGTGTCTGCTGCCAGATGAATTATGGATCAGCTGAATATTTTATAGTTTTATTTATAACCCCCCTGTTGGTAATTGCAACTTTCTCATAGTTGGTTATGAGGCTGTGTGTTGCCCTTAGAATATTACAAATGCATGCTTGCACATTAAAAGAATTCTTTAAAAAAAAAATCCATGTGTTTATAATGCAGTTTCTAGAGAGAAATCATCCTTATTCTTCCAGTGTGAGAGACAACACTGTTGTTGATATGCAGGGACATTAAAAGATGAAATAACACTTTTTTTTTGCAGGAGATGCCTGCAAGATGTTTCAAGCCAGACATTTAAAGATGTTTAAATTAATTCCCCATGCTATAAGCTGTGCAGGTGGCAAGGGCTTTACACGCTCAGAGTCTTCAGCTTCTGCAACATTGGTGTTGCATTGCAAGAGTGATAATGCTCTTTATAAATGTTACGTCCAATTTTTCTAGCACATTTGTAAAGAATTGCCAAGTAATCTTACATTAATCTAATTGTAATCATTTTAAAATGCAGTTTTGGGGACCAGAAATTCTTCTTGCACTGCGCTGAGTACAGTAGTTGGCAGAGAGCAAAAGTGAAGCATCTAAAATGGTTTCGCTTCCCAGATGACATCGAGGTATAGATTTTTTTCAATGCAGCTTCTGAATTTTACTGCTAATAAAACCCTATTCCAGTCTTCAGCCCCATCAACCAACATGAAAATAAAGTACACACCAGCGGGTTATGTGTTAGTGCATGTATGAACACGCGGTGCAAATGCAGTGCAGAAGGCAGAGTTCTCCATCTAGGGCTGAGGCCAGAGAAGGAATATTTATTCATTTTACTGTTCCCCTCCCCGGTACAGTTCCTGCTGCTAACTCCCCTGCATGTGTGGCTGAGGGTGTCTGAATTCATAGAACATGGATGGGACAAAATATGGGAGGGAAATATACGGTGATTATGGAATGTGTACGAGTTGCAGCTTCCCAATTAGTATTTTATAGTGTTGCACAGGTTGAAATGTATTTCCCGCCTTGGATTGCTTTTTATGGGAGAGATGTAGTGCAGCAAAGCTTGACACAAAAGTACATCAGTATTTGCCTGTTCATATACATGCAAATACTTACAAAAACCTCCAAGTTTAGAAGCTTTTATTAAAACCTTCTTCAGGGGTCCTCATCTGCTCCCGTGTGGGAATGCCATCCTGCAGGATCATGATCAAAGCGAGTAACTAATGGGGTTTCCGCCTAGGCCAGTACAATGAGAATCACCAGAAGGAGAGAGTTATGATTTATTTATTTGCCTGCTTCTTCGGGATTGATGGGTTTAAGCGTGTAAGGTCAGATCAAACGGCCCTGTCCAAATCAATGCCGGACCCCCGCTGGCTGCAGCGGCGTTGGGGCAGGCCGTGAGCAGGATTTCTGGTGTGCTGCAATGCAGCAAGCCAGGGAGATGTGCTACTCTGTCCTGAGAGGTACGTAATGAGCTGAGCTAATCCTGCAAGAGCTTTGCCTCGGACAAGCCTTCAGAGGGAGCTGTAAACCTTCACTTTTTGGGCTTCTGTGGGCATTTTTGCTGCTCTCAGTCCTTGAGAGAATCATCTTGGAAAAACTGCTTTGGAATCGCGTTGCCTCGCTGGCCTTCGGGGGTTTTCAGGGCCCTGTGGGCAGCTTGCTCACAGTTTACTTATGTCTGCATTTGCTGCAGTCTGCCTCAAAACAGGGAGAGAAGCTGGTGCTTGACTGACGAGATTATTAATCGTGCTGTGCTCAGAATTGTCTTTCATTCGGTTCAGCATCAGCAGGGTTTATTACAGGGGATGGCTTGAGCCCTGCCGTCCCCAGGGCTCTGCCTTCCCTGCGACGGATTCTTGCCTTGAATCCTTAAAAAACACGTCTTTTTGGGGCTGTGTTGCTCAGGCACACTGTGGCACCAGCGCACAAAATCAATTGCTGACCTTGCCGGAGACTTTTGGCATGAACCTTTCAGTGCTGCCTGAAATTATTATTATGCATGTCCCTCTACACCGAGTGCTGCTCAGGCCCCGCATGCATCTGTCCCGGCTTCACGCGGTTCTTGTGTCCTTTGATAGTAGTGACACCTTGTACGAGATTCAGGTTGCATAACATCCAGTTCTTCCTCATTTCGGGCAAAATATGTGAGGAGAATACACGGCATTTCTGTTTGTGCAAAATGAAAAGAAAACAAAACAAAAAATGCTGCAACAATATTTGCTTCCAAAGCAGTGCATTTCCTCCAAAGTCACACTATGGATAGTGCCAGTCCCCTTTCTTAGACCAGCAGCGAGGGAAGAAAAACGTGTCCTCCAAGTCTGTCTGCCCTTCCTTGCTGAATGGGTATTGCCTGTGTTAGATTCATTTGGGGAACTCTGCTTTGTCCACTAAAAACAGAGCCACTTGCAAAAAACGCTTGCAAATAGCAGTGGTTGGTATTTATCTATATATTTATATATTATATTTAACTAAAACCCTGGTCCTGTTGACTTTCTATGCAGGGAGAGCGCTCGCTACCTCCTCAGAAAATACCCTGAGTTTTCATTGGCCTCTCGCAGTGCCAGTATTTAGAGTGTCTTGGCAGCTGTTCAGCCACGAGGGTCCAAAAAAAAACCCTTAAAAATCAAGCGATAGCAATACCAAAGGGATAAAACACTGACACCTTGTTTATTCCTTGGAGTAGTTAGCACTTTTCTCAGTGTAAGATAGGAGGAGGAAAGGAAAAGGGAACCGGGCAGCAGGCACCAAGTTCTGCAAATGGGATGCTCCAGCGCTTTCTGAAAGGGCTGGATTTTCTTCAGGGATTAGAAACTGGATATATCAGATGGGAAAAAAAGGGTTGATGACAAGGTGATACGTGTGTCAGAGAAGGAAAAGGGTAACGTGGATGACTTTAATTATGTGGAAGGTGGTAATATTGACTTCCCGATCCTGAGCGGTGTTGGAAAAGATGTATTAGTCTATATTCTATCAAGGGTTGATGAGATCTTCCTGAAGATGGTAGCAGTTCCTTGCAAATAAAAAGGTGCGCTGTGTGGCAGTATTTATGAGCGCTTTAATTACTTTTCACAGACTGAGTTCCAATTAGAAGGAGAAAAAGGGAAAAGAGAAGACTTGCAGCTTGTGTTTGGAGCAAGGTTGTAAATCTGTGGCTAAGGAGAAGGTAAACATGGTAGCTATCAATCATAGCGTCATTCCCACTCTTTTATTTTTGGGTGCTTATTTCTTCTGCCATCCTCCCACTCCTGCCAGCAAAAAGTGCTCGTTAAAGGCCAAGCAGAGGCTTCTCTTGTTCATCCTAAAAGATGCAAGGGAAAGAGTTGGGTTTGCTACACTACAAGGCCATTAATTTTTGCCAAATCATTAACTGTGTCATGAAACAACAATCCGAAAAAGGCAGACAAGACACAGCCCTACCTCAGAAAAAAAAAAAAGCTTGTTTTCTGTCTTCTTTCCTTATGGGTATAGAGCATTTGCCAGTGCAACCTCTACAGCTGATGCAGGTAAGAGATTAATTTTATCTAATTTTGTAAGTATTGGGCACGGAGAGTAGCTTGTGTCTAGGGGTGTTGTTAATTAAAGCTGCAAATAGTTCATGACAAGCACTGAAACTGTGACCTGGGAATAGCAAGTATTAGCTAGGGGGATAGCTTTTATTTCAGATAACAGGCAAATAAAAAGTAGCACTCAGTAGCAGTGAAATGGCTGCCGGAAACCCTGGCAATATTTCAGTAAATGGGAATTTTTGCTTTTCCTTCTGCAACTCCAGGATCTCCCTTGGAAAGTTAAACAGATCCAAGCTGAAACCCCCTTTTCCTCGATTCTGCCCACATCATATTCCTTGTTTATTTAAAAGAAACCATGTAAGGAGTAAGATATGGTGGGGCATAGTTGCAGAGTTCTCGACTGGCAAATAGCATCTAGGATTCCTCTTAATGCTGTTAAAGAAGAGGCATAATTTTGTGTAGGACGTGGATATTTATCACGGGAGCTGGCACTGGAGACCATTAGGAGGCATCTCTACCTTCCCAAGGCACCAGGGTCTCGTGACACCATAAAGTTAACTTAGTTTCTGCGTGTCCTTCCCCTTTCCCTCCCACGTTTATCACATACTTTTTAGTATCCTACACATTACTTCGGAGCTGAGGAATGCATCTCAGCATAGACCAGAGTTCTTGCTGATGAAGGCAGCTGTTGGAACTGTTTGCTCTAGACTTCCTTGTTTCCCATGGATTTTCAGAAGGCAAGTGCTTTCTGCATCCCTTTGATTTTCATTCTTTTGCAAATGTCTTGGAAATTTTTTGCCACTGTTTTTTTTGAGTCATACGATGCCCCCTGTCCATATTTATGTAGTAAATACAACACTGAGTGACCACTGGACACCGTACAAGGATGTAGCAATATCTTTTCTGAAGATACAAGGTAAGATGTGTCTGTATGGTCTGAATGCCATTCGTTTACCAAGGGAAAGAGGTAAGGAATATGAAGTTCTTATCAGAGTGTGATATTTTGAATGGATAATAACAGAAAACAATGAATTTCCACATTTCTCATACATTCATCACTGGTAGAAAAAGACCCATGGGAAGGTGATCTGTGAAGCCGAATTCTGTGCATCGCAGTGTTACATAATATAAAAATATGCGTGGACAGTTCCTGACGATTAGATATGATTGTTGAGTATCTGCAGGTATTTTACAATCAGAAAGTGATATAATTTTTATAAACCGGTAGATGTTGCCGAGTTGCTTTGAAATCTGCTGAGTCTTCAAGGGATATTCATCGTAAAAAGAGACGTTTCAAGCAAACATCCTTACTTGAGCTCTGTGTGATTTTGCGTGATGATTCACAGAATGTGTATGAATGTGTGTATGCTTATTTAAAAAGTTTATTTTTTTATTTTGTTTTTCAGGTTCAAGTTCATAAGAAATAAGTGTTGAATTGTAAAGCTTTTTTTTATACATGCTATTTTTATTTGTCTTTAGAAGTTCTTAATATGTTCTTTTACCCCACGTTTACTTATTTTTTTCCTATTGCACCTTCCTTTGTGGAAGCAGATGTGGCTGTTGTGTGTAAATGCATTTTCATGATGAATAACCCAAAACGAGCAGTTCTGCAGCATGTCACTGCAAGGTGAACCTACACACAGGGATAAGTTGTCATTGACTCAAGGGAAGATGAAAACTCAGGGGTGCTTTTGGGAGGACTAATCTTTTTCTCCTAGCCTTAAAACCTAGGGATTCTACTGTCAAATTGTGTGTCTGGGCTATATAACATCAAAGTAACTTTTGGGGGGCCAGGCAGATGTAATTAAACCAGCAGTGCTAATACTTACTGCAGTTAGAATAAAGCTTAACTAGATATTCACCTGCATTTTTGTTTTGTTTGTTTCTAAGAGGACCCGATGGCAAGTGTAACAAAGCCCATTGAACAATAGATTATTTTAATTAATCCCCCTCCCGAAATTGCTATTTCCAAAACCACTTGTGGCACCAAACTGAATCCTGAACACACTGAAGGTAGGTGGATTTTCCCCTGATCTTTCCAAAATCAAAGGGCAGAAAAATCCATTTATATTTGACCTAAGAGACCTGGGGCACCATCTCAAAGATTGCTTTGCCACTAACTACATCCTCTCAGCACAGATCTTCTGTGAACTCCTGACAGCAGCACAGAGCTACCAGCAATCCTGAGAGCCTCCAAGAGCCATACGCTGCCCCTGCTCTCTACCTTCAAGATCTTGGTTTGATTTCTGACTCTTCAGCCTAAGTAGTTTGAGCCACAGCCCCATAGACAGACTCTGGTTTGGGGTGACAGCCTCAGGGATGGCAATGCCTGTGATCAGCTAATAATATTTTTGTTATGAGCCCATCCTGCCACCAGCCTTATTTAAACTAGTTCCAGCCATCTTTGAGACATAATTTAATTTAAACTAATCCAGCCCTCTTTAAGACATAATTTCAAATAGATGTTGACTGAGGAAAGCAAGTGAAATTGAAGATCGGTCGAGGCAGAGTTATAAAAGAGCAGGGTTCCCTATTGCATAAGGGGAACTGTTTCATATATTGCTTGTGTGGAGAGGTAGGAGTTGCCTGGACTCTACTGGATACACTTTTATTTAGTTTCCTATTTCCAAAGAAATATTAGAGTGATCATGAGAAAATGGATAGAGGAATCGAGGTACAGTGAGTGTCATCTTACCCCTCTCTTTCCTTAATGAGGCTTTGGGATGTTGGAGGAGAAGAGATGAGCAAATGCCAAGCAAACAGGTGTAGAATTCACACTGGTCCTGGTCGGTCTGTGCACACTCTGCCCACCTCCATCTCCCACATTCAGGATGCTGATGCTCCCTCTGGGCTCTGTGTTACTCGGCTGGGATCTCTGTAGTTATCATTCCCTCTCTGATGTGCAGTTATCTTGTAGAGTCCTGCAAGATCTGAGATTATGTTCACTTAACCTGCTTCAAACCTCCCAAGACAGAGGTGCTACAGGTTTACTTGGTGATTTTTGCTGCTGCGTCCTAGTTTTTGCCTCGGAAAAGCTTTTTCTAGATGTAATTGCAAGTCTTCCTGCTCCAGACACAGCAACCTTGTATGTGCTTGGAGATTCTCATGTTCCCTTTCAGCCTTATCTCCTCTGGGCTCATCAGCTTGAAGCCCTTCAGTCTCCCCTCAGAGCTCCTGATTTCTACATCTTTCTAAGCACCTTGTTCAGTAGCTCTGGTTTTGTTTTGTTTTTATTGGCCTGTGATTTTTAAAAGGCAGCTTTTGCTTAAATGCAAATCAGATATTAAGCTACTAACAATAAGAGAGGAGCTGCTATGTGTATACTGGAAGCCAGCCTGATAAATGTCCTCAATAATGAGAATTCTGCTGAAAAATAGTGAGCCTTGTGGCTATGTTCTGGCAAAGTGCTGACAGCAACGTTAGTACTCGTGCACTTTAAGTTAGGAATTCCCAAAGTGCTTTGATGGAGAAGAGCTAGAGTCCTTATAACCTTGCTAGGAGTGAATTTATAAGAGTGCTGAGGGTCAATAGTATTTATTCTTTGGCTTCTGTGAAGTTGCACAACAAAATGAGGAATAGAGTATAGGCAAGTTGTAGCTGTTTTGTGGTATGAAGGAATCCCGCTCTGGTTTTAACCACCAACCGTTCTCATCTTTGAAATAAGCTTAAAAGCTTGATTTCCAGAGGCTTGATTTCCAGACAAACCTGAAACAGCGACGTTGGAATTTCCAGGCTGGCTGAAATGATAGCACCATTCAGAGCCAAGCCGATGGGCAGAGGTAGGTGCTACAGGATGCCTTGGCACCAGCCCCAGTGTTGCAGCATTCCTTCCTACCTCCAGATATTCCTGGCAAAAAAAAAAAAAAAAAAAAAAAAAAAAAAAAACCCTGGATTATTCAGAATAAAGTTGGAGAATGTGGTGTTCTTGGTAGCTCATTGGCTAATTAGTCCTTCAAATTCTCCTGTGCTGCAGTGTCTGCCCTGGCACTGAATGTATTTTGGAGAGAAAGCAACTGGCTGGTAGTATTTTCCCTCCTGCAAGGTGAGCGTGCTCAGTATTCTACGGTTGTCCTGAAAATCACATGGGAAATGAAAAGAATAGTAGTATGAAGGATTTCTCTTGAATACTGGAGTATCAGCGTTTCTCATTTTTGCACTTCCCCGAAAGTGTGAACTGCCAAAGGTAATTGTGCTTCTTAGCTTGGGCTATCCAGAGATCAATTGCGGCTGTGGGCATTATTCTGATTGATAACTTTTACGTCTGCCAGGGATTCCTATCACCTGCAGTTTTCGCTTGTGATATCTGGTCATAAAACCCCATTCCCTTACCCAAGGGAGATACCCCTTACCAAGCAAGATTAGGCTTGTTATTGCAAGGATTTTAGCAGTCTTTTTCCTTGGATTAAGCAGTGGGTCTTAACGAGGTTCTGTCCCAAGTGTGTTTCTTCTTGGCGTCAACTCAGCAGCCTGCTGGAGCGGGAAAGCTATTTTGCTCTGCACGGGTGCAATGCCCATTACGAGCTGCAATCCCTGAGCAAGGTCCCTAAACACTGCTTAAATACGAACCAGTTTAGTAAAATGTTAGCATGGAAAAAAAAAAACAAAACCAGAACAGAACAAACAGCCAGGCTGTAACCTGTAACCTCTACCCTGAATCTATTCTGTTTCCTCCGACTGTATCTGGAAGCTGGTCAAGCTGTTGTGACACTGAAGTGAATAGTGAAGCTTGTATTGATTACACTCACTGTAAAGAAATATATTTTTAGAGCACAGATTAATGTATTATGTGATGAGAGTAGTGATCTTGTGCATGAAGTAACAGAGCTCTCTTGCTGTTTGTTCATTTGATAGCTTCACATGAGTAAATAAACACCATGGCATGAGCGTTCTTAAAAGAAGTCAGAATATTGATTAGCTAGGAGCTGCTGAATAGGAGCTACCTGGTTTCCTTGTTTCTTCTCTTGGTTGTTTCTCTCCTCATAACCTCCTGGAATTGGGGATTTTCAGGAGGACAGAGTGTGGCTAACATCTTTCTTAGACACTAGTCATTGGATTAGTGTCTTAAACCGACTCTTAGATGGGGTCCATCTTGAAACTCTTGCTGTTTTTACAAGCTGTTTTACAGTTTTATGCTAATATAGCACCCTTCCTTTAGGTGGGATTGAAATGGCGTGTTAAAAATGAAGCTGTTGCTTGAAGCCCCCTGCAATTTCACCTGCCTGGTGACGTGGGAGTTGTACCAAAGGCCTCGGGCTGGTGGAAACAACTTGTTTTTCGCATCGAGGGTGAAGCGAGCCGGTCCTTTTTGCTTGGCTGTGCTCACGAGTTAAATTAACATTGTGCTCGCCATGGGGATGCAGACAGAGTGAGATCTATTAGATGGTGTTGCTGCCAGAGTGAAAAATACCAAGGCAAAAATAACTGGGCTGGAGAGACCATTAGATAGAGCGTGAGATGTAGAAACTGGATTATTTGTTTTATCCTGGTGTGGCGGTCATTTACCTGATAACATTAGTTTCTCTTAAAATATAATTAACATTTTATTCCCCTAAACACTGTTGTGTGTTAGATGTTAGTGGGACCCAGCACACATGTCTGGATGGGTAAATTCGGTGCGAATGTCTTTAGGAAAGGCTGCAGAGGAAGAACGTCCGAAAAAGTCTGTTCCTCCTGAAATCACCTCCTGTAGTTACTCACATGTGAATATTGATGCATCTTCCGCAGAGACCTGAATTTATTTAGTCTGGCCTCTTATCCTGCTTACAAATGTTAGAAGTGGGATTGAAAAAATATAAATAATTCTCTATGCTCTCTCCCTAACTTTGATTCCCCGAAAGCAAATGAACATTAGCACTTTTGCACCTAGTTATATCTTCTGTTTGCTTTCAGCACGTGCACGGTCGTTCTTATGAGTCGCAGGTAAAGGCATAAATGATGTAAGATCCCCTTTTCATTTGGAGTGTTTTGCTTAGAAATTAACATGCAAATTACTTTGAAAGCAGCATGTAAGCATTTCACTGGGCATCTCCCCTCTGTAATGTCCAGGCAGGTATTTGCATAAGAATTCTATTTGCTCACATCAAAAAAAAAAAAATACAGCTTTATATACCACGACTTTTCCATTAATATATTTTTTTACATGTTATGCTCCAAAGGGAACTTCCCAGTGGCGCAGCTTCTTTCTGTTAACGCATTCTGCCCTTGTAAATGCCCTGACCTTTAAAAAGCAAGTTTCAAGTAATCCTTGTATTTCCCCGAGATCGTATAGCCGAGTATCCCGTTGCATGCTTTTAAGATGGACCAATTGCTGACTTTGCCTGCCCGCACGGATTGAATTACGGTTTGTTTGACAAAGGAAGCTCTACAACACTTACACCTTCCTCTCTCCTTCAATTTCAGTGTTTTGAGCCCAAATTTCAGCAGTTTCAATCTAGGTTGTTACTAGCCATCCTATAGCCCCAACAAGTGTGGAGCTTTTTATCTGAGGATGAAGCAACTTCTATTAATGGAAAACTGTTGGTGGTCACCACGTGCTTTGTAGATGATTTGATATATATAACATTGTGTTATGTTTAATATGGTGTTTACATATATAACATTAGCATCATTCAAGTAAGGGGGGTTTTACCAGCTCTCCTGCAGAAAACAGTAGGGAAACAGCCAGTATCCTCTGGGAAACAAATAGGCAAGAGATTAGTGAACAGGAGGGGGAAAAGTTTGGACTGAAAAGGCTTGAGATGAGGAACCTGTTTGAAACCACCAAGCTCACTGACAGCTGCCGGTCCTTGCTCTTTTTGACCAGGCTTGGCAAAATTAGTTGGTTTGTTGCCTTTATTTTACTTGATCAGTTTGGGGGAATTTTTTTAGTATTATGGTAGTTAGCTGGTCCTGAGTCCTGAAGAAGTAACTGTAAATGAGGAGCTTGCATTGCCCCCTCCATTTCATTTCGGTGTCACTCATCTTTGGCACAGAATAACAAGGCTGCAGAGGCATTTCCCATAGCAGCTTTTGCTGAGGAGTTGCAATAAAATACACAGTAAAATACACAACTTAAGAAGCCTCAAAGAGCAAACAAAGAATCAAGCCCATTCCCAACGCACACATGCACAGATAACCTTTGAGGGCTGCATCTTACAATCCCAAGCAGAGCTGTGTAGCTGTTTTCCTTTGCCAGCTGCCCCAAACAGGCTCCAAATTTTCCATCCTCCAGCAGGGAACAGTGATGGCCATTCAGATCTTTACAGTTGCCAATTAGGAGGAATTAGCATCACCGTGGAAGCTCTAACACCCCCGTGATGCTCATGGGGAGAAAATGAATCACAAAAATAGTTATGGGCTGCTGTGCTATTCAGCACATCCAGAATGAGAGGGCTGAGAGATGCCCGGGCTTTAACTAAGGTTTGAGCCCCAGATAAATCAACGGGTAAGAAGCCCGTGTAACCAAGTGTAAGGTGCTAAATGCAGAAGGAAAGCAGTTTCTATGGGATAACATAGTTCTGTGCTCGTTTTGTACAGGGCTGGAAAGGGCAAGCTGTGAGGGTGACAAGGGAGCACCAATACAGTGCGTGGAGTTGGGATGTTTGCCCAGTTGGGCACATTTGCGGCTGCTGCGGAGCCGCGTGAGTCCGTCTCTTCTCTTGTAATTGTGCTGGTTCCCATCTCCCAGCTTGGTTTGTTCAGAGTTCTCCCTCCTGAACTGCATTTCACCTTGTTCCATCACGTCTTGCTAAAGCTCTAGGTAGGTTGACCCACACTGGAGGCAAAGCTTGGCAGAAATGCCAGCAGCGGAGCAAACCTGCTCCCCGTGGCACTGAGCTCTTCACTGGGGTAAATCACTGCTACTTTAACTCAGGCAACGGCAAGATTCCCAGGTGTCAAAAATGGACATGAGTTAACGCTCACGTTGTGTCCAAGACGCAACGACGAGCTTGAATTTGGACATATCAAGCTGTATCACTAACCATGGTTTTGTCTGTTCTGTTTGTCTCCTGTCTTGCAGCACCTTCTCCAGTCAGTAGTGTGAAAAAAGGCAAGATAACTAAAAATAGCATCTCCCTTTCCTGGCAGGAGCCAGATCGACCCAACGGCATCATCCTGGAATACGAAATCAAATATTTTGAAAAGGTGGGATGGACTGATTGCTGAGCATCCCGAGTACCTTCTCTTTACTGTCTTTTAGTTATAATTATCTGAGTCATGGAAAGGAATGGAGCAATTTCATGCATAAATCAATGTCAGATTGATTTTGCAGTAAATGATTAGGGAGACTTGAAATGAGGGTGTTGTTTTCCATTAGTGTGGCACTTCTCTTGAACAAATACATTAAAACTGCGTGTCAGATTCCTCTCCAGCCTTATTGCATCGAGCTAGAGCCTGCTCATTTGTTAAAAACGAGAGCGTTCGGGGATTGAACATCCCTCACCTCCCGGAAACATCAGCCTAGCCCCTATCCTTAGTATTTCCATTACCCACTTGGCTTTACCAACTGCTTGGCAGTTTTTCCAGCCCTGTCAATTAGGTCTACTGAGGCACATTGAAATTTTCCCATCCCCGTGGAAGATTCTCTGTGTTCACTTGTTGCTTTGCAGTCCCATGCATTGAGGAGCATTTTCTGTCTGCAGAATTAATGCAGTTTAACTGGAAAAGGTAAAAAAAAAAAGCCCTTTGGCTAAGGAGCATCTTGGGAACAATGCAGCCAGGCCTAGACTTTAATGTGTCAGGTTTGCAAGAATCAGCTGATCACATTTTCTGACCTCAGCTGGAGAACTTTGTAGTATCTTTTTTTTTTTTAATGCAAAATTTCTACCTGAAAAACAAAAGGAAAAAAAATCTTAGTTCTTCTCTTAGTTCTACACAGCACCCAAGTGAAGGTCCTCAGTGTGTAGCATCTCTTTCCTTGTCCTCCAAAGAGACACAAGGCAGGAGCCCAGGCAAACAGGGTGAAGGATTTCCAAAACCTCCTTCTTCTGCATCAGGATAAAATAAAGATTTTTTTTTGCATTTGAGAGGCCTGGGGTGGGGCACTAGATATTTGAGTGGTTTAAAAGGGGCTGAATTTTACTAGAAAAAAAGTCTTCAGAGACTTGTGGGCAAAGTTTACAATTATTTGAATTACTTTTAGAAACATTAGTTGAATCTAATTTATGGTGTTCTGGAAACACTGCAGTTCCAGAATGGGAAGCTTATAACAAGGTGCAAAGAAAGAATTGGGTTTTGCTTTTGCCCGAAATAATCAAATCCTGCCTATTTCATTTTGTTGAACTCGGATTGACTCCCTGCTTTATAACCTTTCGGTTATATTTTTGAGGTCGGCCTTCATTCTTCTTGTGTTTTATTACTATCCTTTATAATCCCTTGCTTTTCCACCCTTTAGAACAGACCGTTCCTTTCCAGGGGGGTGAGGACGGTCTATATTACGTGTTTGGGAAAACTGAGTTTTGTCAGATCACATTCTTCCAAAAGAAATCACTCCTTAACGAGAGAGAAAGGCTGGATATATAGGAATGCCTCCAGGACAGTCTTGTGTAGCTACGGGCTTTAATTAGAAAATCTGCAATCCTGTATTTGGAGATTCCTGCAGCCTGATCCGAAGCATATTGCTGTCTGTGGAAAGCTGCCCGACAAGAAGTTGCCAAATTAAAAAAGAAAAATCAGCTCAGATCCTAATTACTGCATAGAAATCCTGATAGGGAATTACTGAGAATTCTTATTTGCCTCATAAAAACTTGGAGCTGGAAGGATATGGTGAATAAAAAGTAGATTCTAGGTTCTAGGCCCTAATTTATGACCTCTTGTCTAGGTTGCTTGGCTCAGTAAATGATTCCAGCTGTAATTAGCAAGCACTTGAGTGACACTTTAATCAAAGGACTCAAACTCTTTTCACATCAGAAACTGCTTTAAATGGAGATTTATTTCAGCAAATTTTCTTAAAGTTCATTGCGTCAGAAGAATAAGGCAAAGTTTTTTACCAGTCACTTTGTTTTTTTGTTGCTAGCCACATTCTAGTTGGTGGATAGAGGAAAACCATGGCATATAAATACATTGCTCTATCATTTCAGCCCTAATTCCATTACTGAGAGGTAGTTTGGATCTAAACCAAAATCCCTTTAAAGACAGTAGGCCTATTTCCCACTTTTCTGTGTGTTGGAGTTGTTTTTTATTTATAATATGGGGTTTTCCATTGCTTCGGGCGCGTCTTTTAAGATTTCAGAGTCCGTCCAGGGCGATGGAGAGTTTCTTAGTCTCAGAAGTGTCAATTTTGGTCCTTTTTCTCTGGCATATCCGCTGCGCCCGTGTTCTGCAAGAGCCAATACTTGTATGTTTGAACTCTGTCTTTCTGTGGGGGCTTGGGGAAAGGACCAGGAGACGAGCTACACCATCATCAAGTCCAAGGAGACCACAGTTACGGCCGATGGCTTGAAACCGGGCTCCACGTACGTCTTCCAGATCCGCGCCCGCACGGCTGCTGGATACGGCGGCTTCAGCCGAAGATTTGAGTTCGAAACCAGCCCAGTGTGTAAGTCCTTTTAATTACTGTCAGCTCGTGTTTCTAACGCTGAGGAGCCCGAGGATCCATGTCTTTGCACTGAACTCATCGGTCTTGCGTCGCCATCTGGCTCTCTGGCCGTGTCCCCTTAGGTAAAAACATAGGTCATGTCATTAGTGCGGGTGGGACAGGTTAACACATCTGTCCTTGCTTCCCCGTCACCTTTAGTTGGGTGGGAGCTGAAGCACCGGGAGTTCATTAAGCTTCAGAATTCATAAAATTCCCTGTTTGGAGAAATTGAGACCATTAGCACTGAACAATTACCACTTGCACACCACGGATCAGAGAAGGACGAGGATGTCCCCATCCGTAATGCTGTGGTGGATGCTGTGAGATGATGGAACAAACCCAGTAAAGGAAATATCTGTTATTAAATACTCATTGATTGCATCTAGGGGAAAGAAAAGCACCTCTTTCTCTCTTAAATCATCCCTCCATGCAATGGAAAGGACTTAACTAGCATTAGTAGCTCATGGTCTAAGTCACTGTCAGGATGGAAGACAGTTTCCCTGGGATGCCAATGCGGCAGCCTTAAGGAAAGGAATTTGACTTGTGCTGAGAACTGGCCAAAACGCTCACTGCAGGCGTGAAGCTGTGTTGAGTCTGTTAGAAACGTTGGGCATTTTGGTCAGGGGGTTGTCTGTAGTTGCTGCCATTTTTTCCCCATGTTCAGATGCTCCCGTAAAATATGTACTTTATCTGTTTTAGTTAGCACAATTGACATTTATTAATCTGTTACACTATTTGGATGGGAGAAGATTTTTACTTTGGAAATGCTGTGCTCATTACTATGGGAAACAACAAATCAGTCTGGATGTTTTCCTTAGAAGAGTAAATCCAGCCATATTTTGATTACTGTTACTCCAGGTCACTTACTTAAAATTCATCAGCAGCTCTTTGAAAAGAAGTTTTTAAGTTGTCGTTGCATATTGCTTTTTAAGGCCTAATAGATTTTAAAGGAATCATTAGATATGTGCAGATGTAGCTGTGGAGCCAGTGACTGAGCTAATACAGTACAAATTGCATCATGGTGCAAACATTAATGCAATAAGAATCGTCTATTTGATGTATTTCTTATTGTATTAGCCATTAATTGTGTCCTATAAGCAGCAAGAAAATCATATTGTACAGAACATGGTTCTTTATTGTACTGGAGTACTTCTCATTGCAGTTAGAAGGTTTCTATTTTAGAATAATTAGACTAATTTGATTTCAGATTATTAATGAGTAACATACTGAATATGTGTACACTTGATCCAGTGCTGTCTTAGCCAAAAATAGCGCCACTTTCTTAAAGCCTATGATGTGGATGTATATCTGCATGAGGATATTGCCCTGCGCATCCCAACCCAACTGGTTGCAAATCCTCCCTGCTAGACCTGGTTCTGATAGAAACCTCTAACAGAGCAGTGACAAGTCACCTGGGTTCAGACACACATGAAAGCATTGCAGGGGCTGTTGGGAGAACTCAACCTTCCTTCTCCAGAATCATTTGGACTAAACAATATGTTTTGTTTCCAATTCACAAGGTTTCTGACCATTTATTTTCTAATGCACTTTGGGGGAAATATCAAACAGTAATTGCTTGCAGCTTCATGAGCTAAGCAATGTACCTGAGAAACGGAGAGAAAAAGAAGAGTCATAACTTATTTTGGTCTCGTCTTTCTCCCACAGTTTGGTTTCGGTTGACACTCTGTCTGCACAGGGAGCACCGTGTTGCAGCACAGCTGTTCCAAGAAGGTCAAGTCCTTATTTCTGCATGGGAGCTGTTGACCTGAACCCTGCCCAAAACCAACTCAACCAAACCCGTTTTGGGTTGGATTGTTGAGCTGATCCCCAGGCTGTGAGCAGGAGCATGTCCAAGGCAGCACGGCCCTAGATCTGTTCATGCATCTGCACCACTGGACTCCTGTGGGTCACACCAACATCTATGTGATCTCCCCATCTCTTGACAAGTGCAAAACCCACTGGAGAAATAGTTTACCATTCTCTTTTAACTGTTTTCCTTTTTAATTATTTGCCAAGAGAGTAATAGAACATAATCTCAAGGAGCCTCTATAAATCTGTGGGGCTAATAAAATCTATGGGTGATTGCGTGGCCTTGGAGCAGTTAACATTTAGCACCTGATGCATCGGACCAGTCCTTATGAAATCATTTACTGTGCATTGGCAGCGCTGCCACCGGCCCGGAGCCAAGTACCCGCTGGCTACTGCGACCCACTGCACATCAAGGTTTAATGCCTCACCTTTTCCTCTTCCTTTTCTTTTAATGATTAATACGGTGTCATAATCCATTATATTCATAGCTTCTATATAAAGTTAGTCCTCTGTTAAGGACCCCCTTGCACGTGGCTCATTTTAAGGCTGTCATCGGGGTGCAATCCATTGCTGTTGCTGCCTGCAGCAGCCAGGATTTTGCCTAATTTTTTCACTAGTGTCCCATGGCCCTGGGGCAGCAGCTTTTTATCACATTCTTCTGTGTTTTATCAAAAGGCATCATTTAAAAGACACAGTCTGGGACAATTCTGCTACTTTTATCAGGTACAAAGACCATCTCAGATAGGAGTTTTGGCAGATTTCTGTTTTACAGAGGGCACCTTCCAGCTGTGCAACACAGATGCTTCAAGGAGTTGGTATGCAAGTGCTTATAACTTTTGGAAACACAGATCATTTTAATTCCATTGGAGATCTCACTTATGCCTCTTACTTAGCAATAAGAAGTTCATTCTATAAATGCTATCTCTGGAAGCAGGAGATTTCTGTGATCTGAATGTTTTTGGATGCAGCTGATCCAGGAAAGCAAACTCAGTTGGCAAACTCCACATCCTGTAATGCTGCAACTTTTTAATTTGGTAACAAAATGCAAGTTTGCTTGCTTGCTGGCTTGGTTTTGGCTGCGTTTTGGTTTCTTCTAACACCCATTTCCTCTGCAGAGTAGAATCAGACAGTGAAGAGGAAAAGAAGATACGAACTGGTAAAGCTGAAAACTCAGACTCGTGGACACGCTGACTGCAATTTTAACCTTAATCTCCATTTTCTGTTTCTCATCTCAGCAGTAGCTGCATCCAGTGACCAGAGCCAGGTCCCTATAATTGTTGTGTCTGTAACAGTGGGAGTTATTCTGCTGGCTGTCGCTATCGGGTTCCTTCTCAGTGGCAGGTAAGAGAAGCAGCTGTGTGTTTGCACATCTCCAACTCCGTGATAACTTTTGTCTGACTAGATCTGATTCCTAGTGCCGTTTATGTGTGAGTACCACGTGAATGAAGCTCTCAAGCTGCAGCACTATCAAACAGCTCCAGGGAAGACGGATTGATCTGTTTGGGCAGGCAGGGATTGCAAATGCATGCTTGCAGATGTGGATCACTTCCCAATGATTTTCAACTCTATGTACAGACAGGCCCTGATTATTAGACTTGATTCTCAGAGAAGCATTTTCACAGTCCTTTAAAAAAGAGCAGAATAGGTTTTTACAGGTAAAATATTACCTGATGTATCACCGAGCTCAATGACTTTAAAGAGTTTTATTTAGCAAATCTTGAATTCTGGATGTTTCTACTCAGATCTTGCAGTGGGCTTTTATTGCTTAGAAAACTTAACTACCATAAAATATATATAAAGACATAGAGAAGAATTGGAGACAGTTGGCCAAATGCCTTAAGCTTGATAGGGCCTCAGTTTTATTTTTCACGTGTAGGATGCTAATATTTTCGGCACATACTAGTCATTTATCCAGAGAACTGCCCTCTTCAAGGAACATGCTCAACTTTAAAGCATAAAGCAGTCCGGTTGACTCCTCATGTGCTTGAGCATAGGCAAGGGATAAAAGCAGAGGTTGTGCCATCCTTGACACCTCCAATGGAAGTTGATAGCACTTGTTGGTGAACAGGGATTGTGGTAGAGGGGAAGGATCTGAATCAGTTTGCACAGCGTCACTAAAATTGCATTGCAGCCAGCGTATGAGGCACTTTTTTATATACTACGTGTGCACTCTTCAAAGTCACTGTAGTACTCGTCAAGGCATAGTACATTTAATTTAATGGAAGCAGTTAAAAACTGCAGTATCTTTCATGCACAACAATATGAGTTACCAGCATCTATTAATACTGCTGAATTTGTTCTCAATGAGTCAATATTTTTGCTTAAAAGATACTATTCAGCCCACGGTGGCACTGAAGACACAGGTATCTCTTCAGCTCGGGTCCAGCAAGGTGACTCTAAATTACAATATCTGGCAGGTGTTAAGAGTTGTTACAACATATTCGCACTGCTGCCGAGTTGATCAGCTGAAGGTCTTATTTCACGGAGAAAATAGGGCATCTGTTTGCGAAATCAAGTCAGGCTGAGCATAAGATATTCAGGTAAGTGTGTCCACATCCACAAAGGGGATGCAGGAGAGTAACGATGGGCAAGATGAGCTTGTGCCTGGTTAAAAAGAGCTCTTAGCTCCTCTTTAGTTCTACAAGCTGTGGCTGAAGAGACTGGGAAGAATCCTGGCCCTTAGCTGACGGATGGAGGGGAAGAAGTAGCTCAGGATTGCAGCGACCTCGAGGTTTTGTGAATGTTAAAGCTTGCTCAGTGTGTCGAGTGACAGAGAACAGGCAAATAAACCCCAGAAACCCAGCGCGTTGGCAGGCAGGTTGAAACTGAACAAAGCAAAAACAAGGAAAAAAAAGGTTCCTCGTATGAAGAAACAGAAATACTGCTAAAATATGTCAGTCATAGTGCTTTAGCTTTGATACGATTTCAAGACAATTTGTGAAGCGATTTTCATGCTGGGACATTGCTGGGATGCTAAATATATTCCAAGTTATAGGTTAATCCATTTTCAAAGCTGTTAACCTATGTCTGGAAGACACTCTCCGCTGTCTTTGGCCTCTCTGCTGTCTTCATATATTCCAGCATTTGGCACCCGAGGGTTAAATTTCCTTTCCTAGCTCTGTGCACTAATTATTTTTTGGAAGGACTGGCATTTTGAACTCCAGGAGTTGCTCCGCCTGGAAGCATCGCTGCTTCCCAGCGAGCTCCCGACTCACTCTCCTCCCTGGCTAATGCAGGTGCTGCTCAACCCCAAATATAAGGAGCAAAAGCTCCTAGGTGTGGAGCAGCGAGGACCCAGCCAGGGCAGCTCTTGCTAATGAACTCCCTGTCCTTGGTTCTGCGCTGCTCCTGGACTCCTCCTGTCCCTTGGGCACCTCAAAACGATGAGTGTTGCTCCCACGGTGGTTGCATCGCATCTCTTTGCTGGACATAGTAGGATTTGGGTCACTAACAGTGCTGGGGAAGATGGAGAGGATGGGGAAGAGCATCCTCCTGCCTTTGCTTCAGCAAGTTATTTCCCAGCCATAAAACTCAGGGGTGTCCTTTTTCTCCTGCCAGACGTTTCCCAACCTTTTCCTTTTGGCATTTAAGGTGTCTCCGCAGTTTCTCACTCCTTTAGGTAAATAACAGCCTGGCATTTCCCACTGGCAGCTGCCTCTGCCCAAAGATCAGCTCGGCGCCGGGCACGGTGGCATTCCCACATGCCAGCGTCCATCTGTGGAAGCGCACTCTGCCTTCCTGGGAATTTGCAGCTAAACGTGCTTTGCCCTAACCAATTAAGCTGCATTTCAGTGCTGATTTGACTTGCAGATGCTCAAGAAAAAGCTTTCTGTAAATAACGTGTCCTCTGACCAAGGTCACCATTCCAGCAGGCAAAATAGCTGATAACTTTTTAAGTCTCATGCTCCTTATATTAAGGGCGTATTAGTTATATGACAATTGCGATTACAAATCAAAGAGTCACTAAATCAGACCTTGCTTGTCTTAGCAAAAAGAAGTGGATAGCATATTTATTATTTCACCAGATACAAGCACTAAAGTAAGCACAGAGTTACAATCGTGGTTTTCTTAGGATTATGTGCTTTTCTCGGGAACACAATGTATTTTTATAGGTGCAGCAAGGCTAAATTTGCTTTCCTGGCAGTGTTGGAATTAGATGCCACTTGTATCACTGTTCTGCATTGAAGTGTGTGTTAATCGAACATCATTGAAACCTTTCCTTCTAAACCAATCTTCCAAAGAACCTAAGGAGGCTTTTTTGAGAAGTTAACAAAAATATATTTGAAACAGTAAAAATTCGTCCCTCACCCCGTGTTTTGCAGCTATAGAAAGTCTTTTCTGGCATGGAACTAGGCTTCGAAAGACAAAGCAAAGACAAATCTCGCCACCTGGGTGCTGGCAATTAGAGGCTCCTGCTCTGGAGCATCCATCCTTGACCTCGACTGATTTAGACTTTCAAATATCCACCCCTGCGGTGGCAGAGGGTACTTGCTGGACACAGATATGTGCATCGCTTTGGAAAGTGACTTTCAAAGAGCAGAGGGCTTGAGAGGATTGTGCACAGATATTGCAGGTCCCGAGCCAACGTTTGCAGCTTCCTGTGATGCGGGAGGTCAAAACGGATTCATTTGTCCACAGACATCCCTGCCGCCCCCGCATCTTTTTCCAATATGTGTCAGGGCTCAAAATAGTTCACTTTGCTCATATTTCCGTAGGAAACAGGGAAGACGGTTCGTAGATAATGTTTTCCGTAAGGAAGATTTTTCCAGAGTGAGTCACGATTTTTTGTTAATGGTGACATTTTAAAGGAATTTTATCTCTACATTCCTGCCTGTTTTTCTTTCTTCCTCTATGACATTGTATCCCATGATTTATAACCGTGTTATATTGCCTGCTGCCAAGTGCACCCCGTGATCCACCTGAGAACAGGAAGGATTTTGTGGGAAAGGCCGTTGCTCTGCTGGATGAAGATTCCCATCCCCAAGGAACAGGCCTCCATCCAGATGAAGGATTTTACTACACACATCATGGTAGCAGCCTCCTTGCTCTTTGGGGGTTCCTTTCTAAGTATTTCTGAGTTACTGAAGTTTAGCCACAAGGAGAGGTAAGAAAACTTTTTTCCAAGAGAGATTTCCAAATGCACTACCTTCCTTTGCCCGTACTGATAGTACATACATCATCCACTCAGGTTTTTCTATTTTCAGTTCTTCTCCAAGAGCCCAGAGACATGTTTCAACACGTCTGAGATATTCCATTACAGGAAGAGGACGTGACTCCTTAGGCATTAGCAGAAAGCCAAGCAAACAGACATATTTCTGGGTGTTTGCAGCAGTTTGCAGTATATAATGTCACCCCTGTGATGTGTGAAGCAAGTGCTTTGACTCCTGAGGTCCTGGGTGCTGTGTGACCTTCCGAGCTAAGGGTGCAGGCAGTCATCCCTGCCACTCATGGGGCTGCACGAAGGATTGGAAAATTCTTCCCCAAAAGCCTCAAGCATTTTAGTCTCTAGTTTAGTTTGTCACCAGTGGCCCTAGATTTTCTCTGATGTTACACATTTCATTATTCTGATCCTAAATGAGAGTGGATAGCAAAGCACTATGTGACTGGTATCCTGGAGGAAGGATGTATCGAGGCATCAAAGCTCACCTGCATTTGAGAACATCCCCAACCTAAAGGAGGGTGAGTGAGATGTGAAGTATTCTGCACTCCCTGCTGCAAACACACTTGGTTGCAGTTTCTGATTAGCCATCCAGACATCCTTCTGTTTCAGAAGACAGATCTTTTTAAGGAAACAGTTGCTTTCAGCTTAATTGAGCTCTTGTTTCAAAAGCCTTGACTTTGGTTGCTGAGCAATGTGGAAGGTCTGCTGACAGCAACTGTTAGAAGATGCAAAGGGCTCCTTGATAAAATCTGCTAATGAAGTCAGAGTCATCAGAGCCTACCTAGAACCACAGAGATCTTCCAGTTCCCTTCGCTCAAATCCTGTGAGTTCAGCCCAGAAAGAGCAGAATCGACTCAAAATATATACATTCCACTCCCTTTTCCATGTTTTTGGATTTTGGACCTCCGGGATTGACATGTATCAATGGAGAAATTTAATGACAGCCGAGGTTCCCCCAGATTACTATGAATCCAGGAGCGTGAACATTACAAAAATACCAAATATTATCAACTGTGGTAAAAGAATTGGTATCTCTGCTTATAAAATGCTTGTAAGTTGTTTCACTGATGCAAAAGGAGCCGAGAGAGAACATTTTTCACCGGTTCTAATTTAAGTAAGCACAGAATGCAGTATATAATTCTGTAAATCATTGCATGCCTGAAGTTATTTTGCATCATAATTTATGGAAGTGCAACTGCAGAATGTTAATTGTGTCAAAACAGGCTGTTTTAATGTGTTCAGGCAGTGCAAGCTGTACTTTAAAAACCTGAAGGGCCCAATTTTTTGTGAGAATGTTACTTGATGCTGATTTTATGAGAAACAGCAAGTGAGATCCTTTGCTGCCTTTAACTGGGGTATCTGCCTCAGTATCACTGGGCTCATGCTTATGTGTCATGCTGAAGACCTACCTGTTAAATTTTACTTTATGAATACGGTCGGTATTGAAGTATACATTACTTTAATACGTACTTTAATACGTTTACTTCAGTAACCAAAAATTGTGGGCATTTTTCCGAGCAGGATTACAGGCAGTTGCCTCATGCCGGGTGGACACGCACCGATTAGCCTAGAAGATCTGAGCGGTGCTAACGAACGAGCCGTGCCTATGCCAATGTCGCGGATGTATTTGCACCTTGCCAGGGCAGCGGGACTATTCCTTATCCTGGGCCTTTTTGTTTGCTTTTCAGTTGCTGCGATCATGGCTGTGGGTGGGCTTCCTCTCTGCGTGCTGTTGCCTATCCGAGCCTGATCTGGTCAGTGTTCTCACCGCCCTGGCTCCTGTGTGGTGTCCCCGACCTCCGTATTCAATGTGCGCGACCCGCTGCTCCCTCCCCTTCTTGTGCTGGCCTGCAAACCGCTTTCTCATACGACCACTGCACCCAGCTTGTCTCTCCCCACACCTGGAAATAGTCCTATCCGGAGCACGGTGATGCTGCAGGGAGAGTAGGGGTCCCCGAGGCCACTCCGATGCACTGGATCGTTGCAGACGTTGTCAGCAGTGCCACATGTCATAGCGAACACCACGTAACGGGGCGATTCATCCGCATCTGCTTTGTGTCACCAAGAGGGTGGAGAGTAGAAGGAAAGAAACCAGGCAGGAGGGAGCATTTTTAACGGCATGTAATGTGCACGTCGGCGAAACGGGCCGTATGTCATCGGTGCCGATGACATGGGGCTGTCGTCAAGGATATGCCCGGGCCTCACGGACATATCGTTGCTGGCGCCGGGGGTCTGTGCTGCATGCTGCCTCATCCCGCGACCACCTCTGTGCTCTCCTGTTCTCTCCTCTTTCCCAACTCATCACAGCACGGGAGGGGGTAATTTCTCCATGTATCTGGATGTGGGTTAGGTTGGTTCCCAAAAGGGAGCCTGTTTTGGAGCTCTGAATCATCTGTAAGCAGTTTCTTCCCCTGAAGGAGATGGGATCTTGTCTGGGCAGCAGCTGGAAGCTGTTGGGCCGCAGTTAGCACGTGCCCTGGCCAGCCTGATGTCCTGTCCTTACACCCAGGAGTTCTTTGTGCATTTTATAAGTTGATGCATTTTATAATTTGATGCATTTTGTAAGTTCTGCATGACAAGGAGTAGGGGAAAGATCCTTTGCTTGGTGCCTAAGATGGTTTGAAGCCTGCAGAGACTGTGGAGCAGAAGGTTGTTGGATTTTTGTGTGTGTGTTTCTTTTGTTCATTTGCTTTTTGCTTTTGCTGTTGGGATGTTCTTTAGTCGGCTTTCATGACTTCTGAGCACTTCAAAGCAGCATTAGAAAGGTAGATGTTTGGATGCAAAAAGCTCTCCTGGTCCATGCAGCTGTTTCTGGAGGTCACCAGTTTGGCACTGGCTGTGCTAAAAGGGACCCTGCAGTAATTCTGCAGTGTGACATGACTGTGCTGCCAAGCACAGGGATTCGTCCTCCAGATTTCCTCCCCTAGGGCACAAGAAGGTGGCAGCCATGGACAATCTTGGATCTGCCTGCAAGTTTCCTGCTAACTCATACAGCAACAAGCTGCTGTCCTGGGCACAGGGATGGGAAAGGGACGTTGAAGACCCAGGCACCGTCAGCTGTGTTTGGGAAAGTCAGAACAAGCTCTTTAAGGAGATTTATGGGGATCGTTTCAGCAGGAGCTACCTGCAAGAGGGGGAAACGGCATCTTGCTTGAATTATTTTGAATTGTTCTCCCAGCCGCTTAGGAAGCGCAGGAGTCATTGAGCGCAAAGGCAGGGAGAGGCTGGAGGCTAAAAATACCGTGGTGGAATTTGGAAACTTCCTCTCTAGGGCATCAGAGTCAAGCAGAGGTCAAATACGGGGCCGTGCAGCCTTGTGGTGTCTCGGAAATTGGTGGAAAAGGCCATGAGTCCTCAGTCGTCGGCAGGGAAATCTGCACTGGCTGCATCTCGGCAGGTCAGCTGCCTATCTGCGAGCAGAGACCAAGATCTTGGCTTGTAATCTCATCATCTTTACACAGCTGTCCTCTTTTCTTTGGCATATGTGTGTAAGGAGTATCTACAAACCTGGCAAATCTCAGCTTTTGGCCTCAAGTTTGGCTGTCCATTTCCAGCCCCATTTAGGAACAGTCCCCGGACCCACAGGTGAGGAAATGGGAACGCATCCTACAGGCTCATTTCTGTTGCCATCGAAATGGTTTCTGTCTACGATTTGGCTTCTGTCAACCCATGCAGCAGGCATTGGGCTCCCGATTGGGTCCTTCATTTTTCTACCTGTCTGTTTTATATTTTATAAGCCTATCTAGGAATCATTTTACAATTTCACTTCTATAATCTGCCACATCAATATTTGAGGAGCTGCCTGCCAATCTGCAAGTAGGTTCTTAATAAGACCTGATGCCCTAAGAATATTTAAAATCTCTCTTTTTCCCCCCGCCCTCTGATATTTCTATTGAAAAACATGGAGTTGTGTAAGGAAGATATTTGCTTTCTAGATCCAGAAGCTGGGACGAATCTCCATCTAACAAACTGTGGGCAATGGAAGAACAGACTGCGAGTTTCTCAGCTAGGGATCCATCTTCTGGGTGTCTGGTTCAGATTCACCCCTCTCCCAAGACGTGGTCCTCTGTCTTGGGCTCTGCACTTTGCTTTAAGGGTCATCTCGTTCCTATATCCCCTTGCTGCACCAGGTCCTTGGAAAGGATGGTGGTTACTTGTGCATCCTGTGTGCCGTATCACAGGGTTTTCACTATATGTAGGTGTATATACAGTATATATACGTGTGTGTATATAGCAGATTGCTGTGCCTGCATTTTTCCCCGACTGCAGCTTCCCAGGGTATTGTCCAAGCAAAGCAGGTCGCAGGCGCTACCTCCGCGGCCACTTAAGGGGAATGTGGAAAACTTAATGTGGGAAACTTAAGGGTAATGTGGAAATATCGCCTAGAAAACCCGTGAGAAGGTGCAGGATGCATCAGGGGACATGGCCAGATGTTGGGGGAGCTGCACCTCTCGTAGTAGCTGCATTTGCAACTGCAGTGTGTGATTCAGCAGCATGCTCTTCATTGCTAGCGCTAGCGCAATTGCTGATGCTGGAGCATTAGTTCTTGCTACGAGTTGGGGAAATTGCATGAAAGATAGCTGACCGGGTAAAGATAGCAGCTCTCTGCTAAAGAAAGCAATCAGGAATGCATAGGTGATCCTTGAAGGCCACGAGGCAATAGGTATTCATTTTTATCCCATTGTTTTGCATGCGTATGAGATGGGAATTGATAGTCCTGTACAAATGCTCAGTCCGAGGGGAACACACACTGCAAATGTCACGATACCTCTAAAAGAAGGGGCTGGGGTAAACGGTAAAAGGCGGCTGTGCAGTCCAGGAGATCCCACTTCTGTGAATTTAATGTTTCATCCCATTCTCCTTCCATTGTCCTTCCCGTTCTTGCTGTTTTCTGCCTAATAATAGCTAAATGAGATGTATGCTAGATGGAGGTTTTCAGAGGTGTATGTGGGATTTGGAAGCACAAGGCCAATTGCAAATGAAGCCTGAATCACATTAGGGAAATACCAGGTAGCTCGATGAGCTAAAACTGGGACAGCAGCAATGTGGCCCCTTGAGAGCTTGGGCTCATCACTGCTCTGGTGTTTGTGCTTCTTGTGGTTGAAGTAAGGAACGGGGCTCAGCTCTACCAGCGACCAAAGCTGCTGCCTTTTGCTTTCTTCCAGGCGCTGCGGCTACAGCAAGGCTAAGCAAGACCCAGAGGAAGAAAAGATGCATTTCCATAATGGCCACAGTGAGTAAAGAGAAGAGCTGTGCACACATGTGTTTGGCTGGCTGTAGTCATGAAAAATATAAGTGGGAATCTTTGCAGAAACTATTTTGCTGGTAATTCACAGAAAAATCCAGTTAATCTGGTTATTCAGAAGTCCCTATATTCCCCTCGTCACAGTCGCACTCTAATGTAGCTGTTGTAAGAGACTGATGAACAGTTTTTCATGTGGGTAGCCTTAAAGATCGTCCAACTTATAATAAGGATAATGAAAATACTTTTTCCCTCTCAAGTCGCAGAGAAAAAGCCTGATATTGATTATGTTTATTATGATATAAACCACAGGTTTTGTTGTACTGCAAGTATTCTGGTCATTTAAATCTCAACAATTACAAAAATCTGAAATAATGTGTCTGACTGATTCCATAGTATGTGACTGGTAGGACAGAATTTATTGCTGCTCTCCATCAATCCTCATCCATTCAACTGGCTTTGCCAGTCATCCCTTTTTAAAAGAAATTTTATTATAATTTAGTATTTTATTATTTATTTTTTATTATTATTACTTTTTTAATTATTTATTTTTTATTATGGAAATGCGGTTTCCAGCGTCATGTGTCCTTCTAACAGAGCAGTATCATGTATTTTTTGAAATGCAGCAAAGTCCTATGGATGTCACACACCAACCGAGCATCAGAGGCCACTCATTTGCACGGCATTTCAAAGCACGAAGCACTACAAAGTGTTATCTGTTATTTTTTTCCAACCAAATTCAGCTTTATCCTCATTTGCTCTGCCACATGCTGTTAACGCTGTGATTTCTGTCCACAGTTAAGCTGCCAGGGGTAAGAACCTACATCGACCCCCATACCTATGAGGACCCCAATCAGGCCGTGCACGAGTTCGCCAAGGAAATAGAAGCCTCGTGCATAACCATTGAACGAGTCATTGGAGCTGGTATGGAAGTGCTTTCCCTGCCCCGTGCTTACCCTTTTCCTTCTTAACACTGGAAATCAGGGACTGTCCGATAGTATTTGTCTTCTTAGGCATTTTGCAAGCAATGGGGAGTAATGTTCCAGCTGAAGTCCAGGCAAAACCTGTCATCTGAAATTTTGAAATCCACTGACTGAACTAAAAACAACCCAAAATAGTCAGTTTGGATCGAGCCAAATGGTATCTATAGATTTTAAGGGAAATGATTCACTTAAATCTCAGGTTCTTTTCACCATTTAAACCTTTCTCTCCTCCCCTCCTAAGCTCAGTTTCAAAGCAGAAATTAAGGATAAAAAGTAATTTGAGAGGAAATGCACAAAGAAAAGCCTAAAGCATTTAAATCTTTGAACAAAATGTTTAAATTTCCACTTTCTTTCCAGTTATGTATGTTTCAACACACATCCGAACGTAGGAATAGGTTGCATCTTCTGAAATTGTACTTTTGGAGATCATTTGCTGGTCATCAGAACAAAAACTTATTTGGGTTACTTAAAAAAGTGCTTGTAGAATTGGAAAGAGTCTATGATGTATAAAAATGTGGAAGGTTAACAGTGTTCATCTATTTAACTTACCACGAGAGGGCTGAGGAGCAACCTGCTTGTGTTTTTCAGCTATCTGCATGGGGAAATGATGTAGAATAGGACCAAACTCTTAAATGTAGTAGCTAAAAACATCTCAGCGTGCTGTGATTCCTGTCTTTCCCATTTTCTCCCAAGGGGAATTTGGAGAGGTCTGCAGCGGGCGGCTGAAGCTGCAGGGCAAGCGGGAGTTTCCAGTGGCTATCAAGACCCTCAAGGTGGGCTACACGGAGAAGCAAAGACGGGACTTCCTGGGAGAGGCAAGCATCATGGGGCAGTTTGACCACCCCAACATCATCCACCTGGAAGGTGTCGTCACCAAAAGTAGGTACAAGCCACTGCGGGGCACTGGCTTTGTATGGGACTGATGGGAGAGGCAGCAGTGTGGATGGAAGAAAACTTGGTTAACTCTAGTTACTGCTGTGCGTAGCCTAGTTTTAAAAAATGGTCCCCTTGGTCTGGGGACATTGCCACCTGCTTGAGGGTGCTGGATTTATTTTGGGAGCTGGCAGTGGCAATAAATGCCAGAGGAAGGAGTCAGAACACAGCAAGTTGGGCTGTAGGGCATGTGGATGCCGAGGGCTTCAGCAGCTCAGGAAACGCTTCCTTATTGCAGTTGAATTTTTTCCATCAGCTCTGCGGGTGTGTGCTATAAAACCCTGCTTTTTTCTTCTTCTTTACACACACCACAGCGATCCTCATGAGCTCCCAACCAAGATGCTGTCACACGCTCTTGCTGCTCATTTCTGTCTCCATTCAGCATTGTAGTCATTGGCCTTTCATTGAATCGGATCTATAGGGTAAAATGTCTTTGCTGTATCATAATTTACTTTGAGAGTCAATTAACCCAAATTGAATTGGGCCGTTTTTAATTCCGAATGAGAATATCCATGCAGGGGCTCGATGCTGTTTAATCTACTTCCAAGGCACACCTGTAGTGAATTTGGATTAATTGTCCTCGTTGTCCCCATGCAGACCAGCCTCTAGCTGTTTCTGCTCTGCAGAGGGGCTGGTGCTCCTGTTTCCATCAGCATCCCATGTTGTGCATCAATTTACTTTGTTGGAAGTTGCTCCGTTTGTGTCTTTATTTTCATGCTTTTGCATAGGAGGCTGATTTATTCCACAGTTAGGGTGGTGCTGTCACGAGATGCCATCCTTGCTGCCACACAGCCCTTAAGTGACAAGGGACCCCCTGCTGCAGTCACTTTGCAATCTGAGCACATCATAAATAGCAGCACAGTTTACAGAGATTTCTGATAGATGACTAAAAAACTCATTTTTTACCGTAAACTGCGCATTTACGATGCAGAGAAACACCTTGTTGGAGCATGCACGTGCTAACGGCACCAGTATTCATTTGATAATAAAAGAATGTTAACATGTGCAGTAGTTATGAAACTAGGCTAGAAAAATACCTGTGTTTGAGGAAGAACTGGCTCTGATGGATACTATTTTCCCTGCTTTATCAAAGAACTGAAAGGAAACTGTTAGGAAAAAAAAATACAGGAAATACCTGCAATTTCGTAGTTATTTCCACAGCAAATAATTTTAACCAAAATGTCCATGGCCTCGGAGTATGGAGTAGCAAAATGTTAGTGAATTAGACAAAGAGTTAATGGGAAAGAAGGAAGATTAAGATCAATTCTAAACTTAGAATATAAACTGATTTTTAAGAGCATTTGCCTTCATGTGCATGTTATGACATGCAGCAGCTCTGATTTATTTCTGCAAAGACATCTATAATGCACTTCAGCAATAATTGACAACAACTCTTTGGTCTGGACTTCATACCAGCTAATGGAAATTGATTTAAATAAAATAATTATTTACATGTTCCTATAAGATTTCATTGAATTTACAGGGGCTGGAGCACACCACATTAATTATTGCTATGTCCTTGTGGCCAGCTAGCGAGAAATTAGATATAAAACCTGAGCAAAAACTATATATAATTACCATTAAAATGACTCGAGCATGAAAATTAATCAAATGGATTTGGAAAAGCATTATTATTCCTGTCAACAATAGCAGGCCAGGTCTTTTGTTGCAAACTTTTATTTTGGTCCTTTTCTTTTAATCACTCATTGAAGTAAGCTGTATGTGTAGTACATGTCTTGGGAAGGGATCTTGTTGTTATTTAGGGGTCATCAAATGAAATCCTTATTTCCAGATGTGCTTCCATGGGTAGTCATATGGCATATGCCATACGGCATACCCCATATCCTGTATATTCATGTTCAGAATTGTTATGAAAAGACTCTAATAATTTTTTTTTTCAGTAAATCAGCTACTGATAAGTTCTCTTCTTTCTTCCAGGCAAACCAGTAATGATAGTGACTGAGTACATGGAGAACGGTTCTCTGGATACATTTTTGAAGGTAATACCCTTAAAGATAATACTGTTTTTCTAGGGAGGCCTTGGTTAAAGTTTGAATTCTCTCTCAGATTTGAGTTCTTTTTCAATTTTCAGATAGGTGTAAAAGTTTGCTGAATGCTACTACTGCCCTTCTTTTTTGATGTAGGAATAACTTAGTTGCCTGTTTGATCTATATAAAACAGAACCTGGTTTGTGCATCAGTAAAACCAGATAACAATAAATTGCAGCGTCCTGCGCTTATTTTAGACAACAGTCTGCTGCCTGGAAATGATTCACTCATCCTGTAAACCCCGGTGACATTTCAAGAGCATCCAGGCTTCATCCTGGCTACATGCAAACTGCTCAGAGCTTTTTAAGAAACAGAAGCTTTAGAGGTGGGTCGAGGAGTTAGATAATCCATGTAACACTGTGAGGGTATAGCCCTACTCCCAGATTTTCCAACATGACCTCATGGCCTTTCAAACAAAGCTTCATGGTCAGAACCATGTAATGAAATATTAATTTCCCTGTTTTTCTTCCCTGGAGACAAGTCTTTGCCTTTTTATTTGTGTGCTGAAGGTGCTGGGTCTCTCAGCTGATGGAGGATCTCCCTCGTTTTTGCAGAAAAATGACGGGCAGTTCACGGTCATTCAGCTGGTGGGGATGCTGCGGGGCATCGCGGCGGGGATGAAGTACCTGTCCGACATGGGGTACGTGCACCGGGATCTCGCTGCCAGGAATATCCTCATCAACAGCAACTTGGTCTGCAAAGTGTCCGACTTCGGGCTCTCCCGGGTCCTCGAGGATGACCCCGAAGCAGCGTACACGACCAGGGTGAGTTGTGGGATGCTGACCTGCTGGAGCTTGAGGAAAATGTCACATTTTGTAGGCTCTTTAGCAAGCAGGTTTCTCTAAATGCAAAGCCACCGAACTGTCTGCGTGAGAATTTGACCAGATGGTTTGTTAACTGTTGTCAGATTAATGTTGCAAGTATCTGCAGCTTCTCAATAGGAATGGTCCAAGAAAACAGAATTTGCTGTCTTTCTAGTAATGCTTAAGTCTATACTGAACACGTGGGTGACATAACCAGCTTGTCAAAAGTGCCACATTCCCAACTCCTTTCTGTTCTCTGTGGCAAACACTGAAGGAGATTAAAAACCGCGAATAGGTGCATTCCCTGGGGACATATGGAGACAGCTCAGACCTGCTCTCCTGATGAACTTAGCCTTTCCAAAGCATGTCTAAGCATCCAATACTTACTGCAAAGGAAGCAAATTTTCCCCTGTGATTACTCCAATCGTGGCAGCAGCCGTCCCAGCTTGACACTGCCTATTCACACCTTTTTCTGAGTGTGTTTTTGTGGGTGATGCAAGTGCTGCAGGTTGCATTCCCAATTCCTGAAGAGATTTGGCAGTTGGGGAGAGGCGTTTTGGCTGCTGACAGCTCTGCTGCCGCCACGACCCCCTGCCCTGTGCTAATTGGCACCACGGAGAATCTGGCCCCTTGCTTAAGGCACGCGCTGATAAGCCTGGGGATAAATAGCTATGGGAAGAAGGGTCTTTTTTGCTCATTAGTTTGCCTTTAAAATATGTTCCAAATTCTGTCTTTTTCCACTGGCAATTACTCTTCTCAGGCAGACTTCATAATATTTTGCTCGGCACTGGAAGGAAGGGACTTCACAGTAGTATGTATTTTGCTATAAATCAAAGGAACCAACTCTTTAAACCTGAAGACGAAAGCATTTCTTAATCCAAATTCTTCTTCTCCCCTCATCCCTCCCGGGATTGATTTGAGATTTGATTTCTAAAACACTAGGAGAGGAGAAGGGAAAAAAGCAGAGCACAATTTGACAGCTCTCCGCAAGGGATAAACCACGGTGACCTGGAGGAGGTGGCAGTTTTGCCAACCCTGCAGTTTTGTGCCCACTGCCTAGACCCAGCTGCAGGATCAAGTGCTCCTTCCCCAGCAATTTACATGCAGTTCTCATTAGATCAAAGTCTTCCTCTGATTACAGCTGTCTGCTCCTCCCTCGGAAAGCGGAGCTGTATTCCCCGACCATCCAGTGCAGCCTAATTGAGATGTTGATCCTCTATGTACCCCGGCGTTCAAACAGAATTCAAACAACAAACCTTCAGGACAGCCAATTAGTAGGCAGCCTACAAGTGCTTATGGGCTGAGATAATGCGGAGAGGGGCCCTGTGCTGTCAAACAGATTTACTTCAAAATTCGATGTCTCTTTCCACAGAGAAAACAGCATCCCTCGGTGCTCGGAGAAGTATTGTTTTGTCCTCTTTTTGTGTTTTCTGCCCTTCTAGGGGGGGAAAATCCCCATCCGGTGGACGGCCCCCGAAGCAATCGCCTTCCGCAAGTTCACGTCAGCCAGCGACGTGTGGAGCTACGGCATAGTGATGTGGGAGGTGATGTCCTACGGAGAGAGACCCTACTGGGAAATGACAAACCAGGATGTAAGCACGGGCAGGGGCTGCTGCGTGACGGGTTTCAGGGCCTCAGGACTCATTCTGCAGTCAGAGAGGCAGGATGGGGACTGAGATCCCCCTTAGCACAGCCCCACGTCTTCTGCTGCTGCATTTTTTTGCAGCAGCCCCGAGCCCACTTTGTGCAAAGGAAATGTGTCTGTGCAGAGACAAGGCTGCTTCCCCTGGCAGACTGCTGGATCTGCACTAATGTTGTTAGAGCTGGGGACTGTTGCTGTTGTGTCTAATGACAAGGGTCTGCCAGGGGAGAGATGCTGATCACTGGCAGCGTTTCAAACGCATACCCGAACCCCTGTTTTTATGGAAAGCAGAGCCTGTGAGAGTGGTGGTGAAGACACAAGTGCTGGGTGCTGCAGATTGCACCGAGATGCACGTTTCAGTTATCCTCACATTGCCAGTAGAGAGAGCAGTTTTACTCCTTTTTCTTCTCCCATCGTTTGTGGTGTCCGATGCTGAGACATCTGAGTCTGCTTTCTTCTTTGCGCTACCAGCTCTGATCCTGGGCTGTGTGAAAAGGTTCTCGCTCTCCTCCTCATAGCTCCCTCCTACCCTGAGCTCACCGTTAACATCTGTCTTGGTCTCAGTTTAAAGTAATGTGATATTGAGGCTGACAACCATCATCCCCTTTGCAACTTTTTGCCATTATGAGTCTATTTCTCCTGTATTTTCCTGTGGGCCATCTCCATCTAGCACAACTCCCCCCAAAACCAAGTGCTACCCTATCCTGTGAGACAGCGAGTGCATTTCTCTGCTCCTCGTGATTCACTCAGATGGTTCTTGTCCATGCTAAAGGAGGTACAATCCAGCACAGCAGGCACTGTTGGAGCTCCAAGGGCTATAAACCACCCTTGAAAGGCACTAGATGGCTTTCTATAAATGTCCTTTGGCTGAACCGCAGGATAAGGCTTTGATTCTTGAGTAGAATTTTGTAGCGTCTCTTACACAGGATGCTAAGTTAAACTGTTATAATGGTGGCATTTTAGTCTTCCAAGTAGTGGTTTTGTGAAGTCTGCAGCTTGAAAGTGTTACTTTGGTTTACTGGAAGTGACTGTCTCAGCCCGTCTGCTGGCAGACCTCCCACATTTGGTTATCCCAATCCGGTAAGGGAAGAGCACTTTTCAGAAAAGGACAAGAGACAAAGTATCTCCTACGAGCTTTGCTCCCCAAGTCTTACAAAACAATATGCACCAATGACCACAAAAAGCTAATGTACCATTTTCTTGATTTCTCAGTATTGTGGTCACCACCAGTGCCTTGATTGTTCCATTCTTTTCCTTCAGTTAAAAACAGATCCCCACCCAGCAGACACCTTGAGATACAGAAATACATTCCAGCATCCCCGCTCCTTGCAGTATGTTGATGCCATTTATGTTGTATCACCAGAATGAGTGACATCCTGTAAACTGAGTTAACGCTATTGATTGGAATGTTACTGCCAGGAATATAAACCATACATAACATAACTCCATTGGAGATGCAGTTTAGATATTCTGAGCTGGTGCCAGATCGTCTGGTACGTATCTTGCTGCTGTTTTCTTTCTGTTGCAGTTGGAGGATGATCCTTTTTGTTAAAAATACATATATGTACATGGCAAATAAGGCTTTTACAGTTGTGCTACACTGAGGCTTTTTACAGGAAAAAAAACACTGTATTGTAGAAAAAAAAAACAAATGCAATCCTTCATTTGTTGAGTAGAAAATGATGCAGCTGCTACATTGAGTGGTGAAATATGTGGATATATTTTCCTTGGCACCTCCTGGCTTTAGATGGGTCACACTTTGAGCACTGCTGATCTCTCATAGGTCAGATCTTCAGATGGACTTGGTACCCTCTGAGGAGGGTTTAAAGTGGAAACTGTGGTTCTGAGCTCTCTTGTAAATCTGCTGAAAACTGGGGAAAACAAGTCACTTTATGTATTTCTGCTCTTGTTAATTTATTTCTGCTCCAAGAGCACAAGCAGCACATCAACATACCCCTTGTTTTAGCTGTAACCATTGATAGTTTGTGTTGGAAATCAGTGCAGCAGCCTTCCCCTGTTTTTAATTTACATACTCTTGTGCTAGCATTTTAAATCCCTGGCAGAAATGTCGACACTCTAAGAGACAACTAGACCCAGGCAGCACTGAATGATATGGGAGATGGTTGCTCTGCCTTGAATCAACCCATCAATTAGCATTCAAAGTCCCTTTTGAAACAGTCAGACTTTTACTGCTGTAATACAAATTTGTGGGAGAGGCACATGCCTTTTCACTTAAAAAGAAGCCAACAACTGAATAAACAGGATTGCTCAATCCCAAGGCACTGCTAGGAAGCCCCATAGACTAATTCTTGCAGACTGCAGCAGGCTTAGGAGTTACCTGGTGTAACCTGCAGACCTTGTCCAAGCCTTGAATATTTGCAGCCTAAGATCTGACCCACTCCGTATGCTTGTGCCTTGGCCCTCTAGATTCATTTTTCATGAAATTATGTAGTCAATAGCTTCATTTTTCATGAAATTAAGTAGTCAACCCATTCTGTAGCAAATGTAAAGGATATAAGGGGGTTTACTGGTCTTGTTAGGTGCATGCAGAGGTTGCGGGGAAATTATTGCTGTCCTGTAAGTGCCCTGTTTACATCAATTTACACTGGGGAAAAAAGTAGAAAAAAAAGGAAGAAAAGCAATGCAGAAGCCGTGTGTGTTGTGTCCCACAGGTGATCAAGGCCGTGGAGGAAGGCTACCGCCTGCCGAGCCCCATGGACTGCCCCGCTGCCCTCTACCAGCTCATGCTCGACTGCTGGCAGAAGGACCGCAACAGCCGGCCCAAGTTCGACGAGATTGTCAGCATGTTGGACAAGCTCATCCGCAACCCCAGCAGCCTCAAGACGCTGGTGAATGCATCAAGCAGGTATGAATTCAAGGCAGAGCCGTTTCTCAAAGCAATGTTCTTGTCTGCATACCTGCCTCCGGTGTAGCAGTGACACTTAGTATTTGTCTGGCGTGGATATTCCTCCCGCTTCATGATGTCCAGGAGAGTTGTCTTGAATCACTTCTTTGGATTTAAATTGGCAGCCTGGTGAGCAATTCCGTTATTTTATAAATGCAGGGCTGCTGCCACAAGGAAAATCACTGTGGTCTGCTCTCAGAAACTGGAGTTTCAGCAGTAGTTGTAACTTGGTGATAAAGCCGCCTCTGCTCTTACCCTACCGTTAGAGAGAGCAAGACTGAGCCGGGTGTAGCAAACACCACTCAAATTACATCTCTGCTGACTGTATCCTGGTAATATAAATGGGAGAGCCTCCTGGGGAAACTCTTGGAATATACGGAGTTCACCGAAGTCCAAGTGCTTCTCTTCACAACTATCCCTAGTCCTGTTGGACGTCACCTCTAGCTCCGGCAGTCTTGGTAAGCACAAGAGGACTTTGTGCTTCGCAAAGAATTGTACACAGATGCTTTTCTAAAAAAAAATCATTTCCTTGAATTGATAAGCACTTTACTGATATTTTATTGCATGTGCAGGTCCGCCCAGTTCCAAACTGCTTGTTTTCAGGTGTGCCAGGTATTTTGAGTGTGGATAGGGCTCCTGAACAGCCAGGTTTTTGTAGCTGTTTTCTTAATGAGAGAATGCCAGGTCTGGAACACGGTGTTTCCAGATGAAGCATTACTTTCATACACAGTGGTTTTAAAGGACATAGTTTTATATATGTAATGTATTCTTCATGGAAATTCTTGTTAATGCAAATAGGGAAGGAAATCTCTTCCTACATTACAGCAGGTGCAAATCAGTAGGTGACTCATGACATTAGTGATGAAAATCCACTTCTCATTATGATTACTTAGGAGTCGTGAATTTCTCACGGGTATAAAATGTTATGGGAAGCCATTATGCTTTTGCTGCCGCAAGTATTCGCATTTTATTAGACCCTTCAGCATCACTATTAAATAAACAAATAATACTAATGCGATCATAAAAAGTGTTATTATGTGCCTGAATTATTTCTCCCATGCATGGCGTAACTGAGTGGTTTGGGAATGGCCACGATGGGGTTTGAAGCAGGCTCTGGAACAGGAGTCTCCCTTTGGTTTCCAGGCTGAAACATGAAGGTAGCTCCGAGCATGGAGTTTGGTTTGGAGCGTTTCTGTTCTCTGCAGGACCTGCTGCTGCTGGAAATGTCATTTGGACTTTGCCTTCCAGGCTTGGGGCTGTCTGAAGTTAATTATGGGCTTTAAAGAAGGAAAAAATGGAGTGAGAGAAGCAAAATTGGAGTCCCTGAAATAGGAGGGATACGGGAAGCAGTGTGGGAAGAGCTTCCCTGTGAACGAGAGGTGACAGTGAAGGACTCTGAGCCTGTCCTCAACTAGGACACCTCTTCCTACTCATTTGTTGATCAGAAAAAGTGGGCAGAGGTACAGGTGCTAGAGATGTTGCAAAGTCCTGCTGAGCTAATCCACAATCCATCATTTCTTTGCATTTTGCTTCCTGAAACCAGAATTTTGAAAGCTCTTGCATTTATCATTGCTGAATGTAATGGTAAAACTCAAAAATTTGGAAAATCCCTTGCAAGGCTTATTAAAGGTCTAGTTTCCTGCACCTCGTTTTGGCTGGGCTGCACTTCCAATTGCCCATGAGACATCGTATTTACCAGCCAACATGAGCTCCAAGGGAGGACTCAGGCTGCAGTCATCACTAGAGAATGCAACAAAAGAGCTGTCTCCACCATATACAAATGTGACGAAGTTGTGTTGGGTACATCGTGATTTTGTTTGCCTCTCTGTTCTTGCTTCTGTTTCTAGAGTATCAAATTTACTAGTAGAACACAGCTCAGTGGGAAGCGGTGCCTACAGATCGGTGGGCGAGTGGCTGGAAGCCATCAAAATGGGACGATATACGGAGATTTTCATGGAAAACGGATACAGCTCAATGGATGCAGTGGCTCAGGTGACCTTAGAGTGAGTACTTTCTGGATCATTTCCAAGTCATTTATTGTCATGGGAAGTGGGGAGAGACAAAACATATGAAAACAAGTGGGAAGGGGGCTCCACGAAGGAAACATTCCTTGCTCACAGTCAGCTGTTTCCAGGGATAAATGCTCTTTTAGCATCCGTATTGATACCAAATGCAGGGAAGGCCAGAGCTTACCATCACTGCAGTGACAACCAACACTGACTCCTTTGCTCAAATATATTAATGCTTGAGTTTGAATAATTTACAAGCCGTCCTCCCACAGGAGGACATTAGTCTCCAGCACATAGAAATAAACCTAGACCCAGCTGATCCTCACCCAAAAGCAGCAGGAAACCCACAGCTATAGGTGACGGGCTCCTAGGCTCTTCCTTCAGTCTTTTAGTTGCATTTTCACTGCCTCTTGCAACAGCATGAGTCAGACCCAGGAGAAACCAAAAGCTGCCAGCAGGCTTTGATCAGTTCTTCATTAAGGAAAAAAAAGACTAAAATAAAAAAGACTAAAATCCCCGCAGAACTGCAGGCTGTGGACTATGCTGAACTGCAGTCCCCCACAGTTTCCCTATGGAAACGCGCTGCAGAGGGTGCAAATTCCTTTACACATGATCCAGAGTTTGGCAGTCTTCCCATCAGAGGAAGTTCTGATGGCAAATGGAGGCTCCCTGAAATATATCACAGACTTCTCGATGTTGGCAGCAGAATTATTAAAATCAAAACAATAATTAGGTTATACCATTCCTTAAAAAAACCCCACTGAAATCAGAAATGAAGTGTTTTGGTTTGGGTCAGAGAAAACTTTGAGTTAATCACAAATTATTAGGCATTTGTCACTTTTATTTTTACATTTGACAGTAAATTAGAAGCTCGCTTGGTCATATAGCTCTTTCCTAGCATCTATCTTCCTGGCATGGTGCCTGAACAAGGACTCCTTAACTTCTGCCTCAGGAGAGTCAGCTGCATTTCCCAAAATCACACAAAATGCAGTGCTTCCTAAAACGACCATCTTCTAAGTATTCCTTAAGTTGCATATGTAAATTTGTAATAGAAGGATCTATTACAACTGTGCAAATAGCCCTGATTTTGTGTGAAATCTCAGCAAACCGACCCTCCATAGCTCTGTTGTTACTCCCACCACTTGCTTCATCCTGTTCTCCCTCCATCTGAATCTGTCCTCTCTTTTCTTCAGTTTGCAGCCACAATCTCTCTTTTAATCTGCTCCCTGTTTCCTCCTGCCATTTCTTCGTCTTTTATTCTCTTCTAGCAATGCTTTCTCTTTCTGTTTATTCTTTTTATTAGTTCTTCTCTCATGCACACATTTCCACTTTCTGTTTTCTTCTCTGCCTCATGGAATACTTTGGAAACAAGTATTCTCAGTTACTCAGACTTTTAAAATGAACATCCTTAAAGCAAGGTTATGAAATGATCCTCTTAATTCCACTTAAGGCTGTAAATTCTTGTATATATTTGCCCTTCAGCAGACCAGAAATTTCAAGAACTCCCAGAATCTTCTCAAGCCAACCAAAAATTGTTCGAAAACCATTTTTTTCAGATTGGTAGTAAACAAAGAAATCCATTCTCTCTCCAGTTCTGTCCAGAAAGGCAAGTTGTTTTAAAAGTCTTTAAGTCAGATTATAGCTGCAGCTTTCTTCCAGACATTTGCAGTGTGTAGAGCAGGGCGAAAGACCTCATGCCCTGAGAGCCTCTGAGTATTTTTTGGAGGCATTTCCCAAATTATTCCCCTATTTTATTGAGTTATTTCTATTGAAGCTGGAAAATGGGGCCAGAAGTTGGAAAGTCCTGACTTGGTGTAGTTGAGGTGCCCAGCAGGTGAAGGTGATGGAGGAGCGTGG
This sequence comes from Crypturellus tataupa, assembly GCA_034781795.1. Classification (NCBI taxonomy): domain Eukaryota; kingdom Metazoa; phylum Chordata; class Aves; order Tinamiformes; family Tinamidae; genus Crypturellus; species Crypturellus tataupa. Next base: position 451,384 of record JAWLRI010000234.1, read on the forward strand.
TGGTCGCCAAGGAGATGTTCTCTGGGGACATGTCCTGTAGAGGTGGCTCCACTGCTTTATGGTACTACCTCAGCTACCTGAAGAACCGTGGCCAATGGCCATGGTTAAGGCCGTGTTTAGGGTTCAGCATGGCCTATCTCATCTCTTCAGAGCCATGAGCAAACCCTGGCCCTGTCCCCATGTCTCCATGTGGGGTGATGGTGCCATGAGGACCACGGTTGCCTCCTAAAGTGTATGGGGGCTCCTCTTCTAGTGTGGGAACTATGCTCTTAAAATCAGGTGAACCACCACAAACCTCAGGGGCTTAAGAGAAAATGTATCCTGTGTTTAAGACCTGAACTATAGACTCAGCCTGGTGTAAACTGGCAGATTACCCTTAAAATCAGCATGTGCTCATCTGTTTTCTATGAGGAGTCATCTTGGATGCTCCCAGGTTCTCCAGAGATAACTCGGGAAGAAACCTTGGAACATGCAAAGTTCTTTAAAGGTTAATATATTCCGGGTGTTTGTTTTTGTGGAAGTTTTTATTTTTCTCCCTGTGAAAGGGAAGAACAAAAACATGCAAATGAGAATTCAGGTTAAATGTTCCTTGTCATTTTTAATATAGGCAATTGTTCAATATATTTCAGAGCTGGGACTTGGGGGGATCGGGTGAAAAGAAGATCTGAACATTTGGAAAGTAGTTAGTTTGTCCCAAATGCCATCAGGAAAACATTCTTTACAATTTAATATATCGAATATGATCCAAAATGATAAAATGATATTCCCCAAATTCAAGCAGCATAGGGGATTAATACGGAAGTTAAATGGTAAAAAGAACTGGATAAAAGGAGAAAAAAATGGAGAACTGGATACAAGGAGAAAAAATGATGAAAGTAGAGAATTCCTGCAGTCTACTAACAAAAAGAAAAGCAAATAGAGAAGATGGCCATAATCTGGTGTTAGTAGTGTCTGTTGGTACCTATTGTGGCCTCTCTGTGGGATGGTAGATGCTCAGCACTGTTTGAAAATCAGACCTCTCTCGGGTTTGGGTGCCCTCAGTGCGCACAAAGCAAAATCCTACTTACTGCCCTGCTTCTTTCAAACTTGATGCATATATTCCAGAAAAGAACAGCTTTAGTGACACATTTCCAAAAATCAACAATTAAAAACCTAAACACGGTGAATATCACCCCAAGTCCTGAGCTCTGCCTGCTTAACCAAAGTCCTGACAATGTCTGTGTTCAAGCAAAGAGTGATTTCTACATTTAGCTCTAATTCTTGCCAAGGGATGAATCACCTTGTGAAAAGTGGAGCCTCACCCTCCACCCACTCTTCCCAAGTGGATATCAGACTTGAAGGAAACCCAGTGGACCAGACCTGCTCTTTAAACTTGTGGACCACCTAGTGACTTTGAGCGTGTCTGGAGCTCTGTCAGTACTCGGCAAGAATAACTTTACCGGGACAATACTCAAGAATAGCTAGAACCATGAGTTGAGTTTCAGTCTGACCCTTACCTGGACCAATGACTAAAGAAACGTGGACTACTAAATACCTAAACTATGTGGACTACTAAATTTCAATACCGTTTGAAAGATCTGTGCTCACTGAATCTCAGGACACCCTGTTGTTATTAGATGAAGAGCGCTGAATTTGTAATAACCTGTGCTGTGTTACCTTGCATTGTATTTTTTTTCTTACAAAATAAAATGAATTATTTATTAAAAGTTCTACCTGGGTAAAATTTAAGAGTTCACCTGCTCTAGATGCTTTTTCTTAGTGAGAAATCTCCCTGCTGGGATTGCGATGCTGCCTCTGCTTCTCAACAATCAAATTCTCATGACAGTGAAGGATGGGGATAATAATTAAGAGCAGATGAACTCTTAAAAATGCAAAGGTCCTCATTGCAAGCAAAAGTCCCTAGCAAGTGGATTCCTTTAGTGTCTCCTCAAAGTCTTTGAAGTTCTTCCTTACCCCCTCATTTGAACCGATGACTCACTTACCCTGTAAGTAGTCCTTGTTTGTATGGTCAATTGTAGAGTTATTTTGCATGATGAAGAGTGGGGAAAACTGGCCTGGATGGGAAATGAAACGCACAGTACTTGTGGGCAGGCTGACAGCTGCTGGCCCTGGTGATCTTTTGGGATCCCAGCTCTTCTGCATGACGAAATGGCTCGTGAGGGGCTTGTGCTTATGTGGCAATCCAGTCCTGCTCCACACTGTGTGCAACAAACTGATCCGTAGTGTATTAGCAGCTCTGTAAATAAAATGTTTTAAATATATTTTGTACAATGTGAAGACCCTGAATTTAACTCTTGCAAATGAAGGAGCTCACAGTTATGGGTATGCTTTTGGGACCTTCACAATTTGCAGCTGGGTTTCCTAGCAGGTTGTGCCATGGGAGCAACATGCAGCTTCATGTGGGTTGTCTGGAATGAGCTGACCCCAATTGCACCATTATTTGTCTTTTTGGTCAGCAACTCCTTACCACTGCATTAGCGTGTGAATCAAATTCCTGCTTAGCTCTGTTTGCAACCAAGAAGATCCAGTCTTCAGGAAAAAAAAAAAAGACAAAAAAGACTAGATCCCCCAGTGAGCAACTAATGGATTCAAAACAGAATTGTGTTTTCCTTCTCTCTCTTGCTTTTCTCCCTTAAATCAATAAAACACTCAAGGATATTGGGTTATGGTAGATACTGTAAGGGAAAAAAAGCTCTATAGCAAGTATCCAGAAAATCTTTGTTTGGCTTTGTTTCATTTTTGATTTTTGGTGTGAACTTCCAACACTGTTGTGTACATGGAATAAATTGTATGTAACAACAGTATTACTACATTTTCCTTTGCTGTTAAGATTACTTGCCAACCTGGTTTTGCAATCCGTTGGAGGCAGAAATGAGGGCTTACGCCCCTAAGAAGTCAGACCCCTTTGCAGGTGCTGCAGCCTGTTATTTTGGGTAAGGAGGGTGCTGATGGGTCTCACTGGCTTCCCTGGCTCCATTCTCAATTTCCTACATGTGGAGAGGTGCATTATAGAAAAAAGGATGGAAAGGAAATGAAATATTTAGCCTCAAGCAGAACACCTGGTCTGTTTGTAATCAAAGGTTGAAAGCACCATAGTTCCGTGGATAACAGATCCGCTTTTGATTTTAACCAGCTTGTGCGTTAGTGCATCAACTCATACTCGGAATTGCTTTTTATTCAAAGCAATGTTTTAAAAAGTTACCTGTGCCATTTTCTGACTTGGATGATTTCTTGTACACATGATGATTCTGGACACAGGAATCTCTGTCCAGAGTGTAAAGCTGCTGAGAGCGACACATCCTTACACGTAGCTCCTGTGTGTTACTCAGGAGTGTTCAAACAGTCATTGCATGCACCGATCTGCAATCTGCAGTGTGTAACTGCTGAGGATTGAAGGCCGGGTTTGCCCAGCACCTCAGATGACATTCTAGGTCCTGAGAGAAGCTCTGGGGACACTGAGGATGCTGAAAACAGTTGTGGTTTCCAAAGAGCAGCCAATGGTTTAGGAGCTCAGATCCCCTTGGCTTTAGAAGGCATTCTTCCCCGTGATAGTGCTGCATGGGGAGACTTATACCAGCAGCTGGGTGATTAATGCATCATGCGTTGGTAGGGCTCTACAGTCCTCTGCTGAGAACATCCTTCCTTCGCCTCAGCTCGGAGGTAGAAGGCTGATAATTGTCCATGCAAAGTCTTTGAAGAACAAGTCGCACCCTCTAGATCACTAACAACTGCTCTGCCATCTCCACGTTCTATGTGGGAAACACAAGCACATCTGTCTTTCCTTTCTTCCAAAGCTTTCTTCGTGTCTTGGTTCCTTTTTTCCACTTTTTGAAGCACGGAAGGAGCAGTGGGGTGAGCCCTGCTCGAGGCCACAGCAGCTCAGCTGTCATTAGCAGTGAGCCATAGGGGCCCCGTTGGCATCTCTTGGGCTTTGCCTCACCTGAAGAGACAGGATGCGTGGATTTACCTTCCTTCTCACTGCTTATATCCAAGATAAAATATTAGATATCTGTCTTAGAAGAGGAGGAAACTGCAACGTGTATTTTGTTACAGTTTTCTCCTGGAAGAGGGTCTTTCATATGTAGAAAAACCCAAGGACTGGATTCCTTTATGTTTGGCCTGGCTTTTATCCTTGGCCTGTCTGATCTCAGTCCCATCCCTTCACCTCTCTGAGTTGTCCACAGCCACTAAAAACAGGGATAAATACTCTCACATCTTGTAAAGCAAGAGCAAGGCGTTCGCGTTGGTTTGCGGTGCTTGGGCGTTGCGAGCAGCGAGGTTGTCCCAGGCTGGACCCTAGAAACAACATGTGCTTTCTCCACACAGGGACTTGAGGCGCCTCGGCGTGACACTTGTTGGTCACCAGAAGAAGATCATGAGCAGCCTCCAAGAGCTGAAGGTCCAGCTTGTCAACGGGATGGTGCCCTTGTAGCTCGCTTTGGAAGTCACTTCCTCGAGTGATCGGTCCTGCACTTTGTATACTTAGCTCCGAGATTTATTTTAACTAAAAAACAAAAGGGAAATTCAGTGATTTCTATAACTGAAGGACACTGGCCTGTGCCACATCATTGATAAAGCAGTGTTGGACTTGGACTTTCCTTTTCTTCCTATTTGTGTCCACATTTTCATGAAGTAAGTGTAACGTGCATGGAACATGGAAATGGATCTCCTGTACATGAAGTTAACCAGTTTCTGATGCTTCGGAAGCAACAAGGCCAAGCCTTCCCACCACACGTTGTCTGTACTTGGGATATATATATAGCACCTTTACATACTGAATTATGGCAGCACATGGGAATACTTCCAAGGACTTACTTGAATGGAGACGTTTTGTAGCTGTTTATGGACTCTCAAAAGCTGCAGTGTACTGAAGTTTACTCCAAGTCTTAATTGTCTACAGAAGTGTATTGAAGAGCAATATGACTAGATTATTTCTCGATAGATATTTTGTTTTGTAAGTTTGAAAGATGCTGTTACACAGCGTTAAGTTATAGAGACTAGTGTTAAACTCGTTGCTTGCTCAATGGCAAATACAATACAGGGTGTATATTTTTTTCTCTCTGTGTGGCAAGGTCCCTTTTAGTTTGCTCTTCTCTGAGGACGCTCCATGAAGAAGATGTAAATACTGTACAGTTTGCTACACATCAGGTACCAGATGTTCTGTTTTTCTCATTGTTTCTCTTTGTTCTCTCGCCCTCCTCGTTTCGTTTCCATTCGGTTCTTGCTGTTGTTGGGTTTTAGCACCCTATAAAGCTTTCAGGATGTGTTTAAATCAAAGCATCCCATTCCCCCACGCCATCCACAACGGCAGCACCGGGAAGAATAGATGTACAATCCCTCTCCTGCCCAATCCCATGATGGTTCCTCTACAAGGAAAGCCGACACTTTTAGCACAAGGAAGAGATGCCCAGATGGACATGCAGGGAGCTTCAGGCCTGTGTGTTCTGTGCAGAAAGGGAGGAAAGCCCCATCCCGTCTAGAAACCATTTTCAGTCTTCTTTCATGATAGATGGGGATTCATGTGCACAGTTCATGTAATATTCGTAGGTCGGATTTGATTTTTTTTTGTTTTCTTTTGGTTGATTTTTTTAAGGCTTTGGTGAAGATAAGGATTAAAGAATCGCTCCATTCGTGACAAGTATTTGCTGTTGCAAACCTTCCTCCCACCAACCTGCTCCCAGCACAGCTCCAGCGCCACTTCAGCTGCCTTTAAACATCTTCAGCTCCTCCTTGCATAAGAACTGATACAAATACTGGTTTCTAAGGAAAGGGGTGGGGAAAAGGGTAAATACCCAAAAGGAGAGTCCGGGGTATTTTTGTTTTATTTGGTTTTTTCCTGCAGAAGCAATTGGAGATTTTAGGAGCCCAAGAGTTCGCAACTTGCTGCAGGACTCTCCTGTGCAGTTTTCCATGCCTTCATTTCATGCTGACAGCTGCCGGGCCACAAAAGCATGGTGGGGAGCAAGACGGAACAATCCCAGCACATAAAAGACATTTATAAATAACTATATTAAGGCTGTCAGAGGAAGCATTTTGGAATTATTCATGTCTCCCAGCCAGTAGCGCTTTGGGAAATAACCTGTAGGAAGGCAGGAGCAATGATTTGTTTCTCCAATAGGAATTAAGTTGCTGCTTGCCTCAATCAAGCACCTTTTTATTAGCAAATTTCTCCCCATCTTTCCATCTGCCCTATTTGGTTAACTGTGGAGCCCACTGGATTTGGGGTTTGTTCTGCTGTATGGGCTTCTAAATTGAGAGGTTTTCCCTCTTGCAGCTTTGAAAAGAGACACACGGGATTTCTGGGATGCACCACATGGAAGCGAGAACCATGTTCTTGATAGACTGTAGTAGTTGCTGGATGCGGGATCAACCTTCAAAACATCCCTGGGTTGGAGCAGCAGGACAGCAAACTGTGCTTAAGCCGATGAGCATGTGTAAATAGGGTGTCCGAACTTGATTCCTTACATAAATAAATAAATGCCCTTTTATATTTATTTCAAGAACTGTTTGCACTATAGATCTCTTTCTTAAAAGCTGCAAGACAAGTAAAAATGAAGTAAAAAAAAAAACCAGGAACCAAGAAGTACAAATTCTACGTCTGTGCTCAAATTGCCGAGTAAATGATGATCAGGTAATTTCAGACAGAACTGTCAGTATTTGAGAAGTCAGACCACTTATTGGGGCATCTCTTATGGTTTTCGCTTCGAGTTCCTCTTTTTCCAAGGCTTTTCCAGCATCTCCTGGGGAAATGCAGCCTGCTGAGCTGGGCATCACGAAGTGGATGTAAAGAAATAAACCTTCCAAAAGCACCTTGTGTTGACCAGCCCAAAACCGAGAAGGGAAGGTGGATTTTAGCATGACTCGTAGCAGTTTGCTTGCCCATCTCACAAGTGGTATAGCAGATACTTCTCTTTTCCTGGTGCATTTTGCTGCCAAGCGGGAGGAAGTCTTTAAAAGAGAAAAAAGGTCTTTTAAAAACGATTTTTCTCCTCAAGATGAGGACGTCTTCCCAAGCAGAGCTTCTTTAGACCAACCTCCTTATTTGTCTAGTTAGCACCTGGAAAAAAAGTTCAGTTTTAGGTTTTATTTATTCCTTCCTTAGGCTAACAGCAAGAACTAAAGGTGAAGATAATGCATTTTTTTGGTCTGCCAGTGTTGAATATAAAAATGTAGAAGTCCCAGTCAGTTGTCAACAATTGTGACTCCTTAGACTGCTGCAACCTTGCACGTAGTCACTAAGGAGTGTGTAAAATACCTTGGTAGCAGTCTAAGAGTAATGCTTAGTCCTCTATTAATAAGTTCATTGCAATTTCTTAAGGCAGAAGCTCTGTGTTAAGTGCTGCCCAAACCACAGCATCTGTCTGGGCACCTCGCCTCCGGGGTTAAACTCATAGAAGACTTTAGCACTGTTATATCATATTTTCTCCTTTTTTCCTTCTGATGCTCTGTGTGCGTTCTGTTTGTGTACATGGTTTTTGTAGTGTAAGATATGAAAATTTATATTTTTCCATAAAAATAAAAAAATGTTGAAACCAGCTGCACTGGCTGTGCCACGGCCAGTGCCCCGGGTCCGTGTGTGAGTTGGGGAAAACTAATAATTCGCTAAGATGGGACTTATCTGCTCTCCACCACTTCTCACCAAGGTCTGCCTAGAAGGGATCTTCATTCCCACTGCTGTAGACATAGAGATAGGGAAGCAAAGGCCTGGAATGGGAAGAGAATCCTAGGGATATGGGAATTAACCCTGCATTAGCAGCACGCAAGGCAGCCATGGCGAGCTGTGGAGTTAAGGAATGGGACAGGGTTATTCAACCAATGCCTGGAGTCTGGCTTCAGGGATCTGCTCCCCAAAAATGCCATGGAGAAACACGGCAAAACTGGCAGGAGTCGGGAGAAGCTGCCCGGGAAATTGAACGCATAAAATTCCTTCTCCAATATATCTGTTGCATAAGAGGAAGGAGAAAACATGAAAAAAGGGCAAAGATGTGGGATGGGGTGCCAGCCTTTTTCTTGTTTTTCTACCACGAAGAGCCATATTTATTAGAGGAAAATTGAAATCCTGTTGATTTTGCTCCCGAGATGTTGTATGCTTGACATTTAAACATGAAACGCGGAGCATCAAAGTTTAATCATTTGCCTCCACGAGAAATACAGTGTTTGGAGCCACTAAACAAAAAGGCATACGAGGTAAAAACAGCATTTCACTTAGAAAACAAACCAAAACAGAACAAAACCAATAATAATAAGAAAAGGGACAACCCGAGTGACAACCTTTAGTCACGACTGGCCCATATCTTTCATTAAGGATCCCAGCCCCGGCATGAGGGAGGGTAATGAATAAAACCTCCTAATAAAGTCATTATCAGAGAGAAAGCCAGCAGAGGAAGCCTCCCAAAAGCTCCCAACAAGGTTAACGTGATAAACGGGATGGCAGAAATGGAGTGAATTTAATAACGCGTTAGGGATCTACTGCATGAGGAAGGCGACCGCACAGGGAAGCGCTGCCTTGCTCCTGCCCAAAACTTCCCCCAAGGAAAAGTGGGAAGTCAAGAGCAGCCGAAGGCAATAAGAGCTGGCACTGGGCAGGGAGCGAGGAAAATTCTGCTTGTGGCCAAAATCAGCATGGGAAGTCAATGAGATACTGGCTGCAAATATATATTGGGCAGCAAGTCAGCACAAGGTTGCAAGCAAGGTCCTTTTTTGATGTTTTGCTCATATTTTATGAAGGAAGACCAGGCTTTTCTGGCCTAAATTACAGCTCCAGCGCTCAGCTTGGTATTAATAGCCAGATTCAAAATCTTCCTGAGCTGGCCACTATTTCTGCTTTGTATTAATGTGTCAATAAGGGACATTTTGGAGCAGACTGAGCCCAGCTGTCTCCTGATGCCAATAGTGGTTGCACCAGCACGGGATGAAAGGATGAGTTTGCATTCACATGCAAAATGGCTGTGTTCAGCCCCAGCAAAGCTACATGCATTGCCAAACTGAACAAAACCGCATTTGTTGGCTTTTCCTCCCGCCTGGTGGTTCACAGACATGGTGTAAAATGGCATGTTTGCTCTTGCCAATCACTTCTCTGTATAGCACCAGGGTTGCTGCTTTCTATTTTATTTTACTTTGTTTTATTTTATTTTTTTTAAACTTCTCTACAGCACCCCACTGACGGTTGTTATTTAATAATTATTTGCAGTGCAGCAATTTCCCAGGCCCCTTTTAAATTAAAACCGAGGCTGTTTTGTGAGAGGTGCCAGGCAAAAATATTCAGATGTTCCCAAGGAGAGTCCTCTGGATTAAAGGTTATTGCATTTGTGCACAATACTTGGGAGATGTTTCTTTGCTGGCTGTTTCTCCCATAATAGTTTTATTAATAAAACAATATCAGCAGAGGTCTTGGGCAGCTTTATGGATGTTGCTGCTTGCCATTGCAAATATGGATTTGTTCAGTGTGGTAACTGGCCATTTACTTTGCCCGTGGCTTTAATTGATTTGATATGGATACTGATTAGCAAAAATAACAATATTTCCCTCACACCTGAGCACAGAGGAAGATCTCACCATGGATAATTTCACAGCATGTGCTGAGAGATATGTTTTGGCCACCAGTGTGCATTTTCTCCACTATTTTTACTGATATGAGTTCACTGCAGGTGCTGCCCTCACCCTGAAGCATCCCTGGGCTCTGCAGATGTTGAAGGGCTTTCGTTTTGCTGGCATATTTAAGCAGAAATATTTTTTTCCTGGCTTCACACTATAGTTTGATACAGTTGTGTTCTGCCTGGGACCCCTTTAAAAAGAAATCAGGTTTCCAACCAAATGGAAGGGGCGAAAAATGATTAGTGAAGGGGCACTGGGCCAATGACAAGGCATTAGCTGGTGCAGATGGGATCAGTATTGAATTGTGAATTCATACTGATTTGTAACTATAAGGGAATTGGTTAATTGTTATTAAAAGCATTGATAGGGCCACAGATCAATGACTGTCCCAGCTTGGGGATGTGTCTTCATTTAAGGTTGGATCCAGATTGGGAAATCAGCTTCTGTACAAGGGTTGACTAATTACCTTATAAATACTCAATGGTTTTTGACTAATGAGCTTATTGAGATTAAATCAATGTTGACTAATGACTTTATGCATATGGAATCGATATTGACCAATTATTAATATGGCTTCAGTACCAATAAGCTCATGGGATATTTAGGAGTCAAAGTAGTGTGTAAATACTGACTGATTAGTTTCTGTATGTTGAATCATTGTTGGTAATTAGCTTATTGATATTACATAGATATAGACTGACTGGTCCTCGTCAATATTGATTCACCAGTAAGCACTGATTCCTTTAAGTATTCCTATAAGCACTGATTCCTGTAAGTGCCTGTAAGCTAATTGGTTAATTGGTGTGGGCCAACAAAAAAGGGCCTCAGTCTCCACATTGGGGCTGGAAATGCCCAAACTCACTTCTGTTTACAAGTCAGAAAACACAGGAATCAGCCTTGCTATTGGACCCCCAAAATACAGACCTCGAGACCAGGTGAATGCACTTAAAAACAGGCACTAAGTTGCCGTTTCGGGGCCCTAAACACTGCACTTTTAGCCTCTGTTTTTAGTTTCCAAAAAGGCACCCCAGAGCACTCACAGCACCCCCGTCACGGCAGGACTCCCTCTGCGGATGTGCCGCTCCATCGGAACCTCTTCCCATGGGAATCACCAGCCACTGACCCAGCAGCAGTCCCGGGAGGGACAGGTCCAAGCAAGGACCCCCGGGACTCAACGGGAGGGTCTCCTTAGCCTCTATATATTCTGTGCCCCATGCAGTACATAGTAAGTGACCTTGCCATAGAATCTCATGAAACCGTTGTCTAGATCAATAAAATTGGTTATTATTTCTTTCAATACACAATGCTTCAGCCTTTCGATACAAAATGCTTCAGCCTTAACTGCTAAGCCCGGTCCCTGTGGACCAGAGAAGTTTTGGAGGGAGGAACACTTTCCCCTGGTGGAACAGCATTGCCTTGGGGATTATTTAGGCAAGCTGGACCCCCACATATCTACGAGCCCCAATGGGGTGCACCCACAGGTGCTGAGGGGATTGGCAGGCATTCTCAGCCGCTCCATCATCTTCAAGAGGTCATGGAGAACTGGAGAGGTTTCCTGGATGCTGCAGGAAAGCCAAGGTCAGGGAGGTGGATTTAGACCGGGCTGGATGGCAGAGCTCAGCACGTTGGGATAGACGGTGCCTGTGGCCAGTGGTGTCTCTCAGGGGTCGGCACTCAGTTTCCTTTTGGAAGTGCTTCTGTGGCTGCCTCCTGTCCCCAAACAGGGGACTTGTTGACGCAGGTTTGGAAGTGACTTTGGGAAGTGCCTTTTGGTGGCCTGGGGGCTTTATTTCGTTCTGTGCTCTGCAGTGATGGGCCTGCCTGTGGCCATCCACAGGCCTGGATGTAACATATCCACAGGCCCTGTGTAACGGGACATGAGTGACAACAGCACGTCACTGCGGGGCCTTCAAACTCCACCAGAAACCCGTGCAGCGGGTGGTCCTCCCTGTGACCAGCAGTGTGACAGAGCAGGGCTGCAGGGCAGCAGATCTGTCCATACCTTGCCATGGGATGCTACCGATGTAGATCGTAGCTGCCTTTGCTTTGCCGTCCTTCCATAGTGCCCTCCAGATTCATCCCAGTGCCCCTGCTGTGCCGAGAACCCTTGCAGCAGCCCACTAAGCACCGCGTCTCCAAACCCTCTTGCCCCAGTCCCTCTGCTCTGCGCTGGCCCGAGGCAGCTTATGACAGGGCGCACGTCCCCAGAGAGGTAGGGCCAGGGTCACCGTGACACTGGCACCAAAGTGCGAACGGAAGCCTGTGCAGAAGGCACAGAAGCCTGTAGAGACCCCAACACAGTGCGCACGGAGGCTCTTGGAGGCCACATGAAAGCCCATAGGGCCTCCCTGGCCCAGTGACCACAGAGGGACTTGAAGACCCCACAAATGCCCTTATAGCCCCTCCACCTCATTGCGTACAGAGGCCCTGGGAGGCCACTCGAAAGACCATAAGGACCCCAGCCCAGTGCGCATGGGGCCCCAGGAAGCCACATGGAGGCTCATAGCCCCCCCCGACTCCGCCCATCCTAGTTGGCTGGGAGGCTGCACGAAAGCCTGTAGGGCCCCTAGGGTTGAGTGCACACAAAGACCTTTGGAGGCTGCAGGAAAGCCAATAGGGCCCCCCCAACCCAGTGACCACGCAGGCCCTTGGAGGTCCCACGACTGCCCGTGGGACTGCCCCGCTCAGTGTGCACGGAGTCCTAGGGAGGACGCACGAAAGCCCGTAGGGCCCCTCTAGGCCAGTGCGAATGGAGGCCCTGGGAGGCCACACGAAAGCCCATAGGGCCCCCCAGGTCAAATGTGGATGGAGGACCCCAGAGGCCACACAAAAGCCTGTAGACCCCTGCAAGGAGACCATTGGAGGCCACATGAAAGCCCGTAGGGCCCCTCAGACCCGTGGGCATGGAAGCACTTGGGAGGCCGTACAAAAGCCCATAGACACCCCCGGCACACTATGCACGGAGGACCCAGGAGGCTGCACGAAAGCCCATAGGGGGTCCCCCCAGCCCAGTGTGCACAGAGGTCTGGGGAGGCTGAATGAAAGCTCATAGGGTTACCCCTGCCCACCCCTTGGTGGCCATATGAAAGCCTGTACACAGCCCAGTGCACATGGAGGCCCCAGGAGGCCACACAAAAGCCCATAAGGCCCACCCAGGCCTAGTGCGCATGGAAGTCCTTGGAGGCCGCATGAAAGCTTGTAGGGCCCCTCACCCCAGACCAATGCACACAGAGGCCCTTGGAGATAGCACAAAAGCTCATAGGGCCCCATCTGCCCACTTCGCATGGAAGAGCTGGGAGGCCATGCCAAAGCCCATATGGTCCCCTGGCCCAGTGCAGAGGGAGGCCCTTGGAAGCCGCATCAAAGTCCATAGGGCCTCCCCAGCCCAGTGTGCACGGAGGCACTTAGAGGATGCACGAAAGCCTGTAGGGGCCCCCTTGGCCCAGCGCGCACGTACGCCCCGACAGGTCACACTAAAGCCCGTAGGAACCCCCAGCCTAGTCAGCATGGAGGCCCTTGGAGGCCACACGAAGGCCTGTAGGGTCCTCCAGACTCATCCAAGAGCACACAGAGGCCCCAGGAGGTAGCACAGATCTTCTTAGATTCCCCTGAGCCAGGGCACACAGAGGCCCTTGAAGGCCACAGGAATGCCCACAGGGACCCCGGCACAGTGAACACAGAGACCTGGGGAGTCTGCACGACAGATTACAGGGTTCCCTGATCCAGTGCGCACAGAGGCCCTGAGACGCCGCACAAGAGTCCGTAGCGTTCTCCTGGACCACCATACCACCTGCACTGTGCTACAGATCGTGTCCAGGCACATGGGCTCCTTCCTCTGGTTGTATTGTGCAGGCCATTTTTCATCGTGCACTGCAGATATTGGACTGTGCTCCTGACGGCAGATGCACAGATCTGCTCCTTCTCCCACACACAAGCTTAACCTGTTCTCCCTTCTGCGAGGAAACACACAACCAACCTCAGCACCTTGCCTTAAACGCCACCTACAATCCTCTGCTCTTATCCAGCGCACAGGACGTGGTCTCCCTCTTCTGGCCGACACTGGGAATACAGCAAACACTGGACGTTCCCTTCTTTCCCTTCATGCACAATGAGAACGCACGGTCCTTCTTTCGAAGGCGGAAGGAGACCACGGTGATGGAAGGCGGACGAAGGTTGCATCTAAAGGATGCAGAATGAGGAGGTGCACTCCTTCTCCAACCGCGAGCCACCACAACACCTCTCCTTTTACAAACTGCTCACGGGGGAGCTTTGCATCCTCTGCAGGCAGCACGTTCTTGCTGCGGATCATGGAACAGGCATGTGGGCTCCTAAGTCAGGGCGACAATGCAGAACTCTTCTGCACTGCATGAATTGGACAATGCTCCCGAAAGCCTGGTGTACCCACGTGCTCCTTCTCCAGCAGACCCCCTACGCATGGTCTGTCTTCTGCCAGGGAGCACACAACCAACATCAGCACCTTGCATTAACTGCCAGCTGAAGAACTCCACTCCTATCTCAGCATACTGGACATCGAAGTCTTCTTCTGGCCGACACAGGGAATAGTGTTCATTCTCTCATTAGTCTTCCCACAAAAAACAGTTGGTCACTCCTTTTCATTCATGCAGAATGGATTCCTTTTTTGAAGGCAAGAGCAGACCATGAGGGCTTTCTTTTAGGTCATGGAAGGTAGGGGAATGCTGCTTCTTCAGGGTGTAGAATGAAGAGGTGTGCTCCTTCTCCAACAGCGAGCCACCAAAACTCATTTTCTTTTCCTAACTACAGATGCTGGAGCTTTACTTCTTCTGTGGAGGGAACACTGCACAAGTGCACTCCTATTCCAGTCTGCTGACGTGTGTCCTTGCTGCAGATTACGTAACAGGCACTTGGTCTCCTTCCTCTGGGCATACAATACAGAACATTTCTACTGCAGTGCAAATATTTGACTGTGCTACTGAACCCCTGATGTCCAGATCTACTCCTTGTCCAGCACACTCGCTACACTTCTCTATTCTCCTAGGAAACACAAAACCAACCTCAGCGCCTTGCCTTAAACGCCACCTGCAATCCTCTGCTCTTATCCTAGCGCACAGGACGTGGTCCCCCTCTTCTGGCCCACGCTGGGAATAGTGTTCGTTTGGTCACTAGGCTACAAGCAAACACTGGAGGTTCCCTTCTTCCCCTTCATGCACAGTGTGGACATAGGGTCCTTCTTTCGAAGGTGGAAATAGACCACGGTGCCTTGCTCTTGGGTGATGGAAGGCGGACGAAGGCTGCATCTAAAGGGTGCAGAATGAGGAGGTGCAGTCCTTCTCCAACTCCTCCAGCCACCACAACTCCTCTCCTTTTACAAACTGCTCACGGGGGAGCTTGGCATCCTCTGCAGGCAGCACGTACTTGCTGCGGATCATGGAACAGGCACACGGACTCCTAAGTCAGGGCGGACAATGGAGAACTCTTCTTCTGCACTGCACGAATTGGACAGTGTTCCCGAAAGACTGGTGCACCTGGGTGCTCCTTCTCCAGCAGACACCCTATGCATGGTCTGTCTTCTGCCAGGGAACACACAACCAACATCAGCACCTTGCAATTAACCACCAACTGAAGAACTCCGCTCCTATCCCAGCACACTGGACATAGAAGTCTTCTTCTGGCCGACACAGGGAATAGTGTTCGTTCTCTCATTAGTCTTCCCACAAAAAACGGTTGGTCACTCCTTTTCATTCATGCAGAATGGATTTCTTTTTTGAAGGCAAGAGCAGACCATGAGGGCTTTCTTTCTTTTAGGTCATGGAAGGTAGGGGAATGTTGCTTCTCCAGGGTGTAGAATGAAGAGGTGTGCTCCTTCTCCAACAGCGAGCCACCAAAACTCATTTTCTTTTCCTAACTACAGATGCTGGAGCTTTGCTCCTTCTGTGGAGGGAACATTGCACAACTGCGCTCCTATTCCAGCCCACTGACGTGTGTCCTTGGTGCAGGTTACATAACAGGCACTTGGTCTCCTTCCTCAGGGCATACGATGCAGATCTTTTCTCCTCATGCACTGTAAATATTTGACTGTACTCCTGAAAACCAATGCACAAATCTACTCCTCCAGCACACACGCTACACTTATTTTCTCTTCTCCTAGGAACACACAACCAATCTCAGCACCTTCCCTTAAACGCCACCTACAATCCTCTGCTCTTTTCCCAGCGCATAGGACGCAGTCCTCCTCTTCTGACCGACGCTGGAAATAGTGTTCATTCTCTCACTAGGCTACAAGCAAACACTGGAGGTTCCCTTCTTTCCCTTCATGCACAATGTGGAGGTATGTTTGGGCTTTCGAAGGCAGAAGCAGACCATGGTGGCTTTCTCTACAGTCATTGAAGGTAGAGGAATGGAAGGAAGAGGACCCTTCTCCAGGGTGTTGAAGGAAGAAGTGTTCTTAGGGGAAACTTGGATCTTAAGGTGTGACCTTCTCAGAATGAGAAAGCCTTTGTAGAAAAACTTGGTAATATGAAACTTTTGTGTTAGTATGAACTGTGGCCTCCTCGGAGCGTATAGGGAAAACCAGGGTTTAAAGGTGTGACCCTTTGCTGTGAAAATGACCACCCAGCAGGCAGCCAATGCTTGTGATAATGTGCGCTCATGGGTTGAAGGAACTGAGAAATTGTATGATCTTTTAGAGGCGCACTGATCTCACCCCTCACCCAAGGGGCAAGCTTGGGCAAAGAACCATTGGTTTCAACCATAGAGAAATTAAGGTTAAGAGGGAGAAGGGAAAATCAATAATTTGTGCAGTGCTGGGAGCGAGCCTGGCCACTGCAGTGGAAGACAGAAAGCAGAATTTTTGTCAAGCTGATACTGTGATAGATTCCCTGCAAGTGGCAGTAAATGCCCTGCAAGAGCAGTTAAAGGAGAACAAACAGCTGTTGGAGGAAGAAAAGAACGAAAACATGGTATTAAAGGAAGAGTTGAGGACTCTGCAGAGAGAAGGATACAGCATATTTATCTCCAGGGAAGTTTGCAGAAGGCCAAAGAAGCTGTAGAAAGCTCACCGCTATATGTGCCCACTGATTGTAACTGAGTATGTGTACAAGGATGATAGCGATGACCATCCTCAGGTTATTACCAAAGAAGTCCCATTCACTGCAACTGAATTAGCAAAGCTGAGAAAAGATTCCACAAGAACTGCAAAGGAATCAGAGTACATGTGGAAAGTGTCTTTGTCAGGAGGAGATGGAATCTTGTTGTCAGAGCTTTCTCTGCAGGAGGATATTGGGGTCCGAGTGTGTTTCTGACCACTGGTGATGACCAAGCCTCATGGTTATTGACTCAAGAGAGCTGCATATTGGACCGGACGGCTGAACTCCTTGGAGAGAGGAGATCCCTTGTCCATAACAGGGACGGTGGATCAGTTAGTGGAAAGTGTGCAGAAGGCAGCCTGTCTCCAGATGATGTATGATCGGGAGCTGAAGCCTAACCAGGGTTCCCCAATGATGCTGCCTGTGGACCCAGAGAGGATGGCTCCTGCAATCACCACCCAGGAAGGGCCAAGACTTGGGGTCAATCCGAGATTATAATTCCGGGAGAGATCATAATTCCCTGTCCCCTAACTCGATAGGGGCTGTGGCTGCTAGAGCTTCAGAAAGGTATTCCCTGGGGTTTGATGGACGGATTCCCAACCAAAACATTAGAACAACTAGTACAGGAATGGTCAGGGCAAAGGGCCACTTTCAGACCACCCCCCAGTGTCCCCCTTTAATAGACCTTGATGAGGAGCTGGCTGAGAAGGCAAACATCGGGAACCTAATGCCTCCATCCCTCGAGGGTGAGGGGCAGGCAGAGGACAACTCATCTGCAATGCCAAAGGGGATTTACTGATTGCTGTTGTTGTAGGACCAAGGAAAAGACCGGTAACCTTTTTAATTGATACTGTGAGTTTGGCAATGTTTGTAAGCCTAGACCTTCCATAAAATATTCACTGCTTATCCCGTTTAATCATTAACCTGTGTGCCCCCTCATTTGGATCCCAGTCTGGCTTTTGGGCTGGCATAAACTGGTCTGTTCTGTGCCTAGTATTTTGTCTCATTTTCCCCTCAAGCTTTGCTCACTACCCTTTGGTTTTCCTTGGGGACAAGTGTTCATAAGCATTAATAAATCCTGCCCTTCTGGATTATCATTTGGATAATTTCAATTATCATTTTGGAGGATTGATGCATTTTGTACTTTCAGATTTTCTTTGGGATACCAAAATCCACTTTTCCTTCTAACATATTGGAATCAAATACCAGGAATTTATGTTGCTTTCTTGTTTCATTTCTCATTTGTTTTCATTTCTCAGAGAAGAAAACAAATCTACATATTGGATTTCATCCCATTTATCCTGCCTCCTGCAAAACAACGTTACAGAATTGTGTTATATATTAAAGTTTCCTCATCTGGGCAAGGGAACCGAAGTAAATCCAAAGTCCCCCAAAGTAAATATTGGCACCAGTGATTGCAATGCTCCTCAAGTTGTTTTCAGCCGTATTCACCTGTAAATCACCTCTTACTTGGGCCTGGGGTTCAGACCCTAGCACTACAATCAGTCCTTTGACTTACAGGTGAATCATGGTTGCCCATTTTTCTTGCAGATTGTGCACTGATCTGCTGCAAGGCAGGGCCCTTTGAAAGGAGATGCTGCTATTCCCTGTCTTCTACTTGTTCAAATTACTATCCACTTCCTGAAGCATTTACTCCAATTCCTTACATCTGATACAGGCATTCCCTCTGCTCCCACTGCCTATCACAGTGTTCTGTTGTGCCTGCCTGCAACTGGACCCACAACTGCACATCCTCAGAACATCATCCACTTCTTACAAAGTCTTTCAAACATTTTTCTCCGTACTGCAAGCCAAACAAAACTGAGACACCTTCCTTTTGTTCTCCATCATCATTAACACATTCAAATCAGCATCTTCTTACAACGATTTGGGGGTGGGATGTTCAATCAAAAGTTACTCATGCCAACAACTGTGGGTGACCAGCCAAAGAAAACTTCCCATCAGTGATGGTATCCCACCTTATTAATCTGTTCCACGACCTGCTTTACCACATTGTCATACTGATCTCAAAATGGCACACACCCTCTTTGGTCTCAAAGCAAACATTACTCGCTTGAAGGGCATCATCTTTGCATATGAACCCTAGTCCCCACTCTGGGTTAATTCCCAGGGCTACAATGGGTTAAACCTTCTCAATGGTGGCATCTGCCATGGTCAGTAGGTAGGAGATGACTGTGCTGAGGACCTGGGCGTGGGTGAAGGTCACAGGTTTCCACCACGCTTGAAGCTGTCACTCTTTCTCCGTGGCTGCGTCCCACACGATCTTCCGGATCTCGTTGGGGAGGACTCCGTTGTCTCCATCTCTCAATATACCTGCAACGACACTCTATATCCACCTCTGGGCCTGGAAGCAACTAAGAGTGAGGGGTACATTACTTTGTTCCTCTGTTCGATGACGGATGGTTGGACTGTGCAACCAACCCTGGGGCAACCTGGTGAATGCATATTGTCGCCCCTGCCAAGTAAAGGCAAACTGATCCCAATGCTCCTCAACAAGGGGTATGATAAAGAAAGCTTTAGCCAAATCAGTTACTGCATACCAAGTTCCGTAATGATTCTGGATTTTTTGTATCAATGTAACAATATCTGGTAGATCTGTTGTAAGAGGTGGGAAATGTCTGTGAAATGTCTTCATGCACCCCCCCAGAATCTTGTACCGTTTCATGACCATCAGTTTAGTTGCGGCAGGAATCTGCACAGGGGGCATTTTTACTTTTCCGACTAAGAGTGTTCAAGCACTAATATAGTTCTTTGTTCCAAATTGTTGCAAGCCGTCAGAAAGACTCAAAGTCCCAATGATATATTCAGGAACAATCATAACTGAATACAATCGTTTTGGGAGGTGCCCTATTTTCATTTCTATTTTGTGTTTGCGCAGCTTCTAGGACTGCACATGTGCACATTCCAGAAGGAGGTCTCATTCCTCAATGTGGTAGTCCCACTTTTCTTATTCTTCTCATTCTCACAGTCACTTTGGCCTTCAAACTTCCTTAGATGGCATTTTGCAGTTTGGCTGGCAGCAAACCAGCCTGAACAGCAGTTCTTGTTTCTCCTGAGCTAACGAACTTCTTTGTTCATTTGTTCTATGTGCTTTCCCTTCTTCAGACATCTCGTTGTTACAACCTTCCTTTGTTGGTGGCCTCTGCTGAGCATTATCAAAGTTCAGTACTTTTCCTCCAAGCTCTGGATTTTGTTTCGCACAATGATTATTTATGACTCTACAGATCATAAAAATTCCCACCTCCAAATCAGCAGCCTACACATCTCCTTGGCTCCAGGCTTGCCAGAGGCCTTGTCGGGTTCCTGAGTGCTCCTATGGTCCTGTACAAGCTTGTAAAGATTTCTACAGGCTCCTGCAGGCCTCTAACGACCCATACAGTCTTGTAGGGTCCTCCATGGGCTTGAAGGACTACCAAGGTCCTGGACAAGCTTGTAAGGGCTTTGATGAGCTTCTGAGGGCGCATACAGGTCTCTGCAGGCTCGTGTGCCCTCAAACGACTCTGTACAAGCTTGTAAAGACTTCTGTGGGCTCCTGTGGTCTCATGTGGGCTTGTATAACCACTCCATGGGCTCCTGCAGCCTGGCATGGACCTGTACTAGATTGTAAGGACCAGGACTTGTTCCTGAGGGCTTGCACGGGCTTACACAAGCTTGTAGAAGTCTCTCTAGGCTCCTCGAGTGCACCCGTACAAAAATGTAATGGGTTCTGGAGGCTCTTCTAGTTTTGTGTAGGCTTGTAAAGCCTTCTGTGGGCTTTTGTGGAGTCACAGGGGCTCATCAGAGGCTTCCACGGGCTCATGCAGGCTCGCAAGGGCTCACAGAAATGTATAAAGGCCACTGTGGGCTCCTGTGGCTTTGCATGGGCTTGTATGAGCTTCTAAAGACCTCGATGGTGCTTGCTACTGTGTGCTTGCCCACTGTGGGCTTGCACAGGGTCGAAAGCTGACTCCATGGATTCCTGCACAAGCCTCTGAAGGCCTCAGTGTGCTCCTGCACGCTCACGTCCTGTTCAAGCCTATAAAGACTTTTAGGGGCTCCTACAGGCTTGCACAAACCCATACAACTTGTAATGCCCTCCACAGGCTCCTGAGGACTCCTGGGACAGTGTGCACATTTCTAATGGCCTCTATAGTCTCCTGCAGACTTTCTTGGTCCCGTGCAAGCTTGTAAAGGCCTCTGTGGGATGCTGCAAGCCACGATGTCTCCCTGCATGGTGGCTACAGCTCAGCGGAGCAGGTGTCATGCCGAGGTCCCTTGTGCACGGTCGGTGGTAGCCGCGGTGCCTGCACCAGGGCTCTGGGAGAGCAGTAATGCTCTGGCTGTGTGAGGCAGCATCAGTCACGTCCAGGCTCAGGGTGCTTTTGCCTTGCCGCTGCTGCCAGTACGTGGCCCTGGTTGGGCCCTACCTGAGGTCACGGCCTGGGGAAAGTGGGGAGATCCAGACCAACTGGAAGGTGCTTGGGGACACCGGGAGGTGGCGGGAACAGAGAAGGGCCTGGGGGTTCCTGTCTCGGGACTTCCTGTGCAGCCTTTCTCCTCTTTCCTGCTCTTTCTCCTCAGAGACGGAGGGGGACTCAGTGCTGGGGTTCATGGTGCTTGGGGACAGCCCTGAGAGAAAGGGCAGGTCAGGGGCTGAGAAAGGGCAGCAAAATCCTGGGGGGTTGGGGGCTCGAGATCCTTTCTTGTCCCAATTCTGCCTTTCTGAGCCTGCCCCATCAGGCTCAGGGTGGTTTGGGAGCTCCACAGTGGAGACCAAGTGCTGTGTTTTGGAGGCACCAAAGCAGCTCTGGGGGTTGGTTTGAGAGCTCGGGAATGGAGGCCAAATCCTGCGTTTCTGGGTTCTCAAACAGGCTCCAGGAGCTGCTTGGAGGACTGCAGAACATGGACAAGTCTTGCATTTGGGGTGCTCCCAACCAGGCTCTAGGGGCTGCCCAGAGACTAAGTGCTGTGTTTTGGAGTTCAAGACCAGGCTCTGGGGGCTGGTTTTGGGGCTCAGAAACAGAGGCCAAGTACTGCATTTTTGCTGCTCAGAACTGAGTTCCTCACACTAGTTTCCAAGCTCAGAAAGGGAGACCAAGTCGTGCATTTTTGGGGCTCCAAAGCAGGTTCCTTGGTCTGGTGTTTGCACAATTATGGGACTCCTTAGTTACTACGGAGGGACTGTTAATGAACCAATTATTCAATTAACTAATGCACTGCTAAGGAGGTAATCATTCAGTGTGGATGAAGTAAGTTAAATGAATTAAAGATGAGAGTAAGGTGCAGGTTGTGACAGGGATTGATTTACAGCTTTGGTGAGTGGAAACATGGCAGGCAGAGCAGTGGATGGAAGAGAGACAACAGCCACAGACGTCATCTGGCCAGTGCAGCATTTTATTCAATGTTCAGCCAATACTTCCAGCTTAGAGTTATTACATCATCAGTCATCAGACAGTCGATATACATTCAATATTCATAAGGTAAATGCATAATCAGGACAACCAAGGAGGGGACACAGGGAAACCCTGGGGTCACCATCACTCCAATCACCCATAAACAAGGTTGTGTTTATCATATAAACAGATTTAATGTGATAATCAGACAAATGAGAGAAATTGATTAAGATAACAAAAACCTAATTGGTTACAGTCACAAACAACAGTTATGTTAGTGTTACACGGCCGCTACGGTATCTGAAGTGACGTGAATTCCCTACAGATTCCATATGCACATGAGCGCCCCACACAAACACAACCAGTTCCCCTCTCGCTCGTTACTCACCAGCTCCAGTGCTCAGGAGGCTCCATGGTGGCCGCGGGGATGGGGCCAAGCCCCGGCCTGGCCAGCACTGCGCTCAATGCCACTTGGCAGGCCGCAACCATTGCCCCTTGGAGGCCGACACCGCCTCAGCCGTTACTAGTTACACACCAAGCTAAACGCCGACTGCACCCACCGCATCATCACACAGCTATTCCTTCACTTAAAAACCACCCAGCTCAAAACACATACGTAGGAAAAGTACTGGTAAGTAAAACCGAAAAGCCATTCAAAAAACATTGTATAAAAGTTAGGTTTCAAAGCACGGCTATGTAACGTGGCCAAAATCAAACGGTTTGAGAGGGAAACTAACAGACAAACACATAGAATGTCTAGTGCTGTCTAAATCCTGAAGAGAAAACGTGCTCTTTGGTATCACTAAATGGTGATGTGCAGTTTTGCAGGCTGCGTGTTTCCAAAACAGTTTAAGATCTTGCAGGGAAACTAAAGCTGACCAGGGTCTTCCTCCTAGGGCTCAATCCAGCTGCCATTAAATTCCATGGAAAAATCTTTTACTGCCTTTATTGGACTGAATGTCATCCAAAATTCAAAATTGATTTGCAGTCAAAGGGATGACCACTCAGCAGTAAAAAAAAATCACTGTGAATGTCTCCATAGCAGCTTCACACAGAGCAGAAGAGTTTTCCTGTTTAAACCACGAGTGTACAACATCCAACAACATTTACATCCACTCAGGTGTTTCAAATAATTTCCCTGTTCCAACAGTTTGAAAGTTGAAGTGGCAAAAATCGGGCACAGATACAACTGGGCACGAAAATGTGTTGAGATATATTTTAATTACAGAAAAGGTTTACAGTTACAATTTCTTTCTCTGAATCAGAGAAGGGCAGAATAGCAAATTTTTGCTAGGTGTCCCCAGAGCCTTCTGTTCTGTAATTTTGGACAGAGTCTGTTATTTTGGACAGAGGAGCAGAATTTCTTGTCTTTCTAAATCATATAAGCAGCCATTTTAGAGAGGAAATACGGTGAGAAGCAAACAATATTTAAACCGCTCAGTGATCAGAATTCTCTACAAGAGGAAAAAATCAAGTTTTTTGCCTTTTTATTCTCTCCTGTGCAAGTGGCATTCAGAATATGTTAATAAGATGCATAATGAAATATTATTTGGCATGGTTGTTCCCACCTAGATGGGACATTAAAATGGGAGTTTTACCACTGATGTGAACAGATCTAGGACTTCAGCACAAAATTTTCTGCCTATATATCAATTAAAACATTCTGAAAATAGATGTAAGGAAAAAAATAGGATTCTATACTTATCTTTTTTTGCCTTCAGGCTAAGGGCTTTTGTCTGTCTTCACCTTTACAAACGCAAAGCATTAAAAGCACTAAAAAATGAATACAGCTCCTTCTTAGAAGTAGCTAGGGAAATGCATACCACAGTCTGCTTCTCAAGCCAGCTTCTCTAATGTATACAACTTGTTTCTTTGTGGATTTTTCTTCTTTCAGTTCTGTTTCTTTCTTTTGGATTTTCATTTGACCCATTCTGGTCTCTTCCACATGTTCAATCCGGTGCAAAACTCAAACCAGAGGGGCAGAGAGGCCGTTTCCACAGTGATGCCCTTTTAGCTGCAAGCATCGAAGCAAATCAATCTTTTAGGAAAAACCTCTTTCCTACAGGCTGCTGGATTCATACCACACTGGCTCTTACTGGAAAAAGCAAAAGACATCATAAAATGCAAAAATAAATGTCTACAGTGTCAGCTGGTGACAAATGCCCCAAAGTGACTATCTTTTAATATTTATCTTTTTCATTCAAGAGAAAGAAATTTGGTAAGCTTGCTAATAGCAAAACTTTAGCTAGTGGTACTTGCAATAGCAAACCTATAGTATCAGAACATTTTGTATTAAAAAATATACAGGTTGTATCATCTGCTGACTGAATGGATGCCCTTACTATAAAAAAATGGCACAAATTTTGGTGCATTATCCAAGCAAGTTCTGCTTGCTGTATTGTCTTCTGTTCTCCGGGGAACATCATGTTTGTCACAAAACCTTTGATTTTACTCAGGAAACAAGTGAACAGGTTTCAAATTGATACCTCTGAGTCTCTATAAATGTCCTGCAAGAAAAACTTCTCAGAAATCCTTGTCCCAGCCTGAAAATTCATCCGGAGGGCTTCCCTCTTCAGGTGGATAGCAGTCAAAGTAGCTGTAGTCAGTTGGTCCAGACAGCTAAGACATTAACAACACAGCAAAGGGCTCTTTCAGGAGTTACTTTGGAAAATACTCTCCATTAATTTTGCATCACATTTTATTGCTGAAAGGCAAACTTCTTTCAATGGATGCGTTTGGTTGCTCTTTAAAAGCTAAAACTCCAAAAATGAGTCTGACAACACAAAAAACAATGCTCATTTCCTTGTAGAAAAACACTCTCCAGACATGACTAAATACTAAATCTCAACCAAAGCCCATAGAAGTTGCTGAGAAGACTAGGCCACAATGAATAAATTTTCAATACAAATCCATGTAAGATGGCATCTACAATCATTAGTAGCTACTCAGAGAAGACTTCAGAATTATTATTTATTATTAAGCAACTTTCAAATTCTGCACTCGCAGCCTTTTATCGTTTGAAGGCAGAGAGAAATGGGCTATTTAAAGCAGGAAACTTATTCAAGGCTCTGCTGTAACTCAGTATCATGAGAATACAGGAATCTGTACTCTGCACAGCCAACAAACAGTGCATCTTAATAACATGCTCATTGTCCAAGAAAATAGAGCACTTCTTTGCTCATTCCTCATCAAACACCGTATATTTTAGCAGTGGTGAAAATCTAATGCTAAGCACAAAGGCAGAATAATATTTCTACTCTTTAAAGTATCACTGATGCTGCTGCTGCTATCAGTGCTCTTTCCTTTCCTTTTCCTCCTTCAACTTCCACTAATAAGGGTCCCTTGGGAAATTCTGCACTGGGGAGCAGGTCTGTCTTTGCAGCCCCTTTGCAACATTGAAGCATCAAGATATTGAAAGCCAAGGACCAATACCTCTCTTTTTAACGGTGATGCTAATTTCCTCACTTTCAGACCATCCCAGTTAAATCCATTTAACCACCTAATTAAAAAGAAATGAGAGAGAAGACACACAGAATCCTTACTGTTAGCAACACTCTATTACTAGCAGTGTAAAAACATGCAAACAAGGGCTACAAACATGTTAGCAGAGCAGCCTCCCTCCTAGAACAGAGCTATGTAGAAGCAAAGTAAAGACGGGGCTTTTGAGGACTATAGATTTGAGACAGGCACAGAGCAAAACAAGTCAGGGAAAAAGCAGCGGACTTCAGAGACATAATATTGCTCTAGAGCTCCCAACTACTGCTCTTAGGCAGCAACTGCTTGGTTTCAGGCAAAACAGTCTCAGGACTAACAGGGTGGATAATCCAATACGAGTGGTATTGATTTCTCTGAGACCTGAAATAAACTCCCACATCAACAAACGATCATAAAACCAGTGAGCAACCCATGTTTCAGGCTCAACATCCTGAGAATTTATGTTTGTTGCCTGCTGTTGAAGCAAGTAGAAGTGCCAGTAATGGACATTTCTGTATTACAAAATCCTGGAACCCTACTATTTTCAACTCCTCAGATTTTCAAACCAAGCTTTGGAAAAAGTGTCACCTACCTGTGCTTCCTGATGTCATTAATTCCATTCCTCAAATTGCCTAATCTCTCTGTAGGGTTTTGCCTTAAAAATGTAAAAAAAAAAAAAAAAAAAAGAAGAATTCAGAAAATATTCTTATTTTTGGAAAAGAGAATCATATAAGACCATGTATGCCTTTCTGACTGCTCCAGTAATTTTTGAAGCATTTTTTTTTACAAACTTGATCAATGGAATTAAATTCTTCAGCTTCTTGCAGAGTCCGGGTTAAATGAAGTTGCCCTAAGATGGGAATCAGAAAACTGTAGAAAAATTCATAGCATCCCATGAAAAAAGCCCAGCACCTGCTTTTAGATTATACCTCTGCAGATTAAGAGGTACCCAGAGGCAGGCAGACATACCAAATATAATCAGAACAGATCGTGTTAAGCAAAATGATGCTCAGTGGAGTTGTTAGTAGCATATCATTCTCATCTGGATCTTAAGTAGCTCAATTTGTCCACTCCCACACTGCCACAAACTGCCTTCCCTACCTGCAGAGTCTGCGGATCAAATCCTCAGGCCGCCGGGTTATTATTTTAGGAAAATCCAGTTTTTCGATGCCTTTGAGAATCAAATTATAGGTCATCATTTGATCCGCCCCAGAGAATGGAGGACTAGAAAAATAAAAGCAACGCTGTTAAACAGAATGGTGATCGAGAGCAGATTTGGCCATTTCTCACCAAAGCCAATACTTGAGAATACAGAAAACAGTTCTTCCCTAGGTTCACAACCTGCATTTTGGTTGTTTAAGACAAAATTAGCCTGTATTAAGATATTAGATTAAGGTTTGGAGTTGGGAAGTTACTTCATGGGTATCAGGGAAAATGCATGATTGTGTGTGCTGGTCTAAACAAGCTCTGGCCACGGTCTGACTCAGAGAAGCTTCCAAATGCTATTAATGTAGAGCAGTCCCAAAGAGTCACCACTAGAGTGTGTGCAGGGCAAGAAGCTCCCCACCAGCCACCTATACCCCATGCCTGGCCCTCTTCTTGGATGGATAAAACCAAAATTGGGAATATGGCCCACGGTTTTGTTGTCTGTGACATTGCTGAAATGCAGGAAGATAAGGGATGGGTAATAAACAAAAAGCAGGATTGCTTTACAAGTCATTCCTGTGTATTGATGGGAAAAATGGTGGGAAAATTTGTTCTAAAAATAACTGAAAACACACAAGGAAAGAACTAGGAATGGGCGACACTTACCTGCCGGTAAGGAGTTCATACACGAGAATCCCAAGGGACCAAAAATCCACACTGAAGTCATGGCCTTTGCTCAGAATGACTTCAGGGGCAACGTACTCAGGGGTCCCACAAAATGTCCAGGTTTTCTGCCCTGATCCGATCTTCTTTGCAAATCCAAAATCAACCTGTTTAAAATCAACACATGCTGCAGAATGCAGTGGTGCTCTGCACTGGGGAGTTTTAGGGTCTTATTTGCCTCCGTCTCCTGTAGAGATCCCAGAGTTGCAAGTGTTACAGCTAAGACCACGATGCAGCATTATTGTGAGGGAGAAAAGGAGAAGGAAGCAATTGTTTGTGGGGTTGCAATGCCTTTGAAATGTATTTGTGGCTTACTGTGCAATCAGCACCTTGCCCTCTTTTCCCTTCAAGAGTGAGGCATGTTAAACTCCAGGATCCTGGTGCTGTAATTTATATCGCCTTGCCAGGATACAGATTAAAAAGGAAAGCATTATATCTTACCAGTTTTATATATCCTTCAGCATCCAAAATCAAATTTTCTGGCTTCAGGTCTCTGTAGATAATTCCTATATGATGTAGGTAGTCAAAAGCCTCCGTCACACACCCAACACAGAACTTAGTAGTGGATTCATCAAAGCTGCCTCTGAAACAAAAATAATCATCATTCTTGTAGGCAGAATTAATGTCTAAAAAAGCTTCTCTTATTAAGCAGAATATTAACAGTTTTTCTTTTGCTTTTATGTCACTCATGTAAAGATTGAGCCTAATGTCCTTTCATTGGGCAGCCTTTGAATCATTTTGACTCTTGTGATGATCTTTTATATTGATACAGCATCTCTCATTCCAGAAAAATGCAAAGCTCTGGACACACTACAGGTGCGTAATAACCTCACTCACAACAAAATGTAATCATACAGCCAGCTACATTATAATTTAAAATAAAATTGAGGACAAGGAGTTTTGCAAACAACTGAAATGCCGGGTGGTGTTACAGAGCACATCCCCTCATCTTTGCAAACAGCAATTTGTCTTACATGCCTCGTGTTGCAAGAAAGGGACAAGCTCTTCACTCCTCATCCACCTATCCAAAGAACAACGCTTCCATGTGTATAACAAAACAAGCATTGTGCCAGGACAGCAGTACCACAGTAACTGAAGAGCATCTTCAGCAAAATTATATTAGCATTTCTTGCCAAATTGGTTCTTCCCATCCTGACAGACTCCAATCTTTCTGTATATAAGGAAGAAACCAAGAGGAATGATCCCTGCTAACTTCTCTGCAGTGTCTACATGTGTGCGCTTGCAAAAAAGGGGTTCTGCGTTGGGAGGCACATGTGGCTCTAACAAGCTCTGGCCTGGAGGGTATCAGGGTCATAATCTCATCTCTGAAGGTCTCCTTCGTTTGCTGTTACCTGTCTCTCAGCAGGCTCCACAGCTCCCCTCCGAGGCAGGCCTCCAGGAGCATGTAGACGTACTTACTGTCCTTGAACGTGCGGTACAGTCTGTGGAGACAAACAGCAGCGATTTTCGAGTAGCAACATTAAACGCAAGACTCAACTCACAACTCAACAAGTCGTACACGTCAAACCTAGCCCTTAATGCTGTTAAGTACATCAGCTTTTAAGGGAATCTTAAGGCCAACTCACTTTACAATGAACGGAGAACATATCTCCTCAAGGATTTTCTTTTCAGAGTAGACGTGTTCTTGTTGCTTGGTGTCCACAACATGTTTCTTCTTTATACATTTCATAGCAAAAGCGACGTCCTCATTTTTCACTTTAACCTGTGAATAAACATGATGAGGGCAAGTGAGATAAAAGAAGAAAGTTCTACCAACTTGCTCTTAAAACAAGATTAATTTTGGGTTTTTTTGGATACAGCACAGGATTGCAATTGATGGCTGTAACTATGGATAAGTTTCAGATTTTCTGCAGACACATTCTGCATGATTCTGAGCCAGACACCTTTATATATATATCCCCACTTGTAAAATGGGGAGAAATATTCCCTTTACCCGTTTTATGCACACAAAGCATTGGTGCTTTACATTGGTACTGTATTTTACAATTAGTTTGTAGAACATTAGGTCCTAATTTCAATTAAGCTTTCTAAACACTAACATAATAAAAGCAGAGGAGTTTACGATGAATGCTTATGAATAATTTCACATTATACTAAAATGTTATACAGGATGCAATAAAAAGGTTGGACTTCCTGGAAACCAAATAAACAGCTATCAGTGTTTTACAGCAGACTGGCAATTTTATTCGCATTTTATTTTTCAGGTGATATTGCAGAATTCTCACAGCTGGCTGTCATCCAACGTGGGACAGTTTGTGAGGATTTCTAATTTGCTTTATGAAGCACGAATCAGAACAAAACAACAGCTTATCTAAATACTATTAAGGATTTCTCTGGTTACTGAAATCACCCAGCCTCCATTGACTTCCCATCAACTTCCCTGAAAATCAAAGTTGCGAAAATATTGGCTACACATGGCTGTATATGGAATTATCTCTATCTGAGACACATAAGCATGCAGACTAAATGTTAAAATCCCCCCAATACTTGATCACTTAAATCAATTACACAAGATTAAGAACTACTTGCATATGTTTAAAACAAACCCTTACGAGCTCAACCCTTCCGAACCCACCAACGCCCAGAGTTGTGACAACTTCCAAGTTCTGGAATGGGGAAGCAGGGAATTGGGCTACTTTCTCCTTCAGCTGTATCATCTCCAAGGAGACTTCTCTGGTCAGCTGTCCGCAGAGGGATCTTCTTCTGTGTTAATAAAACAAAAAAAAAAAGGATTTTTTCCCCTGTGAACAAGCTGGATCACAGTACTCTTAATACCTCTGTAAAGAAGAGAAAAGGCTCCTCAGTCCTTATTAGGACCTTGGAATTCCATGGATCTTTATGCCACGAAAAAGTATTTTCTTTCTGGGCATGCTTTACCAGTAAATTAGAAATGAGCTGCTATTAATGTTCCCCAGTTCCAAACAATGGTATTTTTACCAAGAGATTTTACCATTTCTATCATGATGAGGTTCCTAATTATACAGTCAGCTCCCAAACTTTGGTCATGCCAAGTCGAAAAATGAGTTTATGAAGTACCTTGATGCAGCTGTCTTTGGTTCAGAAGTAAAATATCCTCTCTTAAATCTTCCAATGGTGCCGAGGTTGAAATCAGATATGGATAAGCTACAGGTAGAGTCCCCAGCTAAAAGCAAACCCTTTAATAGCAGCATTGCTACACTGAAACATTACAAAAATAGTTTCTTTTATGTCTGAAAGGGCAATTTCCCTCTTATCCGGTAATCTGGTTTTATTAGCTCCTATGGTAAACTTCAGTAGTTTTCTCAGTAGAAGAATTTACCATTGATAGGACGTAAAAACAATCTTCATTTCATTTCTAATAAATGCATACAAATTATTCAGACAGCAGAATTTTAGTATTTAAATTTTGAGCAGGTAAAATCTTAGCAACATAACGTTTCACTCTGTCAGGTTTTTCTTGCTTGTTTGTTTTTCAAGGGGGGAAAAAAGAGATGGAAAAGAGCCCAGAGTTTTCTACCAGGTGTTATCCAACAAGTATAAAATGATAAAATATTGTTTTCTAGCACCAATTAAAATGGAGTTGCAACTTCCTGTGCTCATGACAAACCACATCAACTCTAAAATAAAACAGTATAACCAATAATGTTATCTATTAACATTATCTATTTTCCTAACAATGTATTTTAAACATTAAATAATGGCTGCTTACTGAAGTTATCTAGGTCTTGTTGAAAGGAGACAGAGTTGGTAAAAAAAAAAAATCAAATAAAATTTTCATAAAAATACTTTTTAAAAAGTCATTTGAAATGCTTTTTTAACATAAAATGCCAGTTCATCATAAAAATTGCCATCCTCAATATAACAATTTTAGTATTTTCCATAACAAATCTCCATAACAATTTTAGTATTTTCCTTTTTAACATCTTTGACATATGAAGAACTGAGATTTTAAAAATAACATCTACAATCTCAAACAATTCTCTAAGCACCAGTCTTCTGATGACTGAGAAATACAGTGGACATATAACAGAGTTTTTTTTATTTTTTCAAAAAAATGATCCATTAAGTGCTCTCTTCTTTAGCTGTGTGTATAAATACATCTTGATCTGTGTATTGGAAGTCAATATATTGAGATGCACTGTAATTTTTGTTTCAAAACAGAAAGAAAACAAGAAAACAAGAGCTCCAACTTACTTTGCATGTCGCTTTTCATCAGCGCGGGCCAGGTTAGCCACATAACCCTCAAGGTAGGTTTGTAGCTCTTCAAAGGTTCCAACAGTTTGATTAAACGTTCTAAAATATCAATGATATATTATAAACTATAAGTGGAAAGTGAAGCAACCAAAACGTACTGAGCCGGGCTGAGTTTAACACTATTCCTTTGATGATACCACTTGCAAGAGCTTTGGAGCGTGACCACAGTGGAGCATTTTCACTTTAAAACTGTGGTTATGTGACACCGCGGTGTCTCTGAAGTCACATCTTGCCGATGACCTACCGAGACAGATGGTTGATCTTTCATTAACCCATAAGGTGGTACTCACTCTCGGTCTATAACGAGGCACTCCACATCATTTTCATCAGCAATAATGTTGGCCGATCTGACATCATCGCTAGAAAATGAAACAGATCCAAAAGAATTTAGATGCGTAGAGAAATTCTGGGAGCATCCCACAGTGTACCCAGGAAGGGTCACTTTTGATGTAGGTAGATCTCCTGGAAGGTCTCTGTGCTTGGCTAAGCACTGCTAAACCAAATCCACAATCCTAGCATTTTAATAAGAGTCATTATTACCATCCAGCATCTAGATAGAATTTTCGTTTCCTCAAACAAGATAACCTATGAGATATGAATCCTGCAAACATTTCTGAGGCTCCTAAGAGACAACAAACGCACAAAGCAAATAAAGAAAGGCAATGCTTAAGCTAATGAGCACAGGAAAGGTCCCCTCTGCTTAAATGGTTGCTTTTATTTAATTCTTGCAAGCGCAAATCTAATCAGTGCTCATAGCAATCTTCCTAGACAAAACTACCATAGAGATTGGAGCAGTAAAAGCCTCCCCCGCTTCAAAAACCAGAACTCAACTATTGCAATCCAAATTATGGTATGGTGTTGTATAGATGCAATATTTGGTAAAGCATAGGGAAAATATAGGGAAAAAGCGGTTTTGAGCTGAACCATCAGATCCACCTCAACAGATCAATTTGAACACGACACAACATGAATCAACTCACCTAATCAGAGCCTTTTCCCCAAAGTAATCTCCTTTATGCAGAGTCTTAATGAGCTGGGCCTGGGAGTGACCTGCAGTGCTCTGGGTAACTCGCACCTGGGAAGCAGAGGGACAAATATACGGCACAATAATACTCAAAGCACGCATTTCCCTTTTCTTTATATCTCACGGATGCCTAAAACTCAACAATATTTCATTAATGGTACAAATATAATTGCTCCCTCCCCTTAAAAACAAAAATTGCAAAACAGTCCCCAGTCCCTCCTAAATTTTAGCTATGAAGCTGAAAAAATATATATATTTATAATTACCATTATCATTTTCTCTTCCCACTCTTTAATAGGGGTTCATGACATACAGATGTTCCTATAGGTTCCACTCTACCAGTTAACTGTAGTATATCTTACCTTGCCTTTTGCTATGATGAAGAAGGTACTGCCCTCTTCTCCTTCACGAATTATATAATCTCCCTTATCATAGAATTCCTGTTGAGGGAAACAGAGCCACTTAATGCAGCAGTTTCCCCTCCTTATGAAGCAGGAGAAACTGAGGAAAAACATACCCAAATCATTCCAAGCTTTATATTGATTCAGGCTAGATTGTGCATCCTCTGATCTACTTCTTAGAGTCTAGAGATACATCTTATTTTGATGCCATTAAATGTTATTTGCTGCCAGCCTGAAATTCTGCTCTGATCATTCTAGAAACATGACTATGCTAAAGATACAATTTCCTTTATTTTAATTTCTTTTTTTTTAAGCTCACTGAGCAGTGTTCAGAAAAACTTGACATCTTACCACTTCCAGGCAGTCCATGATCTTGGTTAATTTATCTTCAGGTAAGCTTTTCAGCAGGGACACACTTCCCCACAGCAGAGATGCCAGGAAAAGAAACAAAAATAATAATTAAATTTTTTTTCATAATCTCATCTATACAGTTTGTAGAATCGCATTTTATAAGCACCTAAGCTAGTGTAGCTCTACAAAACAGCACAGAAATATCGAAAGAAATCTAATATTGAGACAAGTGATGAATGCTAAAATGCACAAAACACCATGTGGTTTGGAACATCTCATGGGACCTTCTTCCTAAAGAAAGAGCACCATATATGTTCCCCACAGAAGGCAGAATTATTCTATACTATCTCTCTACAGATTTCCTGCACCAGGAATTTATGTTGGAATTCGTTAATAAGCTAAGAAACACGCTTTTACAGACTCCAAGAGTTGAGGAATATCTCATTTAATCTACTCAAGCTACAAATTCACATCCAGTTGGAGGATTTTGTTACTCTTACTTATTCAATACACTGTTTCAACTTCTGACCCCATAGCCTTGCTGTGCATTTGTTCTATTCCTTAAAAGCTTTCATTTCACCAAGCAAATAACAGGATGCAAGAGAAAATACATCAAAATGAGAAAAAAAACACTCCTGTGAATGCTCAAAAAATCATCAGAGGGAAATATCTAGGTTCTGGAGGCCCCTTGCATTATGGGCACCTCTTGTTCTATCCCTCTGTATTCCTCTTTAAAAAAAAAAGGTGCAATATTGTTGTGCACCTTACAAAGTATTCTACATGACAGAAATACATTATTCTTACCTCCTGAGGAAGCTTCGGTATTGCTCTTGTCTCGTTTGTGCTGTCACCCTCATGATATTTTGAAACACTTCCCTATCCAGCGCCCATGTTTTAACATTGGTGATTGCTTCAGAAAAACAAACAAACAACAAAACCCACAATGTTTTCTAATGGTTCAATGGAAGATAATACAGCATCAGGGCATGGGGCAGTAAAGCCTAACTTGTCAAAAATGCATAAAGACAGACATCCAGTATCTGCAACTGAATGATTAAAAGAAATCAGCTCCCATTTAAGTGATGGTTACTAAGCTAAGGCTGAGATTTCCACTCCATGCCTCCACTGAGCACTTCCCGTGCAACCCAATAAATTGGGAGATGAACGCTTGTGAAAATCTGCTCCTAATCCTGGCAATATTCTCACTCTAGAATTGCAATTTAATCTGTAAAAGAGCTCATTGAAAAGCAACAAAATCCTTGGTGTAAAGTTCCAAAACTCATGATGTGCTGAATATAACAGGTAGATCCATCCCTAATTCAGATTACATGCAAATATTGGTGAGATACACAAAACGACAGGAATAGCAGAGTTCAAGAAATCCATTTCTTTTAATGGAATCCATTGATCCCATCACATTTTCCTCCATTTTAGCCTATTCATATGTGAATAAATGGTAATCAAAATATCAGAAAGTACTGATGCTCTTTGGAAAGATAATCAAAATGACCAATTCCCTCAGGTTGCTGACTTATCAGAAAGAAAGAAAACCATTTTTACAGGAAAGAACAATTCCAGGTTTAAAACGATGCACAAAAGTCAGGTATAAGTCTCTATATGAAGCCCTGATGCGCAGGTACTCTCTCAACTGTCATCTTTTGTTCCAAAAAAACAGCTCCAAAATATTTTAGTTCAAAAAAATACATATTTCTGGATCCTGGGAGGGAGAACATTGTTTTTTTCTTGTATTTATCCTGAACAATATCTGCCAGTTCCCATTGCATGAAGGAAATAGGACAAGTATGAAAGCTAATGAGAACCCATCTCATCTATCTTGAACTCTTAATGAATAAAGCAATTATATAGCTGGAAAAACAATTGTAACCTCAAAGAGGAGACAGAGAAACGAATTCAGAAACAAATGCAGCAGAAAATGCACCTAGATCCAGTAAAAAAAAAATTCAAGATGTATTTCCTAGCCATGCTCAGTTAAGGCATTTGCACTGCTCTTTCTCCACTACAGGAAACACTGTGCAGTGATTTTAAATATTCAAACACCCTTTCTAGTCTGTAATGAGCTACCTAAAAACCAATTAACATTAACAAAGGTCTAAAATAGCCTAACATCTTGCTGCGCAGCACCTTTACAATGCTAGCAGTCCCTAGCATACAAAAAAGAAAGCAGGGAACACAGTCAAACAGAACAGTTCACTAGTAAAAGGAATAATCAAATTATTGATGCTGTTCTGTTTATCAGGCAGCCGCAGCAAAAAGTGATTGAATGTAATAACTTTCATCTGCATAGCCAGCAATGATGAAGTGCTTGAGCTGGATGTAAGCAGCTTTAAAAATGAAAAACTTCTTGTTTTGATCTATTCGTGCCTTTTCTTTAAGTCAATGCAAACTCTTCAAAACCTATCAGTGTTTCAGGCTTCCTACAGATTTAGGCAAAAAAGATAGTAACCTCCAAAATGAAATTATTTTTATGGGATGCTGGAGAGGAGGATACAGGGAAGACAAATTAAAGCTGTCTTGGATCACTTACTGCTTTGCCATGGGAAAATTATAGCAGGCTGGAAAAGGAAGCAAGGGATGCTGAATGGATTAAAAGCCAGTCTTGTGGCTAGGGCTCTATTTTCCTCTCCTCCTGCATTAAAAGAATCTCAAAAGTGAAGATGGAACCTGGCAAGATTCAATAACTTAATGATAGAGAATTTAAATACAAAAGCAATAAACTTCTGCATCTTTTATTTCCTTTCAGATTAGTTTTTATCTGCACTGTATTAAAAACAAAACCAAAAACATGGTCCTGAAATCTTTTCAAACTCACTGTAATTTAAACCTCCAGGCTACATTCGAAGCAAGAGTCTAACAGCCAAAGACCTCTATCATTCTTACTAAACCACTCAAATTTAAAAACAGACCTTCCTTAGCAGTTACCTTTGTACAGATCTATCTCACCAAAGACTTCGGAGATGTTGGATTCTTTATCAAAGGTCAGTCTTAGAAATGGAAATATATTCCTGACTCGGTATAAGATTCCCCAGACCCGAAGAATTCAAAGAAGGAAATGGGAAGTTACTGTGGATAGTGAGCACATGCAGACATTTATTAAACCCTGACTTCAAAGAAAAATAACAGGATACAACCAAGACTCCCCAATAGTTCATTTTGAGCAATGTTGTCAGAACGAATCTTGCGTACCTTTCACTGAGGCTGTCCGCGTGCAGTTGTATAAGATGGCCAGTTCACCAAACGCGGTCCACGCGGGTATGGAGGAGAGCAGCTTGTTCTGCTGGAAGACTTCCAGGCTGCCCTCTGTCAAAAAACATCAAGATTAGAAGTATTAAAACCGAGGTCTGCTATGCAGATTACCTGTGCAGGAAGAAGGAAAAGGAGAAGCAAGACCTCCTTTAAGAAATGGTTTTTGAGTCTTACTATACATTTATCAGAAGTCAAAGATATTATGACTAGTTTTTAGGTTTATGTCCTAAGAAATCTGTCCCTTAAACACATCCCTAAAAGTCTGGCTCTATGCTGCAAGACACTTCTTACCTCTTCAGAAAATAAAGGCTCCTGAACCATCAAAACTCCCAGGCTCACAAACCCATCTTCAAATTTCACATGTTTTCCAAAATTGTATCATTTGGCTCAATAAGAATATAGTTCCCCATTATGTCTCCCTTTCTTTCCTGCACCATCTATGCTATATAAGCAGAGCTACCTCCTCTTTTTTTGCACTAACACATCTACATGAGGCATTCAGCTCCAGTACAGCTGATCTCTGCATGCTGTTAATTTAGGTTTGAGGGACGGAGCAGCAGCAATCAACAAAGAAGATGGCAGTAAGATAATTTCAGATCTGCTGGTGTTAATTTATGAAGCCGTCTTAGCCCAGCTGTCTTTAAAAAAAATGCCCTGAACTCTGAGAATAGCCAACTCGGACCTTGTCTCTCAAGATCCCACACATAGGAAACTAGTAAGAGCTCTTAAAAATATTGAAAAGTGAGTTTATTTTAGAAGTAGTTCCACCAGCTCGCTGGATTTTAAACTGCATCTGCTGTTCTTTTGTACAAGAGAGGTTTGGCTGTATCTGCAACAGTGAGGATTTGCTGGCCTCTGAGCTTTCCAAGTGAAGGAGGTCTCTCAAGTCCTTTTATATAGGAAATATCATTACATCCAGGCAGAAGTTTCAAAGGCACTTTCTGTTGCCCTCACAAGAACAAACAAAATACAGGTAAAATTTCCATGCATGGATAATTTAGGAGAACAAAAGTCAACACCTGAAGCCTCCTGCAAAGACTTCTAAGTGACTTCCCTCTTTCTGGCACTTACCTTCGAGCACAAAGATGTGGTTGCCCGGCTCTCCCTGCCTGATGATGTAGCTCCCTTGCTGGTAGGTCCTTTCGTACATACATTCCACCATGTCCCGGATCTGCTGAGGCTCCAGTCTCTTCAGGAACTGGTTTTTATTCAGGGCATCTG
Source organism: Crypturellus tataupa (assembly GCA_034781795.1). Taxonomy (NCBI): domain Eukaryota; kingdom Metazoa; phylum Chordata; class Aves; order Tinamiformes; family Tinamidae; genus Crypturellus; species Crypturellus tataupa. Next base: position 489,293 of record JAWLRI010000234.1, read on the forward strand.
TGATAAGCTTCTTCTCACTGGTTTCAATCAAAAAAAAAAAAAAAAAGGAAAATAAAGTTTTAACAGATCTACTATCACAGGAGTATTCTATTCCTTCATCTCAAGAAAGCTTCAACCTCCTCAAGCATCTAAAGCCTCTTCCTGCTTCTATACACATACACAAGGTTATCAATATGAGGTCATATTGACAAATATTTGAGGGAGAATGGATTATTTAAGTCATAACCACCTGCTTTACTATGCACACAGTGGCTGGAAAGCAATAAAAGCAATAATGGGAATGACAAGAAGTCAGAAAATAAAAAGCAGTGTCTGTGTTAATGAATGAACTTGGAGCCTGAATTAGAAATCATAAAACTTTTTAGAAAAATGGAAAAAAAAAAAGCCCCACAAACATAGGTACTTGATGACATTCACATGAATAATTCTGGACATAGAATCATTATGGTTGGAAAAGCCTTTCAAGATTGAGTCCAGCCCTTAAACACCATGTCCCTAAGTGCCTCCTATATACGTCTCTTGAACATTGCCACATTCTTCTCATTACAGTAAAACAAGCAGCACTTTTTAATGCACTGCAGCAGGAGGAAACTTGCCGTTGGCAATTCATCCATCCCTAAAGAAAAAAAAATAAAAGAATTCCTATTTGAAAGATTTTTTGAGAGGAATCTGCTTTCAAAAAGATCATGGTCAAACCTCCAAAATTTTCAGCCAAAATTTTTCAAAGATCAAATTTCCATCTAGAAAATCCATAGTTTTTTGGAAGAGAAAAGATGAACATATTCAACTACCTCAAGAGATTAAATATACATGTAAGAAATCCACCCATATTTGACAGTTAAAGCACTGTGCAAACCTTCTAGGCCTTTTGCTAAGATCAGTCACATTGAGCTATGCCGAACAAAAATATTGTACTCAAAAGCCCTGCAAAATGAATCCTAGATTCATCTTTCATATCACATCTAGGTGATATTTTCTCACATCTGTCACTTTCTAAAATATCTAGGAGAGAAAAAAAAGGACAAAGCTTGCCCAAAGCTTCACCTCTACAAAATGGTTGAGCAAAATCTTTCACCATTACTTATTCTGCTGAAGAAAGTGTAAATAAATGTATTTATCTACTCATACAAGGATCCATACTATACTCCAATTTATATTTGAGTTTCAGACTTTTAGCTGGAAAAATACATGACCTCTTGGGGTCCAAACTTTATGTAAAACAGAACTACCTGTCTATAACCTGTGATTTTAGACAAAAATAAAGAATATTACTGCAAAACATCACTGCAAAAAAACAAAACCTGTAACTGTTGTAATGTCAGCAATAATAAAACTCCAAACTCAGCTATATAATGTCTTTCTAAGTCTCTTGGAGTAAAGTTCAGGAATATTGCCACTTCATGTCCTAGCTAGAGAGTTACAAAACCGTTAGTCATGGAAGAATTGTAACTTCTTAGTTAAGATTTTTTTAATTTCAATTTTTTAAATTAAATCTTTAAACTTATCTTAATTTTTAATTAGATATTGTAAATTTTAATTAGATATTGTAATTAAACCTTTTTTTCCCATTAAAAAAAAAAACACACACTGGGTAAAACTTTAAGAAGATTAATATAAGAAAATATTATTTAATCTGTGACATAACCTAATCAAAAGTTAGAACCTCCTCGAGCTGATTTTCTGAATTCCAACCATTCAAACCTTATCATACAACAGATATATTGCAAAATAACTTTTCCTTCAGTCATAATTCTGGCTCACAGGAAGAAAGTCTACTTGAGATCTTTAATCAACTAAGACTTTGATCATATTTGCCCAATTACTATTTTTGTGCCACCTCTTTTTTATGCTGTAAAGAATACACAGCAAATAGTCTGGCATGGTAATTACTGTGGCAAAGTTTGTGCATTTTCTAGCACTAGATAATGCAATAGAAATCATGAGTTCCATTTCATTCTCACATTATCTATTCTCAAGACAATAATTAAGAAACAAATCAAAGTTTTTGGCCATCATAGAAGACTATGACTTGAATTAAAATTAAAGAACGTGCAAATGAAGGAAAGTGGGAATGTGCTGAAGAGAACAGAAGGAAACAAAGGTACAAATGGAGTAATAGGAAAGCTGTAAATGGTGGACAGGAGAGGGAAGAACAGTCTTCTCTTGCCCTTTCGGGCAAAGCTAAAATGATTTTTTGCTTTCAGTGAAATGAAGATCTATTTTGAATCCCAACGAATCAGTGGGAAACCTACTAACCAAGAGAATCTCTGAATGCCATTCAAAGATTTTCAAGAGATGGAAGAGGTAAGAAAACAAAGAAGGGGGAGAACATCTTTATCTGTATGTGTTATACTGTATCTCTTTCAGAAAGAAATGGGAGATAATACAAAAAAAAGGAAATATTTTGAAGTGCTGAGCCACCAAGCCCAGAACAAAAACATTCAAGCCTCTTCACTTATCTAATCTTATCATATGATCAGCACTGCATTTGGACTGTGTAAGCTGCAATATTTGTATTCATCCTAAGCAGTCATGTCCATGGTGTCCTTTTTTCTCACTGCCTGGCTATTTTCTTTGCTTCATTCCTGAAGGCATGCTAGGAAAACAGCTGGTGGACTCGAGTGTACAGATCATGCTGGGAGAAGCCAGGCAATTACAAACAGAATAGTTTTCATGCAATTTTTTGCAACTACCAAGCCACTGGAGATTGCACATTATGACAATTCTCTTACTCTGGAAAAATACTGCTGGCTGAAGCTCCTAATGGAGACTCAGACATCTCTTCTGGTTCCAGGGACTCTTCCAATATGTAACTGGACATGACTGATGATAACTCAATCCAGACTGACAACTTTTATCATGTCAATTATAGGAAGAATCCATGTAGGCCATGAATCCTTCATGAAATAACCACACAGTTCCCCACAGATCTGAGACAACTGAGCTTCGGGTGCCAGCTAGGGCAATAATATGAGACCTCTCCAAAAACACACACACTCTAACAGGAATTACATATCTTTTTCCCCAAAATACCAGTGGGAATACCCTTCTCTGTGGCATGTTCTAATGAGCTCTTAAAGAATGAACAGCTTGACTGCACTGTTCAGAAAAAACAAACAATAACAAACGCACAAAACTAGCCAGCATCCAACAGAGATATGGAAAGTATACAAAAACAGAGAATGAAGAGACAAGAGGGAAGGCAGAGACAAGAAACAGGAAAGGACTTCTCTGGAAGAATATGTCATTGCAAGGGTAGGAACACAAGCCTGCAGTGAGCTCACCTAGAATCCTTTCTGACTCTTGCTTTTTCAAAGGAAAACCGAGCCTGCTTGCTCAGGTCGTAGAGCCAAGTGGTCGGTTCTGCGGAGACACCTTCCTTAGCACCTCTCCTCCTGTTAGCGGAGGCTTTAATCCTCAGAGCCCCTTTAAACGGGGAAGTCTGAAGAGAGCTCTCGCCCTGAACGTTGACAACATCCTGCAGCTTGTTCAGCTGGACACACTTGTTCTGAAGCTCCTTGGTGAGTTCTGCTATGACCTTGGTCTGCAAGGCCAGCTGCTCCTGAAGCTCAGCAACGCGGCACTCGCTGGCTCTTAACTCCTCATCTTTTCTCCTCAGCTCCTTCTCCAGCTCAAGCAAGCTGCTGCAAAGATCATCAACTTGGCCAGTTACATTGATGCCCACAATTGGGTCTTTCAAAAACTTGTAGTTGCCAGCACAGCCGGTGGAGAGGTTTCCTACGTGTCTATCTGGACGCTTCAGATGCTTGGGTTTCATTGATCTGTTCCCCATTTCTTCCAGAGACCTAGGTAGTAACATACATTTGTGGTTTTATTTAATTGCCCAACCAGAATAAAAATATTAATTGGAATCAGACAGGTAGGTAATGAGGTTAGCATTTCACTGACTGTTCAATTTGACATATACAACTATATCTAACATCGTAGTTTAGGCTTTTATCCTTTTTGGTCCTAAAAGGAAGAAATAGAAAACCTTGTGCTCTATCCTGGAAGAAAGAAAACACTGTAAAAAAAAAGGAGATAAACAAATTCTCCTATCAGACATTTTAAATGGGAAAATAAATGAATAAAGGTAGCACAAATATCATAACTACAAAAGCTATTTTCCTGTGACGTTTCTTGTGTTCCTGTGACATTTCCTGGCAAATTAAAGTCTCAAAATCTGCCAGCCCAGAACCACTGAGAACAGAAAAAGCATCTTCTGTTAGTTGATGGTGAAAAAAAAAAAGAAGAAATACCAGGTTTCACTTTCCTATCTTTCTACATTTTCACCCTATGACTATTAAATACAGGACAGGAGAACCAAAACAGCTTTGCCAAAGGTAAAGAAACGTGCAGAAAGGTGCAGAAAGGTAAATACCAGGCTCAGCCTCCCCTTAATATATGTTCTTACAGCCCCCATGCTGCACACTGTTCAAACTCCTGAGGAAGTCTGCTCATCTCCACTCTGCTCTTGCTTCTGGTACAGAAGATCTTCTCCCTGGGGTCTGATTTTTGCCTCATCAATGAGATACTTCAAGAGGTTTTATAAAAAATACTAGCGCATTATCCTATGAAATCAGGCTACCAGAGCTATCGCTCATCTGCTGGCCCAAAGCAGCTGCCCGTCTGCCTCATGAATGAAGGAGAACATCCTCAGCCTGGACCTCAAGTCACATGAATTAAGTTATCCCTTCTACTGTGTCACTGGGGCCAGGTAAGAACAGGCTCCGGACCAGCGCAAGTGATTAGATGGCAAGGAATCTTTGGGAAGCAATTTGCTTTCACTGGCTGCTCTAACTACCAACAAATCCACAGCTCTGTTCTGGTTTGCTGTCTACAACAGCTTAGAACTGAAATGCTGGACAAGACAGATCATATTTCAAATCTGGTCTTCCTGGTAATGCTCTTTTCTTCTCCAAACTGCTCATTTTGCTCCTCTACTATATGTACCTTTTGCCCCAAGTTCCCCCTGCTATTTGGTGTTTCAACTAGACGCTGGCAGAGAAGATCAGCACAGGTAAATCCGTACTGCAGAAGGGAATTTAAACAATCTGTACTCATCACAGCACCAAAATAACTCACTTAACTTGGAAGAGGCAACTGTGTGTCACCACGTATCACAACCAAAGATCTCATCTTAGTGAGCAACCATATTAAAAGAGAAAAGCCAGAACGAGGGTTACAACAGAATTAAAATGGAGAATATAGGAAATATGCCAACATGGGGAGCCATGTGGCAGTCTCCCACAGGCTACTATTGCAGGAGCAGTGGCCATGCTTCAGAAAAGGATGCCACAGACTTTAGGATTACCTTTACAAATGGATAGGCAGAATGCCCCAGGGCACAGGAAGATCCAGCAGGAAGACCACATGCACAGATGGCATAGGCTTGCCTTGCCGAGATGAGCCCAAGACTAAAGTTCATCATGCAGCAGAGGCACAAGAGCAAGTCCAGCATAGCTGCTACTCTCCCGTCACACAGATGCAATTAGCAGCCAGCGCAGGGGGTGGCATCAATCCAGAACTGCCACACAATGCTCCCTCCTTGTGCTGCTTACAGCTAATGCTATAGCAAACTCAAGGAGAAGTATTTAACAGGAAACACGAAACGCTCGACAGGTAATTTGGGGAGAGTTAATGCCCAGAGAAGCCTCACAAACCTCATGCCTCGGTATCTGAGCTAATGAGACTAAGTGATGTGATGAGACTAAGCCGTGAAACGGAGCACGCTCCACCCGAGCCTGCCAGGGCCCCTTCGCAGAGCCCCGCGGGGGGCACTGGGCTCACTCCACACCGCGCCGAAGGGCAGTGAGGAGGCAGCGACGCCCCTTGTCCCGAGACGCCCCTTGTCCCGGGACGCCCGAGACCCCCGCTCATCGCGACCCCCGCTCGGGGCTCCCCCCGGCCCCGCGCACGGCGCTCGCACCGAACGGGATCTTTTCTTCCGTCTCACCGGTGCTTGCGCCTGGCAAGTGTAAACTGGAGAAAAACCACGGTGGGAAATGGGGTAGGACCTTCCGCACCCCCCGTCCCGGGTCTGTGGGGCTCGGGGTCAGCCCACTCCCGGAGCGCCGGGAGCCCCGAGTCGGCTGCGGGGCACCGGGAGCCCGCACCGGGCTGCGAG
>JAWLRI010000235.1:0-33768 GCA_034781795.1 Crypturellus tataupa
CTCGCTCTCCACCACGTTCCAGCAGCAGGCGCCGGGGCAGCACGCGGTGAGTGCGCGGCCTCGCCGCCGCCCCCCGCTCCCCCTTCCCGTCCCTCGCTGTCCCGCGCGCGGGGCGGGCGGGCTCTGCGGCGGGCGAGCGGGGGGGAGACGCGCAGCTTGTGGCACGGGCGCGGGGGGTCCCGGCCCCACGCGCATCCCTGAGGCCGCCTCGTTAGTGCTTAAGATGGCGGGGAGGGTCTCGTGCTCAGGATGCGGCGATGACCCTCCGCTTTAGCCTCGGCTTTCGGGTGCCCGCGCGGCGCCGTCCCCCAGCCCTCCTGGGAATCCGTGGGACATCCCGAGCTGCTGCCCTTCCATCGAGCTGCTTCTGAAGCAAAGGAAAGGAAACTGCCCGTGTTGGAATTGCTTTCCTCTTTGGGAGAAAAAAAAAAAGAGAGAGAGAGAGAAAGAGAGAGAGAAAGAGCGAGAGAGAGAAAGAGAGAGAAAGAGCGAGAGAGAGAGAGAGAAAGACAAAGAAAGAGAGAAAGAGAGAGAAAGGAAGAGAGAGAAAGGAAGGCAGGAAGACAAGCTTTCCTGCGGTGGTCCGGAGGGCGCATCGTCTGCCGGGAAGGTTTTCAGTTTGGAAGTCACATGGAGTCAAGCGCTCTGCCCGAGGGAGCTGCCCCCCCGCACCAGTGCCCTGGCACGTGGCGGGAGTCTGCACGCACCCGAGACTCCTGAACCGAGGCAGATAACAACATTTAACTTTGCTCGAGGCCTGGATGTTTTCTCATTTGCGCAGGTTGTGTAAGAGTTCGCATCAATTGTCCTCCCAGACCTCTATTTTTCTGTAAATATTTTGTGGAGGTCTCAAAGCACGTAAGTGGTGAATTATTGTCAGGTTCCTGATGGTCACAATGTGCGTGCGAGGGAAATAGCACAGCGTCGAACTGAGAAATCAGTATTTGCCCCGAGCCCTAATTCAGAACGTCACACTTTACTAGTTGGGCAATTGGAATTTGCCTCGTGACCTTTGATCACTTACATAAACTAAAATTTTGAATATTAGTGAGCCACAGCAGATTGGTTAACTCCCTGAAGAGCGCAAGAGAAGCCGTCCCAAGCTGCTGCACTTATACATTGTTAATAATGAGCTACTATGTTCGTGCTGGAAGCTCGTGGAGAACAGCCAGTCCGGGTCCTGAATGTGCTGAAATTGCCTTGAGCAGAAGCCCAAAAAGAACAAAAACAGGATGCAGAGCCAAGTTCTCAGTGACAAATGCATTCTTGTGTACATGATTTTTTATTATTGCCAATTTTACAGTGTTCATATAAAGATTATTGGATTCAAACCCCGAACTTGGCATGATTGCACGTCAGATGTTTGATGTCATGTGTTTGAGCTTTCTAAAGAACTTTTTACTGCTCTTTGCTGGTCTGGCACTGGCCAGTGCCCTGTAGCTTTTACCAAGCAGGGGATTGTGGAGAAAGGACAGTTCCTTTCCAGTAAGGAGATGAGAATGAGAGGATTGGGTCAGACCAAAGCCTTTTTTTCCCCGCAGCAACCAGAGGTGGACAATGAGGGAAAAAGTAGATGAATGTGACAGGAAGTACGCAGTTTTGCTCCGTACTTTCCTGTGAATCCATTTCAGTTTGTAATCGACTTAGAGGCAGTTTTGAAGATATTCTACTTGGGTACTTCAATATCTCTTGGAAACTGCTCAGATGATCATCTGGCTTCAGTGTTAATTTCTGGGGATATGTGATCAAATGGAAACCTTACAATATGTGGGTCTGAGAGATACAAATTACTTTTGGTGAAGTCACCCTGAGTGGAAGGGATCCATCATTGCATAGGAATGAGCGTCCTAGGCATCATAATTCAGATTTTCCTGGATTATTTGCTTTCTAGTTCATTCAGTTAATTCTAAATGATGCAATTCCTGGTCATATAGATAAATGTTGTAATAAGACAAAGAACTGAAGATAGACCGCTGCTGTCTAGAACAGATTCCCTTTAAACAATGGAGAAATCAATTTTAAGTTCTTCATTGAAATACAGGCTGTATTTTAATCAGTGAGCAGCAGCCTAGACATGTGGGATTTTTTGTTTTGTCTTGTTTACTTTAATGCTTTATTTATAGAATTGAATGACCTTTAAATGTGCTTTAGATATCCAGACTTTAAAGAGGTAGCAGTCCATGAGTCCCTGGGATTAGGAAAACTGTTTTGGTTAATAGCAGCTGAATAAATATCTAGCCATTTTTTTTTTTTTTCCCAAATGGAGTGATGAATGGCTATTGACTGAAGTTGATCTCTAGCCATTGCTTTCAAGCAAAAAGAGCATTTTGCTCCCAGAAAGACTGAACACAAAATATGACAACGTGTATTAAAATTCATACCAGATAAATCTAGGTAAAGCTCCCATAAATGTCTTGCTAGAGCTCATGGGAGTAGAACAACAAGCAGGTTTGTAAAGGGGGAGGGCTGGATCATGGCTGTGCACGACAAGTTCATGTAGCCACAAGGCCGTTCTCCTGTTACTGGAAAGGGCAGCTGCAAAACCTGAATGTTGAAGATGAGGAACTTCTAAGGAACATGGAATTATTGTTGTACAAAACTTCCTTGTTGCTCTCTTAAATTATGTTTTTTTCTTCCTCTCACAATAGGGTTTTGACTATAGCCGGTGTGGAAATCCTACCCGAAATTGCCTGGAAAAGGCTGTAGCTATACTGGATGGCGCTAAATACTGTAAGATATTAACAGCTTGCTTAAACGTGATGTCAGCACATGTATCTCCTGATAGTGCTTTACAGGAGGCACGTATAGTCGTAGGCAAGGGTGTCGCCTTTTCCCCAGCAGTTGTGTGACAGCAAGGTTTTTACAGGCTTTAACTAATGGTTTAGGGAAATGCTGCTTTGATCTGTGCCGTGAAACTTAGCATTCAGGAAAGTCCGGTTCAGTTGTCAGTCTTTGTGTAATGACTTTACCTCTTTTTGCTGCATTTAACGCCCAAGCATAAACTTAGGTATGCAGGTTCGTGCTGTCAATCCGTCCCTGTCTAGCAGCGCTGAATTCAGTAGTGCGAGTGTGAGCCCGTCAGCGCTCTGTTATCACACTATCAGACTTTGTCACGGTCCGTCACTGAGGGTTCCGCCTTGTGCAAGCACTGCCTGACGCCCGTAGTGAATCTACCTAAAGGGCGAGATAGCGTTAAGTGAGAGTGACAGCACAGGTGCCTTCTGAAGCTAAGGAAGGAAAGCGAAGGGAAGTTTTGACAGAGTCCTGTCATACTCAAATATGATCTGTCTGCCACTTACTGCTCTCTGTTTTAGGTTTAGCTTATGCTTCTGGCTCAGCTGCTACCCTGAATATTACTCACCTGTTAAAGGCAGGAGATACCATTATCTGTATGGATGACGTCTATGGAGGTAGGTGAAGCACGTGGTTTTGGTCTTCGTTGTGCAAATGATTTAAAATATCTATTTGTGTTTCTCATTAACCTCTTGAATTGCACCTTTTGAATTTCAGTTCATGAGAACATGTATCTATGGTTTTCACAAAAGGAGAATAGCGTGTGGTTTATCATAGAAATATTAGTATAGACTGTAGGGTCAGAGTTGTTCATAGTTTATTTATATAATAGAATTTATATGTGTAAATCCACTCTTTACATTTTAATTTATATACAAAGATATATGTGAAGTTTTGTGATTAAAAAAAAATAAATACCAGTTCATTCTAATTGTGATGCTTTGTAAGATTGCAAATTGTCTCACAGCCTGCCAATTTGAAAGTACTGTGTAGAACAGCATATGATGATTGTAAATTTGTACTTTGGGACCAACAAGAGGATTCCAGTTTCAATTTAATTTCCCAATTAGAAAAAGCCCAAGCCCACAAGTATAATGCTATTAATTGAAAGTATTTGAGAAATCATTCTGATTCCATATTACTGTTACTTCTCCATGCTGTTTAAAAACACAACAATCTTTAAGTGTTTTAGAAGTAAAATTGTACTAACCTGTCTTCTACAGTGTGCAGCATAAAGCTTGCACTCTGACTTTCCTGGATTGTATGCAAAGGACTGGAGATCAATGAAGCAAAGTTGATTTCATCTTGTACCAAAATTTTGTACATTTTGCATTTATTTTTCCAACGTCTTGTTAATCGTTATTTCACTCCATTTCTTGTTGTTAAGGTACAAACAGGTATTTCAGCCAAGTAGCCACAAAAATGAATTTGAACGTCATTTTTGTTGACTGTACGAAACTGGAATGCCTGGAAGCTGCAATTACACCAGAGACCAAGGTAAGAGAGAGAAGTTGCTAATGTTGTTTGCTTAATGTCCTCAGATATTTCTGTTCTTTCTTCTTATAACTTCACAGCATTCTGTGATATAGTCTTGTGATAGGCTTTTATTGAGCATGTAAAATAAGTAAATGCAATGCCTAGAAATCTCCTAAGTGTCTTAGAAGCCCTAGGAAATAGCTTTCCCCCCCTTAGAGGGGGAATAGGAGATCTGTAAGCAATAAGGGTTTGTTCAGAGAAGCATATTGAAAAGGCTTGGATAAAAAGGAACAAGAAATCAGCAAGTAGTTAGTGATGTCATCGCTGTAATGTTATAAAAATGAATAAGCAGTGTAAGAGTGGTAGTGGTTGCGCTCCTGGAAGATGGTGCAGCTGTAGAAGGCTTCTGAACTTTTGAACATAAAGTTTTCTTCTGGTTATGTCTGGCATTCTTCATCTATGTATCACTTCAGTTGTTTTTGTGGAAAATAGTACCTCTCCCAAGGAAGCTTCAGTAATGACCTTTCCTTATTTACACTCTGCAAACTGAATGGGAAGCTGACACCCAACAAGTTAACATTCAAAAGCAATTAAGACTTCAAAAAACATTTCTAAAAATACATATATAGTATTTGTGGTTTTAGACCTGATGATAACGAAGTCTCTAACTGGTGGTGATGATGAAAAATAATTGAGTAATTGCTGTTTATGTATAAGAGGGGGCAGGTATCCACGTACTGTTAGTTTGTTTGTGTGTGTGGGGGGGTGTTTGTGTTTTTTTTTTCTTTGTTTTTTTTTCCTTCTCCTGACATCATTAAAAGTATATGAAAAAAAGGAAAAGTCTCCACACTGATGCTTTTATTGCTGAATTACTACAGCTTGTTTGGATTGAAACACCTACAAACCCCACACTGAAGGTCATTGATATTCGAGGCTGTGCAGATATAGTACATAAACGTAAAGATATTCTTCTGGTAGTGGACAACACTTTTATGTCTGCATATTTCCAGGTAAACTGTTTGTTTACAATTATTCCATTATTTCAGTGTATTCTAAAACACCTTTTTTAGTGGGAAGGGCCACCAACAAAGAACTGTGGTTTCAATCTTGTATTTTAAATTTGCCTGCTAAAGTTCTAGGTACAACTGATGAATTTCTCCTTTTTAAATTGGTAAAGATGTGATCCAGAATATTTTATAGCTAGTCATTTAGATGTATGATACCAGTAAAAACAACATAGCTCAACAGTTAAATAAACACACCAGATCATTTCCCACTTTTAGTATTTTGATGAATATCTGAAAAATCTGATCTCTGGCAAATCTCATAGGTTTTTTTTTCTTTTATTAATAGAATACACAAAGTATTTTTTTTTTAATTATAGAATTATATCTAAATAATAAACTTCAGTAGATATAATGAAAAAATGTTGTGAGGTTTTTCTTTCTTGAAGAATGAGGCAAAAGGTGTCCTTGTATTTGTTAAAGATAGTGAGGTAGTTATAATTTAAGAGAGGCTTATAAAAAGTGTTAATGCTTAGCTAAAGGGGCACTTGAGTTTGTCTTGCACAGATCAAAGGCTTAGTGAATTGTTTTTCTGCATCTATTTTTCTTCAGAAAGGTACGTTTAGAAGTAGGAGCTAGTTAATATATCTTATATTGGCATGGTCCTGGGAGGAAGTCTGTGTTAATGATAAATTTTAATGATTGCTTTCAGTATTTCAATAATAGGTAATATCTTCAAACCCCTCAAGTGTACTGCTGACACGCTAAATGTGTAACACTAAGAAAATTGTAAATTTAGAGTTTTTTGTTTGTTTTAATGTGGTAATATTTAATATAAAAGCACTGGTGTATGCTACCATTGCAATGGCCACGCAATGGGAATACGGGCTCTCTGTGTTCCTTGAGGGGACTTCCGTGCTTAATCTGGCAGCAGTGTTCTTCTGCTCTGATTACTACATCGCCTTTTAGCACAGTGCTCTTCAGTCTTTATAATATGTTTAAATTTTGTGCAAAACTCTTAGTTACTGATTGAAAAACGATTGTTCGTTCCTTTTTACCTATTAACATCTAGGTTCACTTCCTGCGTTAAAAAGTCTGGTAGTGATAATGTCGAACATGTTAGAAAAGAGAGATTTGACAAACAAAATCCTTGATTTTTCTTCAGGTTTCCAATTGTTCTTCCTATGATATCGCTAACAGTGATATTTAAAAGCTGGAAGATTTTTTTTGCTTTGAAAAATAAACCTTTATTGTCTTGAGGCCTGTATTTTAAGTAGATTATCGTTTCTTATCCCCTTCTCAACTGAGAAATATAGCCAATTTTCCTAAGTGTGAATGTTAGATGCATTCAGTTCATTCAAATTACTTCTGTTGTCACTGAGGCCAGTGCATCTTGAGTTGGTACCTTTGAATCACACTTTATTATGTATTCTTTTAATTGTGTTTCTCATGAATTCAGAGCACTTTTATTATATATTCTGTATTTCTTCATTCTCTTATTCTTGTATTAAGGCTTGGTCTTGCTTTCTGTACCTATTGTTACTTTCTGGTTTTCGTCACAGCATTTCTGGACAGTTCGGGAAGGTTAGAGTACAAAAATAACTTTAATCACGCCTATTATTTTCATTTCATTTTAGCGTCCTTTATCTTTGGGGGCTGATATTTGTATGTATTCTGCCACAAAATACATGAATGGTAAGTACTGGAATTCCACACACCTCGGGCAGGTTATTTCAGAGCCATCCGAGTACCACAGAGACTTTTGTGTTTTCTCTTGAACCTCTCACAGAAGCTTCTAAATTCATTTTGCTATGGAAAAATCTACGTACACTTACTGCCAACTTGCTGCTAGCAGCAGCAGTGAATGATACTGTGCAAACACACTGTGAACTGTGATAGTGTCCAGACGGTTTGCCTTAATGGAACCAACAAGTCCATGAGATAAAACACCATTTTTCAAGCCCAGGCTCCCTCCAGGCTTGGCTGGTTTTACAGTGTTCGGAATGGAGAAGTCCTGGCTGTTGGAAATGCACCAGGTCCACATACACCGTCTGTAAAACTAAACAGGAGGCCGCAGGTGACAGGGGTCACCTCTCGGAGCCCTGCTCCCTTCGTGGTTGCTGGCTGCTGCCGTAACGCGTGCTGTGCAGTAGCAGTTTGTTGCAGAAGCTCTCTGTCCTGATCAGATTCCCTGGAAGCCAGCCTTGGTAATCTCCTTCAAAATCCTGTCTCTCTTGCACATACCATTTCCTTATGCATCCTTGCCAGTCAGGGCTTTGGCTGCTGCTCGTGCTGTCTGTGCCCGTTTCCTCCTGTGCTTCCTCTCCTACTGCTCTGTCCAGACTCCACCTGCTCTGGCTGCCCTGCTGTCTGCCAACAGCTGCAGGCAGCTCATAAAAACGAGCGCATTTGCCAGGGATTCTTAGATAGACCATTAGTTTTAGTCTGAGGAGCCTCAATGGCTCCTATACTGTTCTTGAGGAAAGAAATAGTGGCGTGACCTTGAAGCACTCTGTCTGTAGGTGTTTGTAGCCCCTTTAGCTTTACCCTGGCTGCAACACAGCCAAGGAACATCAGTGCAAGTAGCTGCCAGCAGAGATTAAGTTGGAAGGAAGAATTTACATGGCTATGTTGGAACCTGTACAAAAGCGTATTCATTGTGGTGTTTCCAAACAACCCAGTCTAAAACACAGCTTGAATGTGCTCCCTGTGCTGTAACCACATGTTCTGATTGTGGCATAGATAAAAGTGGAAGCACTCTTGCTCCTGATTGCTCTTGTTAAAGCAACAGTATGTGTTGCATATCCGTTCCACAAGAACACCTTTGATTTCTGGACGAAGTCCTGCTTTCTATCCCTTAGCTGCAGTGTTCGGGGTCAGTGTCTTGGGGCATGAGAGGAGGTCACAGGACATGCAGCATTACCAAGTGCTAACCATAACTTCAGAAAAAGCTGTGACCTGCCTTATGATTCATGTGTTGGTACAGGAAGGATTGTGGTAGCAATGAGTCCAGTGTTTTGAAGATGTGGGACTGTATTAGCATCAAGACTGAAAAACGAGTTTAGTGCAAAACCCTGGAGCAAATGGACTGACTGACTAATACTGTTTTCATGTTCTCCCTTCATTTTTAGGGCACAGCGATGTTGTAATGGGACTTGTTTCAGTAAATCGTGATGATCTGTACGAAAAGCTCAAATTCTTACAAAACAGTAAGTAGTTAATGTAGGGGGTCCCTTAAAATGCATTATATTTGATCATTATATTCAAGTATACCAGTTCATAATGGAAAGCCTGTTGCGCGCACACCAGCATGAACTCTGTTTCTAGAGAAGTAGCTCAAGCAGGTAAATATGAGGAAATATAAATGTGTAGAGAGGAAATAGTATAATACGTGTAGGAGACCCGATTCTCTTCGCTGTCCTTCCAAAGCATGTAGCAGTGCTACACAAGCATGATAGCTTTCAGGATGCCCCCACGGCTTCGTGGTTGAATAAAGTGAATTGCATTAGTATTCTCTCAAAAGTACCTCATAACTGAGTATTTTTCTATCATCACTGTAGTATTTTTCTATCGTGTTCTAGGTTTATTTGCTTGCTTTTTACCATTTAGATTGCATATAATTTAGAGGAAAGGTGTTCTTAAATGTCAGTGCCTGACAACAAATGGTCAAAATCAGGGTTAAAATCAGAGCTGTTCAGTTTATGGCCTGACCCGTTCTGTGCGCAGTTCAGAGGACTGACAAACTGAGATGAACTGGTGATAGCTGCTTGAATCCAAGCACCAGCTGTCACTGCAGGATTAAAGTTGTGCGCTTTTTGCCACGATCTTAATCTTTTCTAATATTCACTTGACCTCACACATTAGGAGAAACAGAGACTTTTAAATTATGCATTTAATTTCATTTAACTTATGTCAGTTATATTAGGGATTTCTGAAACTCATTTACAAATCAGAGGATTCAGCTAATGTAGAGTTTTCATGTACAGTTTGATTTTTAACAACAGAATTTTACTGCCTAACAAGAAAGCATGTTTATCTGCCTCCTGTCTGCTACAGAAATAGTAGAGGTATGTTAGGTCTAACAGATTTCATTCTCAAGTCTGCAGTTTTTAAATTCAGCTTGTTAGTTTCTTTCTCATGTATGTGAGATACTGAGGACAGATGGCATCAGATTTGCATTTCCCATTATCTTGTTCTAACTTTAGGATGTTTAAACCTTTGTGTTAGAGTTTTGTGCTTGAGTTTTCAAGGTCCAAGGTAAGTTCCTTGCAAATGGAAGCCAAGTTTCAGTAGGAATCAGCAGGAATTGTATCTGCTT
The DNA here is from genome assembly GCA_034781795.1 of Crypturellus tataupa. NCBI lineage: Eukaryota > Metazoa > Chordata > Aves > Tinamiformes > Tinamidae > Crypturellus > Crypturellus tataupa. The sequence continues at coordinate 9,592 of JAWLRI010000235.1, forward strand.
CTGGGGCTAGCTTAGAAATTAGTACTATACTTAATTATATCCCAAGAAAAAGTCTTTATGTGCAATTTTATCTTTTAATTTTTGTAGCTCTTGGAGCTGTTCCATCTCCTTTTGACTGCTATATGTGCAATCGTGGTTTGAAGACATTGCAAATCCGGATGAAGCAACATTTCCACAATGCGATGGCTGTTGCTCAATTTCTTGAGTCAAATTCTCGGGTGGAGAAAGTCATTTTCCCTGGTAGGTTGGCCTGGCTTCAGAACAGGTGATGGCTTGGAGCAACATGCGTTTGCATATTGTAGTAGTGCCCTTTAGTCACCCTTAATATTTGGAAACTCTAGGTTAGGTGTTTACCTTGGCAGTGGCTGTAACATTCCTTTCCCTCTGAAGTGTTTTTACACAGTTTTTGATGACTTGCTTTGTCTTTGAAGTGATGGTGCTTAATATAAACAAACTCTGACAAAAGTTTCTAATTTCAGGGTTGCCTTCACACCCTCAGCATGAGTTGATCAAGCGGCAGTGTACTGGCTGTCCTGGGATGGTAACCTTTTATATTAAAGGAAAGCTTGAAAACGCTGTTACTTTTCTCAAGAGTTTGAAGGTAAATGGCACAAACTGTCATTTTGAGCCTTACAGTGTAAGGAAGTGGTTTTCTTTGGGGCACGGAGAGTTGCCTTCTAGTCTTGCAAAGCCCCTAGTTTCTTTTGGGTGTATCTGTCTCTAATATGTTACATGTAAATGCAACCCTAATGAGAGGGAAGAGAAGGATGTCTCAACCCATAAGTGTTTGTTTATGCAATATGGTGTTCTGGAGCCAGGTTAGTCCAAGTCTGCTTCTAACAAAGCATTTGCATAGGAGCCTTTTACAATTAGCCATAGGATTTGAAAGCAGAGAAGCTATGGCTGATGTAATCCTATAGGAACATTTCATAGTACTTGTTGGCAGGAAATCCTGGTGAGAAATAACATGAATCATGAAACAAAGGAGGAGTGTCTTGATTTTGAGAATATTTGGGTTTCATGTTACAAGCCATGGGGTTTTTGTCTTCATAATTCATACATCCTATTTTTACTCTTTAGTATGTAAATCTTGATCTCTGATTAATTTTGCATTCTGGGTTTTTTTTTGTTTTCTTCATGGAAATAAAAACCATTAATAAATGACAAAGGCACATTAGAACTTCCTCATCATCCTTATCTTACTCACCTGCCAGTTAATGACATCAGCAGAAAAAATATATATACATACAATATATATACACACAAACAAAACGAGATTTCCACAGAGTATTCTTTTGAATGGGAGCAAGTGTTTAATCCTGGCATGGAAGATCAAGCAGATGCCCACAAGTTAGAGTGTGGAAGCATGTTGCAGGAGATACAGTCTCCTATGAGTATATTTTCAATTTGTCAATAGGTTGCTAAAAAATAAGGCCATTTCCTCACACCAAGCTGAGACGAGAGGATCTTGTCTCTGCTTGATAGGTTTGGTTGCGGCTTTTCCATGGCCTTGCTGAGTATAAAATAAAAAAAGCTACTATGAGCATACTATGAGCAACCAGAACTGCAGAGAAATACTGAGGACAGTAAGTACATTCTAAGCATTTGTAACTTTATATTTTTCGTTTTAACTTCTGTTTACTTTATTTGTTTAGCTCTTTATGCTAGCTGAGAGCCTGGGAGGATATGAAAGCCTAGCAGAGCATCCGTAAGTCATTTTTCATTTTAGAAGTCTACTAAGAAAAATCATGAAGAGCTACATCAGAAATTCTTTTGTTACTATGAATATTTATTGTAGTTCAAAAATTTGCCAGTATGAAAAGCTGTAATGCTTTGCATATGATTGAGCTCCAAGGATAGTATGTTGTATAACACAAAAATAATGTTCCAGAAGTGTAATAATTGAAAAAATAATTCCAGAAGTGTCACTAATTTCTAAAAGCAATACATCAGTACATTAAAATATTCTGGAATGATGACAGATTGTTCCAAATCTAATCTAAAGAAGTAAGAAATATCGTGCCCTTCAGCGCTGTGGAGTGTTTGAGTGGGCCAGGACTGGAGCAGCCCTTGGAAGCTGCCCCAGAATAGTCTTGGGAAGAGGCAGCACTTGCAAGTGTGACGATGCAATCCTAGGGTGTCCTGGTCCCACCTGGTTTGCAGGGTTCAAATTTTGCTGCTTAAAGCTTAGCCAAAGCACCTGTGCTCCCTGTGCCCGGTTTTGGACTCCTTTGCCTAGGAACAGCTTTTGTAGTGCTCTCAGTTGTAATTGGTATCAAACAAGTATCAAAGTAGGTTCATCAAGGGTCACTTTTCGCGTTTCCCTCAAACATTGTGCGAGTTTTAAATTAGGCTATAGAAGATCATATCCACTGAGTAAATAGTTCCATTGTAAATTTTAACATTTTTCCCCACTAGCTTTGGTAATACTATATTAGTATTTTCCAAGTTTCCTTGTTTTAACTGGAAGACTGAGCAGCAAAATACTGTGCAACCAAATCCAAGGAATCAGTATGTTTAAAACAGTAGTACTGAGTCTTACTGCTGGGGATACATGGCTGCCATTCTACCAGCTCACACGAGAGGGCATATTCAGTACCTTGAACCGAACTGCAGCTCTCTTCCCTCAGCTCGTTTGAAAGGGTTAGATCTGTAGATTTTGCAGACAAAGCAGCTGTTTAGACTCCTATCTAATCATGAGAACCAGTAGTGAAAATTAACATAATGCTGCACCATTATCTTTTTTTTTTTTTCTTTTTTAACCTGCTGATGTTTTGGTGAGATTCTTTTGCCTGCAGGCTTTACCAAATGGATAAGCAGGAGTGTATATTAAAAAAGAGTTTTAAATGGCTTTTGTATTTAATTGGATACATAAATTTGATTTCCTCTTATTAAACAGTAATTATATAGAAAATTATGATTAAATATATACTAGATCATCTGAGCTACTCATTTTAGAATAATAACAAATCTTAAACATTCAGACAGCTAAAAGATAATTGTGAAATGGTGGAAGTCACTGGCTGAGCGTATGGGGGAGATAGCTTCTAATGCAGGTTCAGAGAGAATAAACTTTTCAGTATGTACAGTGCCATTTGACAAGTGATCTGAGCAACCAGAAGTTAAAAAAATGGGAGATTTTTTTTCTCACTCAATTTGTGTGAAATCTTTGTGGAATTATGGGATCTTGGAAAGTAACAAATGTGTTGGTCTCTACCATTAACAATAAAAAAATTCTTAAATAAGCTTTTTTTTTTTTTCCTTTCAGGGCTATCATGACTCACTCTTCAGTGCCTAAGAAAGATAGGGAGGTTCTTGGAATCAGTGATACATTAATTCGTCTATCAATTGGTTTGGAAGATGAAGAAGATTTACTGGAAGACCTAGATCAAGCTCTGAAAGCTGCAGTAAGTTGGTTGTTTTCTTAATGCCTTCAGTACAAAAAGCATTTCTCCTCTAATCTTCTCTGCCTTTCTACCTAATCACATGTGAGCTCTTCTAACAGTCTCACTGAACCTCAGTAGTAAGTTTCTATTTAACCAACAGGTGCAACAACTGTTTTCTAGTAACTTTTACCTCACTTAATGTTTAAAATACTCCTAAATATGCCCCGCAGAGGGTTCAGGTGATGTTCCTGGAGTCTGAGCGACAGGGATAGCTACTGAAGACTGGAGACTCATGTAGGCATTGACGTGCTTAGTAAGCACGTATGTACTTTGAAGTGTTCACATCATAATTTTAGAGAAGGTTAAATCTGTTAAGCAACTTCAGTAAAAGAACTTCCATCAGACTGTAACTCTTATATTTGTGTAATATTATTTCCTTTATAGACAAGAGAGTATTTCTAGCCCTGTATCCAAAGTTCTGTATTTTAGACAATAGATTAAAATATAATTCCGTGTTATGTCCTTTCTTCCTAAGGCAGGTCTCCTAAGTATTTGTGTGTATGCGTGTGTTTGAGTGTACATATACACACAAGCATAGGGGACAGACTAATGAAATGTTGCTTTCTTGTACTCTATGTATATATCACCATAGCATAAGTGCTATCCTTTCCATTTATCAAGCTATAACTTACCAAGGTCATTGACGATGTCTTTGGTTTCTGCAGCAGTGAATAACTGGTTATGGAAGTTTCACTGCTCAGCTTAGAAAGCAGATCACATCCTTTTGCTTTTCCGTGAAAGAGATCCCTGACTTTCTGGTATGCAGGTGAATTCCTTGTGATTTAAAATCTCATGACAGCTTTAAACCCAACTGTATGAGCAAGGCGTGCCAAGCAGATGTCCTTAGTCTGTCCATACACTCTGATTTAACCTCTAATTATACCCAATTATATCTAATCATCTAATCATCAGAGCTTCAGTGGAAAACTAGACACCCTTCCAACCTTCAGAAGCGTAACGGAGGGGGGGGAGGAAGGAGAGCTTCCTCCACCCTTGCAGCAGCACACGGAGCCTCGGGGCGTGGGATGGCCACAGGCAAAGCAGGAGCCCTTTCAAAGGCACTGGCAGATCTCGGGACATCCGTTACCCAAGGATATGCGCTACATCTTGCGTTTCTTTGGTTCCTGTTGCAAGGAGTTTTACAATTCTAGGTTTCTTCCCCAAGTAGCCTGCTTGTCTGGCATAGATCTTCACTTCTGGAAAGTCGGGAGCCTCTGCTTTCCCAAATACACACCCAGCTAAGCCGTTGCTGTGCCCTTGGCCTCACACTGCTCCCGCAGAGCAAGCGCGGGTAGCAGAGGTGCTGCGAGCCCCCGCACAGCGCAGTTTGCTCTGCAGTGCCAGGTCAGGGAATGAGGGACACACCTGATAAACCAAGGCCTGCAGCAAGGCAGCTGCTTGAGAGGCTTCAGCAAATGCACTGATATATTGAATAACCACGTACATTAAAAGCATGAGTTTCCTTTTTCCTTCTTCACTCTCATGTACTGTTGGAGCACCATGACTCTCTTTGATTCTTTGTTTTTTTTCCTGCTGACGATTCTGAGGATTCGCCAGTTCCTCAGAAGTCCTCATTATGATTAGTACAAAAGTTAGTGGGAAGACTTGAGACAGGCTTTACTTGATCTTGAATCAACTCTAAGCTAATGGCAGAGGTAAAAGTAGATTAAGGACTGACTTGTTTTGCTGCATCATCTCTGGTGGTAGGTACCATCATCCCCAAAAAAACATTTGGAAAAAATGAATGTGTTTGAAATTCAGTTTTGTCCCTTTTTTGAGAGACTGTGATATTATTGGTGAATAAAATGTAAGTCTGAGCCCAGCAGCAATTGTAGCAAATATGTAGTAGTTTGATCCACAGCGTAGCCAGGAAATTGGTGATATGGAAAGTTGATAAAAAAATAGCAATATTAACTGCACATGTTTCAACATGCCAGCATAGAGCACAGAGATTATTTGGTGCCGCTGTTTCATTCTTGTATGGTGAAAATTGAGTGGTACAATTATCTCATACTTTTCTTTCTTACTGCAGTTTGCAGAAAAGAAGGCTTTCAACTAACATGTAAACCCTGGATTTGGAAGTTGAACATTAAGCGGCTGAAGAAGATGACACGAAAAATCAAACTGCTAACAGTTTTCCTTGGATTTGCCTTGAGAATTGAAATCTGTTCAATCAGTCTCTAGATTCGTGGGGAGTTTTCCCTTTGTGCCATTATGTCCATTCTGCTAAGGTCTGTTTGTATGCGGGTTACACACTCTTGCACAAACTTTACCTTCTCCTCTGTGTCCATTTCTGGTTGCATTGTAATTCTTGTCACTGGAATTTAAAAGGTGAATTTATGTTTGAGGGAAGCTGTGATAATGTACTGAGGAACGTTATTGCCAGTTCTCTCAGCAGTAATTAATGTTTCTCAATTGTCATGCTAATGCTAAGAGGACGTTTCTGCTATCACAACACTTGAAATCCAACAGTATTTACAAATATAATTGCTATAGTTTTTTTAATGAGACTGGATGTTTTTCCACCCTCTGATATTTTGTGGCACACTGAAAATGAAGGAAAATCCAATATCTGAAACATAACAGTAACTTTATGAAGACAATTCTTTGGCTTTTTAAAAGATCAATTAACTGCATTAATGATTTGCTTTATATTTGGAAATAATTAATTAAAAGACACTTTGCATTTCTCTGTTTTTGTTACTCCTTTTGGTATTTGAATATACTAGTTGTGTTCAGAATCAGTTGATAATGTGACCCTGAATTTGTTTAAGTTCTCCTATAGGAAAATGATTTCATCCATGTTTTTAATTTTGTCAAGAAAAAAAAGAGATATAAATTGCTGTAAGCTGAAATTTATCTCGCAAATTGCAGCATTCCCCAAGCAAAGATTTCTATCAGACCATAGTCAGTGACTCACGGAAGGACATTTATTCACAGATTGCTGGTTTGCTGCATTGGGTTTGTTGCTGCTTTGAAGTTCTGTAGACTTGCATTTTTGTGTGTTGCTACACAAAGAGGGCAGTGCATATATAGAGCAGGAGTCAGATCCGCGTTTTACGCAAAGATCTCAACAGTCCTTGTGTTGCCTCTGCAAATACCTGGCCAAGGCGCTGTGGCCGTGTCTAAAGGTAGGCCTGACCCTCACCTTGAGCGTCTCCTCAGGCTCCCTCTTTAGGCAGGAGGCCTGCAGCGTCAGTGCTGCCTTCCCACCTACTTGCTTGGCGTCCGCGGGAAGGAAACCGGAGCAGGAGGAGCCACTGCTGTCTTGGAAGAGGTTTCTTATCTTGTTAACAGACACCAGAGCCTCAGCTAACTGCATACTTGGATTAAGTGATCACTGGGTTATCTGAAGCTGAGGTAAAACATTTCACATATGCAGAATAGACATAAGCCCCGATTCCTGTTCCTCTGAGGTGAAATTTGTGGGTTTGTTTTGTTTTTCTCCCTTCCCTCTATCTTAAGATCAGTGATGAGTAACTGCAAAAGAATCAAAAGTAGAGGTGTTTGCTACAAGACTGACCACACACATCTCTTTGGTAAGGCTGAAAAATTAGACTTGGAAGTTTTTCTGTGTCTCTCATTTTGTTTCTTTTTTGAGAATGTGAGCTTATCCTGTGTTATAGTTCTGTGCGTTTCCCCCCATTAACTGATATAGAAATTGATTTAAAGTATGGAATGTAGCAAGTAGGACATACAGCAGTGTGGGGAGCGTGCTGGACCTGCTAAGGGTTCTGGGCACTGACTGCAGCTGCTCCGGAGCCGGGCGCTGGCGCGCGGCATGGCCTGGCACGCGGCAGGGACGCGCCGCTCCGGCCGTGGGAGGCGGGATCGCTCCTCGCCAGCTCCGCATCCAGGTCTGCCCCTTAGAGGTGGGTATCAAGGCTGACAAGTGATCCCAGGCAATTTCGCTCAGTTTCCTGCGGGAAATTATGCCTTTTCGGGAGCCAGTTAAGCATCCTGCAAGGCTTCAACAAATACATGGAATAGTCTTTTAAACCAGGACCAGAACCTATAGCTGTTCAAGCTATCAAAAGGGGAAGGAGATGATACAGAGACCGCTAGAGAAGGAAGGGGATGTACCACAGGCGTGTTGTGTAGTGATTACGTTGCTTGCTTGCCTTTATCCTCCTATTTAACCTTAAGATAACTTATCTAGTGGGCCTGCTGCTGGCAGATTCATTGCTGACGAAGTCCACTCGTTCCCCCGCAGGGCATAAAAACATTCAAAGCGATTGCAAAGTGCAGTGCTGAACTCCTGAACTGCGTGGGGCCGAGCCGCGAGGCAGGCAGTGCGGTCTCCTCAGCTGCCCCGTTCGGGCTGTGGGCCCTGCTGGGCTCGTACAGGCAGCAGGGAGTCTGCCAGGGGCCACTTCCAAACCCCACGGAGGTGGCACTGCTGTCCCAGCCCTCCCCATTACCTCTTGCTGTAACTACAGGTGGGTAGCCGGGCTAGCAATCACCAGGGCATCCTGATATCTCTTTTCCAAGGAGCCCAGATGAGTTGGAACCAAGATGATCTGCATCTTTCTAATAATGCTGGGCACCAGTAATTGTACCTGAGAGTGGTCACACCTCAGAGCTTTGAGTTCTGGGTGTCCTTTCTCTCTCTCTCTCTCTCTTTTTTTTTTTAACCTGTCATTAATTCCTTCTTTCAAAACGCCAGCTCATTAGCCCTGATTCCTTCTCTTTCTCCAGGTGCGGAGCTGACCTGAAGCTTTGCCTTTCTTGCTCTAGAGTGGAAGTGCTGCACTCCTTTCAAAATGAGAATGTCCTAGGGAAAACGTGCCCTTAGGTGGCAGTGACGGGCTGGAAACCTTGGTTTGCCTGCTTCCATAGAGGAAAGCAACAACAGAGGAACAGGTTGCATTTTTTTTTTTCTGTTCCCAGGAGATCAGGAGCTAAAGTAATTTTTCCATTATTCATATAAATATCCGTGATCAACCTTTCCAGGTTCAGTCACAAAAGTCAAAATAATATTTCATTAAAATGTCAAATACAAAAGCTGTTACGTCCAAATAATGCCTTTATTTGCTCAGTGGCTCCATGGAGATTGGTGAACTGAGCTTTGTGAAACTGAATTATAGATCAGGTCTGTGTGTGAGACCATATAGATTTTTTTGTGAAAAAAAATCTACACAAATGATTCCTTAGGGGTAAAGGCACACCGGCCTCCGCAGCAGCTGCTCCTGCGGCTGCCGGAGCCCTGGGGTGCGTTAGCGCCGTGGCCATCGTCACGGAGCGGGGAAGCGGCCTCGGGCAGAGCGGGGGTCCCGCGAGCCCCCTCGCTGCCCCTCGTGCAGCTTCCCGCCTTCCCAGGCGCAGGCTGGCTGGGAGCAGCGTCTCTGTTCATGCTACAGACTGTAGGAGCTGCCCTGCTTTGCCTATAATAATCTTAAATTATGTCTAACTCATTCACAGTTCTGATCTGTGTAATATTTTGTTCCACAAATGCTTAAATTCAAAGGTATGTGCAAAAGGAATTCCCTTTTTTTCCCTTTGCTTCTGTTGCTGTTGGATTTATTTTTTTAGTGTCTATCTCTTTCTTTTCTTAGCAATTATTTATCTTGTCCTTTATTCACAGCCAACAAGTTTTAAGTGGTGCTTTGTGAAACAGCTTCCAAATCGGGTACTCCTATTTTCTCGGGGTTTCCTCAGGCTTAGCGTGCAAACACAAGCACTTCTGCTACCCATGGTTGTTGTCTTTGCCTTGAACGCTGGTGAGGGTGTTGCTGTGAAGAACTCAGAACCTGAGCTTTGGGGAAGATCTCCTTGTCTCCTGTGCTCGTTTCCTGCAGCTCCGCTGGCGCCTTCCTGTCGCGAGAGCTGAGGCCGGTTCGTCCTCCCTGGCTGTGGAGGCCGCTCGGTCAGGCTGCTCTCCTGCTGCGTGCGCTGCCTTGGGTTTTGGTTTAATTTTGCTTCTTCCTCCGGTATTTTGGTTACATCAGGTCTGCAGCTAGTAAAGCAGACAAGGTTGGGTTATTTTGGTCGCAGGATTTGCAAATGGGCGGCATCCTCTAATGAACTCCAAGTGTGTGGGTGGCTGGTCTGGAGTGACGGAGGCTGCTCGTATGGGGGCCCCGTATCTGTTTTTTACCAAGAGAATATCTGTCACGGAATGAATAGCTTCTGTATTTCTTAATTCTTTGGCAGCTGTCGTATGCAGATATGAGTTTCCTTTATACTGTTTATTTTGGGAAAAGACCGATAATACTGCCAGCAGCTAAATTCTCAATGAATTGGTCAATAAATCTCTGAAAACATGAAGTATCAGTCTAAAGTTGGATATAAGAAGTTTGTTCTCATTGCAACCAAGTTACTCTCATTAGATTTCATGGGAGCTGGGGACTTTTTTGTTTTGTTTTGGTGGAGAAGAATTAAAATCAAAGAGCATATAGGAATTTAAGAAGCTGAATACTAGTCTGCAAATACAGAAGACAATCACCTGAGATCTAATCTAATATCTGTTCTTTCTATGACTTTCCTAAAGTCCCCATACTTGCCAGGGCTCTTCCCCAGGGAAGCACTTCAGCCCTTGGTCTACCCTTTCTTTTTATACAGTTGCCTCTACCACAAATTCTTCAATAATCTTAAAAATGGATTCCCAGTCTGCTTGGGAAAGCTGATCCGTTCTCTTGGTTACACTCCATTAATGACATCAGTCAGCTGTGTTCTTTTCTTAGCTGCCTTGCAAATACCACAGTTGCAGTCATAATCCTTAAACTATAATAGTTTATTTGAACTGGGAAAAATAAGAAGTTTCCCCTGGAAAACTTGCAGCTACATTCAGTGAACTATGATATTTGATATGAGAACTCTAAGTATCAGCTGCTTAGCTTAAATGAAGCCTCTTAGACTACTGGGAGCAGTTAGCATGGACTTTCAGTCTTGAGAACACTGAAGTGAAGACCCAGGAAAATATCCTCCATACCTCACCTTGAAATTACCTAAAAATAAGTTATTCTGGGCTATTCTGAAGAACACAAAGACAATTGCAAGCAATGGTGCCAGGTAAGTGATGACATAACTGTGATGCACTTTGGGATACTGTCACCAAATCACAGATTAGGAATACTTCAAAGAGGAGGGAAGATAATTAATGCAATTTAAAATAGATTTCTGTATGGCTATCTCTGGACTTCAATGGATTAATCCAGATCTATCTCATATTTCACATATAACAACTTTCTGAAGTTGAAAGTTATCCCTTGATTAGTTTCTGCACATCTGGAATCACAGATTAAATTACACTTCAAGGAGAATTTCTTTTTTATGTTGAGTCCCAGATCATACCTATATTAAACAAAGATTACATTCGTTCCCCAGAAAATAATTGTATATAGCTAAGCCTAGAAATAAAAGCAATTAACTAGTGTCTGCTCGAAGAAAATGAGCACTGAAAGATCTCCTAATGACATTAGGAGTCAAGGGAAATTTATAAGTTGTGGCAGCTCTTGCAATAGGCTAACCTGCTTACTACAAATCTGGTTGTTGTCAGGTGAATTCGCTCTTGTTCTCTATAGACTGGGAATCAGTGTAGGATCCCAAGGGTAAAATATTCTTTCTTGCATTAGCATAAATACCAGTGGGAAGAGTGAATGTCGAAGAGGTGGATTTTGACATTGTGCGTTTTGCAAATACCTGCGTTCCCTCTTTTATAAAGCGCCCGTTGTAAAACGTTGCTGCATGGCAGCACAGCGAGGCCGCGCTCCAGGCGGAGGCGAAGCGTCCGTCCCGCTCCTGGTCGGCTCTCCTGGACGTTCGTCTTCCCCGGCCGCGGTGAGCGCCGCGCTCTGCTGCGTGGAGAGCGCTCAGAGCCGAGCACAAGTGCTGGAGCACAACGCCAGCGGGGCAACGTACTCAGAATGTTGGAGCGTAATTTTATTTTAAACTGCATGCAAGAGTAATCCCCATCCAGCTGTTTTTGGACTTTATTGCTGTGAAGAAAGTGAGGTGCTTCACTTCTCAAACTGACTGCCTTGGGCAGAGTGTACCTGTAGTTGTCGAACAGCCCTTTATGCCAGGAGAGGTAGTTGTGGGAGGAAATACTAACTAAAAACAAAAACAAGCAAGAAGAGGCAGCCCCAGGCGCTCCCGCAGGGTTGCTGCGTCGCACCTTGCTCACAGCAAGGCGATTGGTGGCCTTGACCCGTTGCGTGGTGGCGCAAGGACACTATTGCGGCCGCCGCTGCCGCTGTGCTCAGACCGTCGGCATCTGCGTCACAAAGGGCAGCCGGCAGAGGAGCCTGCGTGTCCCTCGCTCTCTGCAGACTCCCCAAACTCGAGCTGCTTGGCACGTGTCAGCGGGTGTCACAGCTGCAGCCCCTGATGGAAGGCTTTGCTGCTGCCGCAGCACGGCCAAGAGCCGCCGCGCGTTACTCAACCCGGTTCTTAGAAACGGCCAGCCTTTACTTACAGGAAAGTTGGAAACTGAAATGCACTACTTGTCATAAACTAATGTATATAGGAAATGCCAAGCGATGCGGTGCAGACTTTCCATTTCAGTGCAGACACTGACTCCTCTTGGAGATTCACTGCCTGGCCGGTGAGTGACACAGACTCCAACTGGAGCAATGTAGCCTGCCCTGCGGCTGTAGGGCTGGGCCGGAGAGGGAACTTGGAAATGTCGGCTCAGTACCTGCCTATTTAGGGATTGAGTGGACTGGAAGGCATTAACTGCAGTGAAGCAAATGCATATTCATATCAGCATGGTGTACTAGCCTTTACAACTACGTTTTTGTGAAACGTTAAAACGGATTTGAGCCTGATAAGTGCTTTTAATTTTATTATCTCCTACAGTTTACTTAGAATTACAGTTTTCATTTCTCTCTTTTATCAACTCCCGTTAGGAAAATATTGATGCTCTTATGTCATATTAAAACAAGAAGCTGGGTCATAAAACAGTGATAGATCTGTGGCTCCTATCTTGCGAGGTTTGCCTAGGATAAACTTAGCTCAGCGTCATCCAAGTTGTCTGCTACAGAAGGCCGCATGGGTCTGCAAGCACCAAGGTCGCTGAAGGCGGTTGCTCAGTGTTGAGTCACCTCCGCGGTGTTCGTCTTGGCGTGGAGGCTTCCGAGGAGGCAGCAGCAGCGCCGGTCGGAGCAGCCCATGGGCTCCTGCCTTGCAGGGGCAGCGGGGAGCCAAGGAACCCTTAGTGTCCTCCTCTTGGGTTCCTCTAGGCTGTATCCTTATTTGCACACCATCCATCGCGACGCTACCTGTGAGTTACACACAAGTGAATTGACTTCTTGTTATGAGAAACCCCACAAGAGAACGCACCCAAGGACAGGTTTGCGCTGTTGTCGCTGGAAGGTGCAGACAAAACGGCAGATGTTCCTGGGACGTCATGAGAGAACATGGAGAAAACCAGCAAAGAGGCTTGAGGACGAAGAGAAGGACCAGCGTATCTTCAAGGAACTGTCTGGAACGGGGCGGTAGGACCAAAACGGGGCCTCTGAGCCAAAATAGGGCCATATATGGGAGTGAGTTCTGGGATGACATCGAGGGGACACAATGAGTTGGACACCAGGGGGTCTCAAAAGCCACCAGAGACCAGCAAGGGACAGAGGGTGCACAGGCATTAGGGTGGGGTATGTTGTAATTAGTCTGCAAAATAGAATGGATATGTATGAGCACTCCCAGAGCTTAGTGCACTTGTAGGTAATAGAGAAATGAAAGTCTTGGCAAACACACCTTGGGGCGTGCACGATAGCTGGAGCTGTCCCCATGCACCCAGCGCTGCGATAGAGCGAATGCTGCTGCTTAATACTGCAGCGGTGCTAGGAGGTTTATTCCCGGTTTTCGGTGACATCCTCACCCTTTCTTTGTGCTGTTTTATTATCACTGTTTTTGGTTCTGTAATGGAAAATAGTAAAAACAGTTTTAAAAAATGGAGTATTCATCCTAGAAGGAAGACGCTAGTGGGAACAGGAGGGTTGTGTGTTCCCCCTTGCTGCATGACCTCAGGGAAGAGCAATGTCTTGACTGCTTATTTCTTGTTGAAGAACTTTCTTAAAGTTAAAATGTTTAAACCTTTTTTTTTTCGTGGAAGTTTCCTGGTTCACATTGGAGCTGTCAAGTTGTTGCCAAATAGAGGAAGAGAAATGGCAAGAAATCAATTTGATTAAAAGAGAACCACCGTTCCGTGATAGAGGTGCAGGGATTCACGGTTGCTGGTTCCCTGCAAGGGGGATGCCCGGGGGGCTGCGGGCTTGAGGATTCCCCGTGTGTTATGGAGCTTTCCCAGTCTTGCTTGAGAAACAAACTCCAATTCATCTTTCAGAATACAAATCTCACAAAATTAAGAGTTGTGTAAATACGGTTTAGTGTTGCCCTTAAAAAAAACCACAGCAACATACATTAATCAAGAATATCTGATCTATTAACAGCAAAAATTTGTTTGTGAGAGAGTGATTATGGACTAATAGCTATAGATATTGATATCTGTTAGAAGTCACAAGGGTTTCAGCAATTATTTCCTGTCATTTTAATTAAACTGGCTAATGGAAATTTAGGGTAAACCTGTAGGTGGAATGCCGAGCAACCTGCTTTTAAAAGGTCTTAATAATCATAAATCTACATTAGTGCCTAGAATTAATGAGGAAACTGAAGCACATGGCTAGAATTTTGTTTGTACCTTGATTAAGTTTCAGGGTCACTTGAATAAAATAATGTCTGAGCAGTTTTCTACCTGGATAAGACAACTGGGAGAACTTGAGCTATCGTAGATATGGTCACAAACGTGATTGATTTTCCTTTCTGTGTATGTCATAAATGTTTTTTAATTTGGGGATATTATTAAACTGCATTATTGGTTTGACTAGTGCTGAAATTGTAAGCTATGGGACTGCTACACCAGGTGTGTTGCAGGTATCCGCCTGGCACCCCAGGACACGCACGGAGCACCCCAAGGCCGTGTGGGAGACGCTCTGAATTGCAGACGACTGTGGAGGACCTGGGCCTTGAGCATCTCCGGTGAGTTTGTGACACGGACAAGGAGTTTAGATCATGGACAAGCAATTTTGTCCTGCTAAATAGTCTCTCTGTCGCCTGTCTAGCGCAGGTGCTAGTTACTACTTGCAGGAGATGCTGAACAAAATGTGATTGCTCCTGGAAGAGTCTCTGGAGGTAATCAGATGTTCTCAACTATTATAAGCAGATTTTTCTAACATCACAGATTATTTAGAAGGTTTGGAACTTCCTTGAAGAGAATCATGTGTTTAAACAAAATAATCCTGAATTGTGTGAATTCAGAAAATCAGTAAAACCGCTTCATGTTGTTGAGTGCCTGCCAGTGGAAAGTGCCATTAGTCTGTGGTTGGTGGTGTGTCCGGCTGCCGGAGCGCGGCAGGACGCGGAGCCGTGCGGCGTGTCCGGGCGGCTGCGATATCCCCGTGTCCGCGGGTCGGCTTTTCCCTTTGCAGGCGACTCGGCCAGCAGAATGGGACCTGTTTGCTCAGTACTGCCTGTTCTCTGTGAACCCGCATCGAGGTCATCGGTGAGATCATTTCAGAGCCTGCATTTGCTGTGGGTTTTGAGATTACGTTGCCTGATGAACTCTTTTTTTGTAAGTCTCACTGTTTCTTCTTTCATTATCTACTGTTATTAATGATTATTATAGACTTTCCAAAACACATAAGAATACAGAAAACCAGAGCAGCAGTTTTCTAAGAAGTAGACCTGTCTCTCTGGAATGGCACTGATCCTGCTGTGGCTTGGGCAGGTTTCTTGGCCAGGGTTTCTTGCCCACAGCAGTCTCAATCCAGAGGAGCTCTCCCTGCACATCAGCAGCAGATGTTGCCTTTGCTCCGTTGAGCAGTAAGTGTTCTCTGGGGCATGCTCGTCATTTCTATACTCCAGTGACCCCCATAAAGCCAAACTTTTTGCAAGTGTGCACTTCCAAGACCTAAAACTTCTTTTTGCCTCAGTTTAGTTCTTGGTTGTTATTCAGCACTCTGTTGCTGGAGACAGAATTTGCTGCAATACACAGGTTGTGCTCAGCACTTCCAGGCTTGGGTCCTCATACCGGATCTGGTACCCAGCCGAGTGCCACCTGGATCATCCGGGGATGCAGAGGTGCACGTTAGCACAGCAGTGTTGCTGAGTCACCCTGAGGTGTCCAGAAAGGTTTCTCAGGGCGTTTGCAAGACTCCCCTGTCAAATAACACTCCTGCGCCTCTCCTCCTTTACTCTCATCAGAAAACAAATGAACAAATAATTAAGGAAATTGGCAGCTTACTCAACAGTTGATAAACTAGATTGTGACCCTGCAGTCTGAACCTTCGCTGTGAACTTTGTGCTTATGTGAAGTTCCATAAACTGTGATGGGATGGAAGACAAACTATCAAACTGGACTCTGAAGATCAAGAGACAGAGGCTTAAACCTTCACAGGCTGCGTCCCCTGAAGAGGGATGGAATAATAAATCTAAATCCACAGCTAAAAGGCACCTGTGGGTGGTCTCAATAAGGGAAATTCAAGTGAAGGAAATTGAAAATTAGACATTATAAAATGTGCTTTAAGAAACGATTAATCATTTCTCTAGAAGACCTTTTTGGGTCCTAATCTGTATGACTAAGCAGATAAACAGAAGTTTCTAGAAATGTTTTTCTACTCCTTAAATGCAAAGAAGGAAAATCGCTATGGTATGATAGTACCAAATCACTATAGTACGATAGTACCAAATTGTCTTTGGGGATTCATGCCATCTTCCTACATGTCACTAGGTAAGTTCATTATTTTGAAAGCAGTCATTTGATCTTCCTGAATTCCCTTGTTTTTTTTATGTGTGTGTTTAATTTTGCACGGGTAGGTAGAAGGGAAATGTCTAATAATCGGTAAGGTTTAGTAAGCTTCCAGCATTGTCTCCCAGCTCATATGCAGAAGCTTTTTCTCTGTGATGTTTCTCAGGTTGTCAGGCATGGCAATAAGAGCGAAAGAGCTCTTCTAAGCAATGCTGTGTTATAAATTGCCACCTTCTCCAGGTAGGGAACAGATTGTCCAGATCTGCTTTGTGCAGAGCAGGTTCCTGGCCCCTCTGGAGTCTCAAGTGGCCTCAAGTGGCCTCCTCCACGCCAGCCCTGGCGTTACTCTGAGAGCCTTTGCTGGGCTGGTCGCCATCTCTGTGAGATTTTCAGAGCACCACAAGAAAATTATGGTTCCTAATACCCTGAGAAATGTAAAATGTCCACTTTGTAAGTCAATCTGTAAGTCCGAGCCTAAACTGGACTCTGCTCTCAGAAAATATGCTGCATCTCTTAGTGTGATATGCAAGATGCATCAAAATGAAGATACAGATTGTTTTCCCCGTTCAAGGCCAAATCCCCTCTGCTTTCCGCGGATGGTGCTCCTGTTACCTCCAAGTAAGTCCGTGATCGGTGCTTTTAGAATTGCAAAATTCCCAGTTCTGAAGCAGAGCACCGTAGAGACAGCTCCAGAGAGCAGAGAGGGTTGTGCGGGCAGTGCTGATCTCACCGAGAACTTGTCCTGTGGCAGGTGAACTGGGGAGGATCTTCAGCGCTCCACGCACAGTAATAGGAATATCCACACTGCTCTCTGCTGCTGTCAGTTAAATTAGACCTGCAGATACGTCACCTCCTTCAATGAGAATTTTATACAATTCTATAATCCTCTCCATGAAAAGTCTTTCATCGCAAATGTATTATTTGGGAGTTTGTGAGATATTTCCACATCCCTTTTTGCTGTTTATTCCCCAGCTGTAAGGGGAATTGACACAGAGAGTTGATTGTAGGTGATGCTGAAAGACTGAGGAGCCGTCCAGATCTGAGTCGGGTTCGAGAGCTCCTCAGCTTGTGGATATTTCTGGCCAGTTGCAGTGTTCAGGTTACGTGATGGGTGAATTTTGCCTCTGTTTTTGACCTTTTCAGTCAGAGGAAAAGGTCAAATGGTGGAGAGAGGGAATAACAGCCTGGAAACCCATCCAGCAGGGCCGGATGGAGCTGCAGACCACAGCAGCACCTCATGCACGGTAACATATTAGCAGCATAAATCCCCCTTCTCATAAGTTGTATGTTATAAGGATTCTGGTTAAGTTTAATATCATTTTGACTTGAACTTTGTAGTTTGATAGCTGATTTTAAAAGCTGCCTGCTACACCGTGGAAGAAGGTAGCCACGTTCTTTAACGGATTGTGCTTTCTTTTCCCTAGGTGATTCACTGACTTGAATAAATTCAGTTTCTAAGCAGTTCTGTGGATGGCAGATCCTTTCCTACGCATGCAAGGTGTTTGAGTACCTCCTAGAGCAGATGCTGCCTGACTCTGCTGTTGGACAGGGCGCCTCTGTTTGATTTGTGGCAAAAAAGTAATAAAAAACAACACAAGAATTTCAGAAGGCAGGGCAATAGACTCAAGGACTTTCTAAGGTTCTCCTGAAAAATACTGTGTGACTCGCCAAAGAGTCAGCTTCGTGTATAGGTAACACACGCAGCTACGATGTGCCTGCCCGTCCACTGCACAATGGCCCGAAATGACGTGATTCTCTTCGAGCAGTAGCTTAAAATTTGAAAGCAAAAACTAATGGTTCTGTTTTTAAAAATATTTTCATGTCTGCATGTATTCCCAAGATGACCGTTGTGTTCTCACCATAGCAGTTATTGACCTAATAATTACTACTTGAAAATGACCTCGAAAGACTTCACATGTTTCTCAAGAATAATATTAGATCTGTGAAGAACTTCCAGTAATTCCATTTCACTTAGAAATATTTCCCAAGCGGGTCTGTGTCATAAAAACTCTTTAAGTATGAGGAAAATCTTTATATTTAGATTATATTAATCATTTATCTCTTTTCTTCTTTTAAGCTTTCATGAGGTCAAATGAACGTAAAAGAAATTCTTTCATTTATCCGCATAGGAGAAGGGCAGAAGCAGATCAGTGTCAGACAAAAATAATGCTTTACGTCTCCAGAGCCACTTCAGAATCTGGGTGCTTCATTTCGGTAAGTGATTTCATCCAAGGAGCAAGTTCACAGTTTAGCATGTTAAGTGGTGGAAATTGTAGTTTAGACTTAAAATCACAGAAAAAAACCCTACCATTTGAGATATCCAAACAAACATTTGTCTGTGTCAACTAAGACAAATTAAGATGCTTCTTCTTGTAGGAAAGTAGAATTGAGAGTGAACATGAGAGAAAGCAAAAGATAAGAGAATAATCTAAGGGGAAGCAAAAGCAATCCAAAACCATAGAAGTTTTCCCAGCTACCAAATACTTGCCTCCTGAGCTTTATTTTATTCCATGTTTTCCCCGTGGCACTCTGTGTCCAGTGGGACGTGGTCTCGGGCAGGAGAGCTTGTAAATTGTCCCTGCCAGTGCTGAGGATGGAGCGGAAAGGGTAACTCTTAGTTACGGCTAAATTCAGTTTCCCTTTCCATACGTTTGATACTGAAGCCATGGTTTTTACTTAAATTTGGTTACCTGAAGAAACGCTTGATGTTCAGAGCTCCATTTTATTTCAAACTGCTGCAGCACCTTGTTTTGTCAGTGATCTTGCACGTTTCCTTCCTCTACATATGAGGTATGAAAGTCACTCGCCAGCTTCCCTTTGAGGACAACTACCTTCCCCCAAATGATTTCATTATTATTATTTAAAAGGAAAGAAAAGTGTAATTTTAAACTGAAATCCATTGAACACCGCCTTCCTTCTTTCCACTGGAAAATTCTGCTGCTGTCCTCCTGCACACATGTATTTTAATGGATAGTGCTGCCTTTCTCAATGTATTATTTTGAAATAGCCTCAGTTCCTAATATAAAATCTTATATAAGGTCTTAAGCACTGAAAATAATTTTCTCAAACTTTATTTGAAGAAATGTCTTTGCAAACGATGCCCACAAATTACAACAGAGGCCAGAAGAGCAAAGCGGTGGCAGATAGGAAGAGCACGTATAAAAATCCTGTACAGCCCTGGTTTTGCTGGCTGTCTGACGAGAATTCTCATTCCTGGACGGTGCATAAATTCATCCTCCGTAGCCTGCTCTAAATCAGCACATTTCCCGTGCATTGCCCATAAACAATTTGGGAGTTTTGAAACGGAGTAGCCGGGATGAGCTCATTGGAGCAGGTTACATAACCTGGCACATCCCAGCGCTCCCGTCATTTACCATTTTGTTACCTAACATCTGTCGAGGAAGGGTCTTGAAATAAAGCCATAAATAAACAAGCGGCACCAGTTCCTACTTCCAGCACTGATTCCGCTGTCCCCTGAAGCTTGTTCTGCCCGAGTGCTGTGGCTGTTGGCCAGGTCTACCTTGGCGCTGTCTTTGGCAGAGCCCATGATTTAGCAGCCAGAGGCCATCGCTGCCCCTCTGAGGTCCCTTGGGGCGCTCTGTCCATGCAGATTTACACGTTGGTGCAGAGGGTTTGGACACGCCGGGTTTGCGCCCGTCTGGCGCCCATGGCTCTCGCCTCGTTGCCTCCTGCTCCCCTTGGGCTCCTCTTTCCCTCCTGTTCCTGCATGCTCTTATTACGGACTAATGCGCTTGCCTGCTCTTACTGATGATAAAAGACCTGCCCCAGGCACACTGATTCCCCGAAGAAGCAAACCTGAGCATGGGAGACAGAGAAATTAGCGGTGGGGCTCTCGGTTGAACCAGGCATTGCCTGGGAGAACCGAGCAATCCCGGCAGCCCTGGCCGGGTGCTGGTGGCTCTGCTGCGGCCCCCGGGCTGTCGCAGTGCTCTACCCTGTCGTGTCCCCTCTGGAGGAGGTCTCCAGCCTCGGTGGCACCCTGTTATTCCCGGAACGTGGCAGGACTGCAGCGGGGTGACCCCCCGGGTGGCTCTGCCCGGGGCTGCGGGTGCTGCCTCCCATCCCGCTCCGTGCTGCTCCCAGGCGCCGCTTCCCGCAGCCAGCCATAGGGACGGATCAGGTGCGGAAAGCCGATCCTTATCGCTGGTGTTGAAATACGTCGTTATTTTCGTTGTATATGAACCCCGCGCTGAAATCTATTTTTGGCTTTGTTTTCTTCAAACAAATTTCTCACTAACTTGGCCACTGGGCCCCATATAAGTGAAAAAAGAAGCTTAAAATAAATGGTTCAATTTACAGTAAAGATCAAATTCAATTTATTCCATATTAAATCCATTCTTCAAAGAAAATCAGAACAAAACCACGCTATCGGTTTTAGGGTCGATTACGGTGCAGTGTTTTATGTGTTCTCCCTCCTCAGTGTTAAAATAACCATCCAGCTCCTTAGCTATCTGCTACCGTCCAGTCTGAATGTGGTGTCTGTCCAGCTGCACATCTGGTTCTTATAACAGGGACTGTCACCCTTGTGGCTGGAGCGGTGCCATCGGCTCCATTATTTTCCAAACAGGATTGTTCTCACGCACTGTCCATGTAAGGAGGTGTTTGTGCTAGAAACCTAATAGTGAAGCATGAGGGGACATGAGGAGGAGAGCAAGACCTGATTGTCATCAGTTATTTACATTATATGTAAGCGGACACATATTATTTCATTATTGCAAAATGCGTTGTATTGATCAGAAAGCAGATGAAACTTTCTGCAGGAGGCTGTGAAACAGCTAATGAAACCATAGCTCTCCCCAGCCAGGAAATATTCAGGTACATTGGTTTTTGTACGACTTTCTTGAGCACTGACTGCGGCAGAGCATCATTGCCACGAGGAGGCCAGAGCCAGAACCATCAATCCGGCTGTGTCGGAGGGAGCCGGTGTTCTCCGGGCACGAGGGAAGGGCTGTGGGAGCCACCAGCCCTTCCGAGGCTCCTTGTGGAGGCTCCTTTATTCCGGAGCTGCTAGCGAACCAGTGTCAACTCTACGTGTGATCACCTAGAGAATGCAGGTTCTTTTTGCATCTTATGAGCTGTCAAGCTTTCCTTTCCTAAAACAGAATGTCTTATCATTCAATTTATACAGCTGTCTTTTACTTGCATATTTTCCAGACTGTGGTTTAATTCCACTCGTGACTCGGTACCAACAGAACTCCGCTCTGGGTGCCCTGCGCAGCCCGGGAACGGGGCGGATGTCCCCAGTCCGTGCAGGGACCGGCTGGCAGCGCTCCTGCTCCGGCAGCTCCACGGAAGCGCCCAGACGGTTGCGCTCAAGCCAGCCCCGGGCTCCGTCTGTGTCTGTTTGTCCAGCTGTGCTCACAGCCTGCAGCTCCCAGGTGTCTGTCTCGACAGCAACTCGGTGTTTGTCCAGGGCCTCTTTGTCATAGGAGTAAAACACGCTGGAAAGCAGCTTCTTTCTTAATACCCTGAAGGTGCAGGGTCTCTGCAGATGGACAGCTCTAGCTCTGGGATAACTGTTCTGCATAATAATTTTTTAGGGCAGAACAATCAATACTATATTGAACAATGCAGTATAAAAAAAATAATGAAAATGAGTCTGAGGAAGAGGTCCAATAGTATTAGGAGCATCTTTGGCTCATTGATGATGTGAGTGGTTTGTTCTTTGTGAAATGGAAGGGGCTGCACCACCTGGACATTGTGCCCCTGTAAATCTCTTTGCACCACTCTAACCAACAAACGCTGCATGCACCAGGCTGCACTGCTAACACTTCCAATTAGGAACGTTTTTGAGTGAAATATAGGAAAGATGCTGCATGGCATCCTGTAAAGCCGTGTTTGGTGTAGTGCCTGCAGCAAGCCCGTCCGCATTAGGAAAGGTATGTGCCAGTGCCATCCCAAACTCGCTCTCGCACATGGAGCCAGGCCCTCGGATCCGCGTTTCAGCAGGAATCCTGCTGCCCCGTGCGGGATCGCGTGGCTCCGGCCGCAGCCGTGCGGGCGCAGGCAGCAACCCTGCTCCCTACGGGCTCCCTATAGCCCAGGGACCGAATGGCCATCGGGGACAGCTGCAGCTCTGCTCACTCTGCAGTGAAAGGTTTCACTTGATTTCCTTCCCAAAACGGCATTTATCATAGTCCAGTGTCACGTTAAAAGACAAGTAGCTGTTAAAGGATGCACACTAAGTATCTGCCTTGTGACTGCTCATCAAATACCTGTTCTAGAAGCTTTGCCTCTCTAGTCAGTTGGCAATATTTAGTCTCCAGCTTTAGGGTGCTGTAGAGCCTGCTCTGCGTACAAACAGCTCTCGTTTTAGCAACTAGAGGAGCCGAGAATGCTGCAGTGGAACATGTTGTCAGTCATAACTTCTGTCTTCACTGCATTTCTTTTCTGGGAGATGGAAACGGTTCAGGAAGAGAAGGATTGCCCATGGATGGTAGAAGAATGTAGCATTTTCCATTCACCTTTCCCTTTTCTCAGCTTTTCTTCTGGGTTTGGTGTCGGCAGTAACATGCTCTGAATGTGTCTGTCTATCATTTCCATAGCATCTTTCTGTAAATATCTGGAGATTCACTTAATTAGTCTGTACAGCAGAGGCTTCTCTGCTGGAGAAAAATAGCAGTAAGATATTCAGAACCACATCTGAGCTTGGGAAAATGTATCAGGTTCAATTTTACTGGGGAATTCATGCTCCGTAGTAATCATTAGGAGGGGAAAAAGTCTCCTAGTTCTGCATTATATAATACTTTCTCCAAGGCCCAGATTAATTTTATATACTCGTAGCCTTCCAATCAGGTACCTGCCTCAAGAGTCTATTCATGCTTTTGAAACTAAAATATATACAAGTGTTCTAATTAGATGCAGTTCTGGTTTTCAAAATCTTGGGAGCAGGACCCATTTTCACCACGCATTTGAGGAAGGTGGTCTTGGGGCCACAGCAACTGATACTATTGTGGACAGTCTGATTTTCTGATTTTCTTCTGGGTTTGGAGAGCTCCAAAGCCATGCCAGGAGGTATGGATGGAACAAATGTCCTTGGTTTTGCCCCAAATGACACTTCTTTTGTAGTCACAACCTCTGCTGGTCTCGACTCAGAAGAAATTTAATGTTTGACTAGAAAGAAGCTGACTATAGAGTAACAATACAAAAAAAGGGTTAGATACTCCTTGTTTCAGCAAGGTTTTTTGATTCTGCATCACTGAAATGAGAACAAACATATTCTGGAATGAAATGCTAAAAAAAGCTAAATGCTACAAGCTAAAGAGAAAACGCCTGCTCCGTTACGTCTAGCCTCAATATCTCGCATTTAAAGAGTCCACTTCTTCCCAACAGCTAAAACATTCTTATTTCAGACTTGTAAATATTTATGGGATGAAAGCAAATCCAGTTTCTTACATTTTTGTGTAAAATCTATTGCTTTGTTTAGCTAGATCATGTTTAAATGGTAGAACATTGAGTGAGTAGGAGATTCTCGTGAGGTCTATCCTAACGAATCCCCCTGGCCTTTGAAAATTGAGAGGTTATTTCCATCCCCGAATTCCCTTTGTGCTAAACCCCAGCTTTCTGAAAAGGTTATGGCAACAGGGATAAAAACCACGCGAGTCAGTTTACAGATTTCACTGTCAGCTCTTAATAACCTGCTAAAAATAACATGGATGATTCATTTTCTAATCTATTGAAACAGAAGTTATTTGTTCTTGGCAGCTCTCTTGTTTTCTCTCTGTGCAGCACAAGATATATCTATTAGCAACATCGAAAAATACTGTAGTGATTTTGCTTCTTTGTATTGCAGGAGCAGAGAAGCATCTTCTAAAAACAAAGGTAAGTTTTCCATGACAAGAAAAATGCAGCAGCCTGGAATCTGTTGTGCCTGCTCTGCTAGTCTAATCTAATAGTGCAGTTTTCAAACAGAAATATTTAAACAAATAATTTTAAACAGCATATCTTAAATAGAATATTCAGAGA
>JAWLRI010000235.1:51460-72467 GCA_034781795.1 Crypturellus tataupa
CCTCTCTGGGCAGCCTGTGCCAGTGCTCTGTCACCCTCACTGTCAAGAAGTTCTTCCTTAAGTTCCTGTGGAACTTTGGATGCTTCAGTTTGTGGCCATTTCCTCTGGTTCTGGAAAGCTCCTCATTAAAAGAAAGGAGCCTTGAATGGCTTTTCCTGTCTGCTACGACAGGAGTCATGCAGGCTGCATGCCCCAGGCGAGCAGGACGGGACGCCCCGCGACCGCTCTGCCCCGCGGCGCTCGGCTCTCCCCGCGCACCAGGGCAGCCTCGAGCAGCCCCACCGCCCCCATGCCCATGGGGGACTTGCTGGCCAGACTCCCGGGTGCTATTGGCACTGCAGGTCCCATCCACTTCGCGATGGAGTCACCTTTTTCCTCCTTCTATGTAACAGAACGTCTCCTAACACAACAAAGCGTACGTAAGGGAGAACACATCCAGGCCCGCTTGCTTGTTGGCCCCTTTCTCACCGCTGGACACTGACGGGTCACTTCTGCCCCTCTGTTTGTGTGGAGTCCTGGGACGGATGATTCATTTTGGATCTGAGCACTGGATCTGTTTAAAAAGAAGAAAGAACATCCCTGCTGTCTTCTGTTTGACAGCCCTTTCCTCCCTTCTCAGACTTATAGAACCTGCACTTGGATCTTAACTTTGATGAAGAGAGAACTGAGTAATGACTCTGAAGGAGGGAAAGAGAGTTTGGAGATATTTTTTTCTTGTTGTTAGTTTAAAATGAAATGAAGCAAATCTGAAAACTGCTTGGTTTATCGGGTGTTATATAAATCTTTTCCAGCGGTATTGCGTTATTCTTCTGTGCTGTTACAGAGCTCTGTAGTTTAGTGTCTTTAAATCATTTTAACAGGTATGTAAGCAGCGTCACTTAACATTAGAGAAGTGTTTGGGTGCAGATGGGAAAGCCCTGCAGTTATTTGAGACCTTCCACGGTATGGGTTCAGGTCTGACACGGGCACAGGGCACAGAAGAGCATTGCACTAGCCAGGGGCTTTGAGCGGTACAGAAAGATGTGCAGAAAACCCTCTTTAGGCCAGAATTCCGCGGATGTTCTTACTCCGTGTGTTTGCAGCTCTGTCCTGTGCCCAAAAACTGGGCTCAGTGTTTGAAGTGTCTGGAAGAAATCCTTAAGGAAGTATCCCTGTCTTTAACCTGAGCAACACTGTGTTCTTCATGGTTCTTAAAGAGGAAGGACGATCCCCCAAACAATTTTCTGCTCTTCCTGCCAATGGTGTCTTCCATCAGATTAATCACGTCTGTGCTTGGTTCTGGATCCTCTCATTCCTGTCCTTTTGGAAGATGGGGGTGGCAGGGTCAAGTTGTTCCTTGGACTTTTGCACAAGCAATATAAATTTTCAGTGTTTTCTCCATATTCCGTATGTGGAAATAGCCGGACATAACGTTAGTTACATTGTCAGAAGTTCTCACTGAGCCATCCCTGGAGATGTCCAGGTTTCCTTCCCACAGGGTTTCCAGTTTATCCAGAGCCGCAGAGGTGTCTGGCGGGATCAGATGGCACCTTCAGTCACTGCTGCCCTGTGGCAGCCTTGACATTGATCTGCCCTTAGGGAGTCCCTTCTTCTAGCCACGCTCGGTCAATGATGCGTCTTGTGCATCTCCAACACTGATTACAACAAACTGTCCTGTCTCAGGAATGTGGTTTATCCCATGAACAGACTCATAGTTCTCATCCTCTCTCCCCTGTCCCCTCCATGCCCTTCCCATCGATACGGATCTGTATTTTGGGAAGAGAAGGATGTTCTGCGGGAACCTGCAGTGATTTCTGGGGCCTCTGCTCCAGTTTTAAGTTTCACTGAGGGATTTTTGTCTGTGCCAGTCAACTTCTTTTAAGAATATAAATGTTCTTCATAGAAGAGGGTAGTTCTCTTGATTTTGTGTTATGTGCTTAGGATAAAAGATATCATTGTAGTTACGATGTGAAGCTCTGTCAAAGCATTTTGCATTATTCTGCTCTCCACAATACTGCTTTTGGGGTACAGTATTACACTGTGGCCTCTATTTCTTGTATTTCTAGGGGCTGCTTGATCAGACTGGCTGTCCTGGTGCTGTCTCCCAGTTCAGGTAAGAAACCCTGTATTGGTGGTAAGGGACCAACCTTGGGAGTGCTCTGCTAGCGCCTCCGTCACCGCTGCAGGGGAGCTGGCTGCTTGCTCTGCCATTACAAGTGCTGTTGCTGTCTGCAAACACGTTATGTTTGTGCTCCTCCAGGATGAAAACAGCCAAATTAGCAAATGAAATATTTGAATCTCGTTAGTGTTCTGACTGATGTTGCCTCAGAATCACAGTACCGCGTCCTAAACAAGAGAGAGAAGATCAACGAGAATTAACTCGCATATTGGGTAGCAGAGGGATCATCAGATGACTGGTCCTAGATGTGTTTTCTGTACTCGGGAGTGTTACTGTTCTCTAACACAGGAGTCTTTTATCTTTGCTTTCATTCTCCTAGCAAAGCTGTGCTGAGCAAGTGGAAAACAAAGCTGGTTTTGCCTTGCTCTTCTGGCCTGGCCTTCTGCAGGAGGGATTCAATACGGTGCCTGCCTGAGAGCACTATAGATCCCCCCAAAATCACAGTGTGTGTGCCCAAATGGGAGTGAATGCTGAAAATGTGGGACCCTTTTCTTTACAAGAAAGAATCTGAGAAATGATCCATTCATATTTATATACATTTATAGACTTATATATATGAATGGATCAAATTAACCTGGCCTTAGTAAAATGAGCACTTCGCCTTTAAGTGCTTTATCTGCAAAAAATGCTTACTAATAGTGTTCACTAATTAGAGAATATCTTGAAATCTTCCCTCTTTCAGAACTGCCTCTAAAAACATCAATCAAACAAAAACGCTCCCAGAAAGCCACAGCCCCCATAGCAGAAGCCCAGGAGGAAGCTGAGGTTTGTGCAGCACGGAAGAGGTTGAACAGGCTGGTTGGGCTTCTCCTCCAAGCTGCCCCTACCTCTGGCCCTGGTGTTACTGTTTTGGTACTTTGCTTTCTCACTCTTTCTAGGGGTATCACAGCATAAAAACCTCCTTGGGTTCCCAACTGCTTTCCAATATCTTCACTGTTCAGGCTGCTATGAACATTAACTACTATCGATAATGCTTGCAGGTTTTCCCTGGAATAGAGGGTTGGGATGGTTAGGGGTAAGTTGCTTATTAATATTTAGCGTTAATGTATTAATGCTAAATGGGTATGTTTGTGGTGAGTTAAGTCAGTGTTTATAGCTAATGGTTTTTTCTTTAGTGATTGGAGAAACCAGGACGCAGAATGAGCGCACAGAAGGGTAGGACAGACTGAAGCAGGTGATTGCTGGGTCCTGTAGTCAGTCACGTTGCTCCTTTCGTCCCATCACGGTGCATAGGGGAAACGGGGCAGGAAAGTGAGTGTCGTGGTTGGAGCAGCTGGCGGTGACACCGGGGGCGGCTGCACCAGACTGAGGGATGAGCAAAGGGGGCAGTTTGGGACCGCTCTGTCTTCAGAGGAACATTTCTTATGGGGGAAAAATCAGTAAATGAGGTGTAAATTAGCAAACTAACGAACTTTAGAGAAAGAAGAGAAGCTTTAGGGAAAACGTTGGCTGCTGACTGTGTAAGTCTGCGTGCCGCAGTGTCCTGCTGTCCTGATGGAGCTGCTGGCGTGGGTCCCTGCACAGCAGCCGGTGCGGTGCCGCCTCCATTCATCTCGTTAGTGCAGCGTTTCATTAACTGCACCCGGGCTGCTTTTATACTGAAAGTGATACTGCTTTCTGCACTGCACGGGCAAGGGACCGGTGCATTCTGCTGCAAACATTTCATTTTGGTTAATATTTACTTTAATGCTCTGTTTGAAAGTGAAAACTAGAAGAACTCATTTATTTTTTAATCTTGCTCTGGTGCTTAGAACGCTGCTTCAATTTCTGCCTGCAAACACTTGGAGTAAAATAAAATGCTTTCAGATCCCTTTCTTTGGAATTGCTAGTTCTGCTCTTGCGAGCACTAGAAGCAAGTCCAATGCAATACTTGAGTGCAGCGATGCCTGATTTTTCCCCAAATGCAGCGGGTTGCTTTGGAGGGGTGTGAGTGCTGCATGGTAAGGGAAGAGCCTGGGCTCCCTGCGGATCTCACGGGCTCCACAGCCCATGGGAAGCTGCCGGGGCTTCTCCCAGGCCTGCAGGCTGGCTCTCCCGCTTTCGAAAGTCCTCGAGGAATCACCAGAAAACAATAGGCAGAAATGAAATATTAACCGTTAAATATGCAACGCCCTAATTAAAAAATAATAGCTGGAGCGTGTTTAAAATGAAAGTTGCACCTTTAGCAATTAGCACCTTTATCTGTTGTCCCCTTTCCAGCTGCTAATGGGAACGGCTGGAACGGCGGCAGCCGGAGCTCCGTGTGCTGCGAGCCGTGTGCCGGCCGCGTCTCTGGAAGGGGTTAGCATGTCCCGGCGTTCATCCTGGCTGGGAAGCTGGGTGAGTGTGCAATGAAAGGCAGAATTAGAGATGGTTTGAGAAGTTGGGTAGAGCCGGGAGGGAAGCAGGGACTGGCTTTGCTCCGGATTTCAGGATAGTTGGGTGCTGCGGCATCTCAGTGGTCGGTCAGTGCCACCGCCTGTGCCGAGCGTCCTTGTACTGGGCATCAACGAGCCACGGACACAGGGAACTTCAGAGATTTAAATCATTAATTTTGGGGGGTTTTAGCTTTTGTTTGTTGTTGCTTCTCCTCTCCCCTCCCTTCCTACCCCAGCAGTTTTCCAGTGAAACCAGCGGCTACGGATTCTTCAAGCACACATGAGCACTCGGATAAATTTGGTAAATTCTCTTTGGAAACATCTACTTAGCGTTGGTTATTGTGGATTGTTCATTTCCATCACAACGTTGCCGTTCTGAAGGCTAACCAGGCCTGTTGGGTGTTCTCACTAGCAAAGCAGCATCGGCTTCGGTGTGTTTTGGAGGGAAATCCTGCAGAGACCCCGATAGTGTCGGGAAACGGTGGGGGATGAGAAAGGAAACGACACTCCTGGTGCAGGGATATGCTAAGGGGTCTGGGGCATCGGTGGGACTCGTTTTCCAAATTATAAATCCGTGGGAGTCTGTTGCTTCAGGAGTATGTGAGGTACAAACTGCTCTTTGGGTTTCAGGGTGACTTAATCTCTTTTTTTTTTGTAAAAATGACATCGGTAACAGGTATTCTGAAAGAAGCAGCAGTCAGGGAAGGAGAGGGCTCCTAATGAGCTGATGCTCTTAAGAGGAAGCTGGATATTGCTATTCCAGTACAAATTACCCTGGAATAGAGACAGGGCCTTGTTCAAAGGCAGGTGCTCAGGTTTCTCAGCACGGCTGGCTCGAGTGGTGCTTCCTGCACAGGCCGAGGTAGGGGACGCTCAGCAAGAGGAGAGGTTTTCATTGCAGCGGCCAAGGGGCACTTGGGTGTCCTCATCCATTTGTTGAAGAAGAGGCAGCTTCTTTCCAAGCGCACGGGGAATGAAAGGAGTCACTGGCTCGTGCAGTTCTTGCTAGAGCCTTGAGTGAAAGTCGGAGTAACCTTTAACAGAGAAGGGAACAGGAGATTGCAAAATGTGTGAATAATTTCCAGCCAGTGTGAATGTGGATGGGATGTTTCAGAGAAAAGCCGTTAATGACTGCGTATTAAACGAGAAACCACTGGGCTGCTCTACCTTGGAAACCTTTATATTAGTTGCGCATCGAGGAAGGTTAGAAAACGCAATATGCTTGGGCGCTAAATAGCATTAGAAAAATTGATTTTAAAATTACCATAATTTAGTGAGCGCTTTGCAGATTAGCTGCCTGCTGAACATCCTCAGCTCACGCTGGTTAACACAGCTTAGAGTCACAGTGAAATTACTCTCTGAGCCATCGTTTTGCAGGACAGGGACGCGCTGTCCTGGCGCGCGGCGGTGACCGGAGCCCCGCAGCGCAGAGGCGCCCGGCACAGCCCCGCTCCTCGCTTGGGTCCCTGCCGTCCCTGCTGCTCTTAGGCGCACGCTGAGGAGGAGGTTTTGTCCATAAAGGCAGATGGGTTTGTGTCCCCGCGGCGCTTTGTGCTCGGCCCCTGCGCGTGTCCGGCCTCCCTGAGCGCTGAGCTCCCGAACCCGGCGGGGAGCTGCCTCGGATGGAGACACCCTGTGCTTGAGGCTCTGAATTCCCAGCGCTCCGCTGAGACTGCGTGCGAACACACAGCGTGGCCCTGGGCAGCAAGAGAGGGAAGGAGTTAGGTCTGCTCCGTCCTGCCGGAACGCAGCGGCCGCGGCGTCTCCCTCTCCGTCCCGCGCCGGCAGCGCTGCCCACGGCGGGTGCTTCTGCCCTTAGCCAGATCCTTCCTGGGCGCCCACCCGGGGTCCTGCCTCGGGCCGGGCACCGGGAGCTCTGTTATTCCAGGTGGGACCCGCGAGGCGCTGGGAAGGGCCCTGTGATCCCGGGCCAGGCGCTCTGCTTTTGCTCAACTTCAGGGTGTTTTGCAGTCAGAAACGGCACTGTCCAGCCAAACACTGGCTTTTTGTCAGAAAAAAGCAAATAACTGTCCATTTTCATCTGTATAGCTGAGACGGGCTGTGCACATTTATTATATGCTCTGAAACGGCAGCAACGATGCACTTTGCTCCAGAGCAAGAAGAGCTGCCCTGAGGCTCCGGCGCGTGGACGGGGCCTCTGATCCGGACAAGGGGACGGGGGGTCTCTGATCCGGACAAGGAGCATTGCAGGGCTGTGCGCCCAGGGTCACACGGCGGCCTGGCTTCCTTCCATTTTTTTTTCTGTCTCTTTTTAACACAACATGTTCTAGTTTGAAATGTTAAATCTATGCTATCTAAAAGTTAATCTCTGCTGATTATCAGCTGCATATTTTAAACAGTGTACTGTATAAGGACCCGGTTCAGTTTGTTTCATCCTGCTTTCGCTGTGCTCTCTGCACCACGGTCGCTGTGTCTCCGGGTACCTTCTATCTGCCTCAGACGTTGACTGCAGAGCCTTGCAGGAGGGCGAGAGGAAAATCGCTTATTCCACCTATGAGATTTATTACACCTGCAGGTACTTGCTAAGTTCCTCTTCAGTTAAAACTGGTTTTGCCCTCTCTATGGCCTAGTGCATGGTTTCAAGCCTTTTCTGTTTGCAATTTGCTAATGGCAATAAAGTGCTTTTAGTGTAAAGCACCTTCCTGGTCTGGTTTACGGCTGGTTACACCAAACTCCTGCCTTGATAACACACGCGGCCGCCCCGCTCTCATTGCGGGCCCTGCAATGGGCTCCTCACTCTCCTCCTCTCGTTATTGGGTTGCTTTTCCTTTGCCTGCAGCGCTGTGAACTGCCACATACTCAATAATTCATTATGGATCTGAAATGATGCTTATGCTTGATGTTTATTGAAGCTACCCAGACATTTGCAGTGCTCTTTCCTTCTTAATGCCTTTATTTTCTCTACCATAAAACGCCAGCTCTCTAGGAACAGGGGCCCTCCGTGGCAAAACACAGTCTGTGGTTGAATATTGTGTAGCTGAGCCCCACCATGGAGCCTTGTGTGGGTTTCAGCAACCGGTTGTCGTTCACAATGTGAGAAGGGACCCGCTGCGGTTCCCTTTCCCATCTTCCCTCTCACCAGGCTCATTTGGAAGCACTTTCGGAGGAACGAGGTGCTGCTGGTGCCTCTCATAGACCTTATTCCGCATGGCATCAGCAGTGGGGAACATTCACCCCCCATTCCCATTGCACAACCAGGGTTGCACCGAGCTTGCCAGGTTCCATTATGAAACGCTTCAAGTATTTCAGCAAGGATCCCTTTGAGAAGCGGTGCCAAAGTAACATTTTGTCCCAAAGAGTTACTGACAAACAAGCTCTATCGGTATCCAGAAAAATCCAATGAAAAATATGAGGAGGGCTTTTATAACCATATTTTGTCTAATCTTTCTTGCATGTCTCAATCACCTCCCGTATTTCACCTGTACTAGATTAACTACTAGTAAAATAAGCTCTACACAATTTTAGAAGTGAATAACAGCACCAGAGTTCCCTTTCGGAGCAGGGAATCGATGCACTTGATGCACTCGAGGCAGCAGGATGCCGTGGTGTTTCTAAACTTTTATTTTTTGCTGTCCAAAGGCCGCGTACCTCCATGAGGCTTCCAGAGCCCGGGAGACTCTGCAGTTGCTGCGAACTCAGTATTGGATATGTCAGGAGGCTGGAAAAAATTGTTCAGGATATTTGATCCTGGTGTAATAAAACATTATCCTGAGCACTGATTGCAAAGCTGTTGTCTTCTCCCAGACCTGTTTCTGGACCCATTCTCCAGAATTAGGACTTTTTAATTTATGATACTAAAAGTTTTAAAATGACTTAAAAGAAAAACAATCCAGAGAGCTGATTGCCATTAACTTGTGAGGATATCTGTGATGGCATCTGGATCTGATACAGATTTTGTCACTGAGCTAAGCTAAGTCACTGCTGTGGCGGTATCAGAAGCTGCGGGTTGTTTGCTCCTTTACTCGGGCAGAGGGTTTTGGCTCAAACGCGTGTGCCAAGGACCGGCTCCCACAGTCTCGGAGCGGATTCCTAGCCCTTGACTGGGCTCCCTGTTTGCACAACAAGCCGTATTTCTGCTGGGCTGTTTCTGAGCAGCCCGTGTTGCTGCGTGCGCCAGGATTTGGGCTCTGGGGGAGAGTGAAATGCAGCAAGAGGCTGTCACATGGGCTCCTCCTTAGTGACAACAAATCGATGGCTTCTGTGTGTTCATCTATCTCACCTAGCAGGATGGGAAACGCCATTGGTGACAATGAGTATGACATAATAGAGATTTATTACTTTGTGGTGAGAAATGATGGGTCTGGGGAGCTCAGGACCATTCCTGGCAATGCGCTGGCACGAGCAGTGCGGAACAACCTTCTCCCTTCCACCCTGCGCGTCACCGTCCTGCGTCTGGCTGCCCACGGAGACCATCCCCGTGCTCGCACACCGGGGCTTAGCCTGGTTCTTGTGCTGTGCGTTTTCTCTCGAGAAAGAGAAAGGAAATAGGAAAGACCTCAGGCATAGAGAGGAGAGAGAGGAGCTTTCTAACTGAATCCCTTCCCAAGCCTAGTTTTCCATAACATTTTTTAGCACTTTGCTGCCATAACCAAGCATCTCTGCATGGTTTGCAGTTGGATAATGAGCTGTATTTGGGGATTAACACGGGTCTTGCACCTTGCTGTGGGCACAAGGGTTAACAAGGAACAGGAGAGCAGCAGCCCCATGCTGAGGGTGAAGCATTTTCTGAAGTGAAGGCTGTTTACGAGGGAAACTCTTCAGGCCAAGATGAGAACTAGGGTTTGGAGTTTCCACTGCTGATAAGGAAGAACGAAATCATAAAGAACAACCGACCTTTCGTTCCTGCAGTGACAGCGCCAGCAGGATGAGGAACATCCCCTGGCCGTGTTTTCCACACGTTTTGGCAGGCAGAACGCGCTCCAGACGGGGCCTGCAGCGCGGGGCTGCGCGGGTGCTTGGAGCCGAACAACACTGCTCTGTTTTTATTGAAACTTGTTTAATATACAGATTGAAATCGTTAGTGTTCTGTATAGTAATGGGTGTGAATTTGGCCCACTGCTTCTTTACCAACAGTCTAGAGGCACACACCTCATTTGACTAATGCCAGCTATAGATTTACATTTCAAATTATATCAGGGCTGTATCAGTATTGTTGCTTTCAGGACTAACGTAAACATGTTTATAGTCACTAAATTATAAATAAAACCTCATTAAGTCTTTTATTAGGACTTAAATACTTTTTTATGAGAGGAGCATTTTCCACAGTCTTGAGCTGACCCCCATCCACATCCTGTATCGATCCCCTTGGCTGGTTAAGCTCATTTTGGACGGCCAGGGAGGCTGTCAGGTTTGCACAGAGGCAGGGTACATTCTGCACACTCTCGTGTTGTTATAGGGTTTGCTTTGTTTTGCAACACAGCTATAAACTGTGAGTTCATCCTAAAAATTGTAAAAGTGCAATAAAATGATCTAGTTTCTGGTAGACTTGGTTTTGTAACCAATGGAGATAGGCACCTGGGATTCTGTTTGGGAGGTGCAAAAGGAAACAGGCTGTTTGCTCTCCAGCTTTATAACTAGAGAGGTTTCATGTCGACTCCTAATGGCTTTGTTGTCCCCAGTGTCTGCTGTGGCAGCGCAGGGGTCGGGGCGGCCACCCCGGCGCACGGCGCCCGTTTCCCGGCTCCCGCGGATTCCCGGTTGGTCCCTCTGCTCCCGCGCAGCGCTGCCCCGCTCCGTGCTCTGTTTCAGGAGACTGGGGCTGCCGTGAGGCTGCTCGGCCCTTGTCCCCCTTGGCGCGTTCCACTTAACCCTTCGGCGCGGTGCTTGGAAGCTTGGAGGAAGGCTCAGCCGCTTGTTGCAAACGTCTGCAATGCCAATGAGCAACAAGAATAATAACGAACAATATAGGCAGGGAAATGAAAGCTAAATACATTTATTGCAAGAAACAAGACTCTTCAAAAATTTTTTTTGCACAGCTAAAAGCCCTCAGAATCTGGTTTTGCTCTTATATCCCTGCAGGGAGCAGCTATATGTGCTGTGGGGTAGGGGAGCACAGACTGGGCCACGAGGGTCTTTGCAGCAGCTGCCGGTCCCTCCTCCCTCTCCCCTGACCTGTTACACTTTGGTGCTCGGCCTTGGTTGGCCCCATGTGAATGACCCGTTTTAGAATCACCTTGTAATATTTCCTCTGAAAACAGAGAGAAAGCAGGTGTATGTGACTGTGCAGTCTACCAGGTCAGTAGGAAAGCTCAACTGAAAAAGCACTTGTGCAAATCCATCATTACCCATTGAAGAAGCGAGGCAAAAGTGTCTGGGTCCTGGTCATGGGACATCTGACACAGGTTGGTGTCACCACAGAATGGGCTAGAAATTGCACCCAGGCCTTCCCCAGATGGTTGCACAGTTCTTTGATCTCATTTGCAGTTGCCAAGCCGTGCGTCCAGATCTAATCCGCTGCTGTTTCTTGTTATGCACAAGCAGTTCTTCAGAAGGGATCCTGTAGCTCACAGTTATTCATGAAGTGTCAGAAAATGTGAGTATTAAACAGTACTATAAAGGTTGGTAATTGCATTCTGAACCATCCTCTCTAGTGATCAGAATGCCTTGCATTTCCTTAGTTCTGCTCTTTGGTATCCTTTAAAATGTTGAAGTTATCTATCTGTCATATTAACATACGTTGTCTGTAGTCCCTGCTGAAAGCCACTGCTGGAAACGCTGCGAGGTTAAGAGTGTCATGTGCTATTTCTGCCTAGTGGTGCACAACCCCAAGTAATAATTGCTGCCCGTGGGGTGCTGCATGCACGCGCCGTGGGTCAGGGACGTTGCGGTGCCCACGGCGGGCACAAACGCGGTCCAACAACCCGTTGGGTCGGTGCCCGCAGGGTCCCCGGTGCCCGTGACGGATCTGTCCGGTCGTGTGCCCGTTCCACCACGGTGACACCCAGCCCACGGCAGCGGGACAGAAACTATGAACAAGGTGATAATTCTATAATATTTTATAATCTTTACTAATGCGCACAGCTGGTGTATATGGACTGGTCACTGTTGTGAGATGCGTTTGGAGGGCTTTTCCTGCGCACTCTGAAGAACCACACCGCATTCCTGCTGCAGAGTCCTGCTGGCAGGGCACCTGTGCCTGGCATTGTCACCTCTGTGGGGACAGCGGTCAGCCCGCACCAGGCACCAGGATCATTTACAGTCACAAAACACCACCCAGAAACCTTTCTTCCTGTGCCAGAACTACCACTCTCCGTAAAAAATCCTGCTCCTAGAATAGGTCAGAGACTTGGAACTCCAGCGTATGCCTGGAAATTGCCCTTGTGTTTCATTGGACAAATGTGTGTTTTTTCCCCCGCTTGCTCAAACCCTGTACTGCTGGTGGGCATTTTGCTTCTGCACTCAGAAAAACTCTGACAACGTGCAGCATTTCACTGCGACACCAAGGCAAGAGCTGCTGCCATCGCGTGCGCTTGTGATGCTCGTGGACGTGCCGGTGTGTCCCGGAGGCTCGGGCGCTTCAGGGAATGTGCCCGTTGCGTGGAAGGGATGAAGAGAACAGGGATTGCAGCGGATCAGTCCTGTCCTGGTGCCTGGGAAGGCTGACAGCCGCAAAGACAGTGTTTGGTGGGGCGCAACGCTGCTTCATTAAGCAACATTGCACAGGCAGGTGCCCCGCTCAGGCACAGGGGAGAGAAGAGGCTGCCCAACAAGCAGTGCTGAAGAGCGAAACCTTTGTGTTTTACAAGCGCAAATAAACTGCGGGGCTTAGGAAGTGGAACCGGGGCGCTCTGAGAGTGCAAGGTGACATTAGATCCCGTGATTCCTTTTGAAACGCACACATGAAAATAAATGTGCACCTGAGGCTAAGTAATTATATAAAAATAATCGATAATGAGCAATGATTGAATAGCCCAGGAAAAATCAGCTGAATTATTAACCTGTACATTGTTACTGTAAACAAAGAAATTTATTGACATTGCTGCGATACTATTCATTTCCAGTAAATTAGATAATTCTACTGCGTCAATAAGTATGAAATGAAGGGGAAATGGATCCCAAACCCACCATGGATGATTTTTAATTGTCTTCTAAAAGCACAAGATGGAGAGAGGAGGAGAGAAGACAGAACTAATTCAGCACTTTGCTTGGAGTGCTTTTTTTTTTTCTTTCTTTCATTCTTATTTCTGTTTCCAAATGAGTGAACCGGCCGCAGCTCTGAGTTTCTGACTCTGATAAATGAAGTTTCAAGAACGGCCTCTGTGTGGGAGCAGGTGACAAAAACACTTGTCAGGTTCAAACTGGAGATCCATGAGTGTGTGGAACGACCGGAACCGTCTCCACACACGGAGCAGCCTTTGTCAGAGGCCCTGTTGGTGCCGCAGACTTTAGTGGACGGTGGGTGCCTGGGCCGGCTTGGCACGGCACGGCACGGCACGGCACGGCTGGACCTTGCCTCCCTCGCTGCTTCCTTTGGGATACAGACCCAGGGCAACGGGAGCATCCAGAATATTGACGGTTCAGGCTGCTTTTCCTGACGACTCTTCCTGGTGGTCGGGTCCTGGTGCGCTCCAGTTCTGGAGCGCAGCCCGCTCCGTGTGCAGTGTGGTGCTTAAGCACACTTTATATAAAAATAGAAAACCCTATTCCGAGTGTGGAGGGCTGTATACCCAAGCCTGCATTGAGTGGCAGCATTTGGATGGGCTGCGTCTTTCTGTTCCCTTGGGCGTAATGCAGAGAGTTTCCTTTCTTGCACCAAGCAGCGGCTCCTCCGCAGGCCCCAGCCGCTTGCAGTGAGGCACCTGCCCCTGTAGGGGTACAGCAATGGGGCCCTTCAACACGCACTTCGTCAAGGACCTGAAAAAGTTTGGGACATGTTTTCTCCCTCAAAGGCGCCTTGCAAATTTGAGGATGTTTTTTGTGAATTACTTGTGGCCTAATCCAGGCATTAACAAGTCAAGTGCTCCTCACGCTGCACACACCTTGTCTGGTGCTCTGGTTTGATTGCAATAGCTCAGCCTTTACCTAGTCGTGCTGTGGGATGCACCAAAACAGCTTAATGGAGAGCAGAAACATTGTCATGTCCTGCTGGGGAGATAACTACTGCATCAGTGAGTGGGAGTTTTCTTTGTGCTGGGGATACTTCAATGAACAGCGAATTATTTGGATCTGGAAATGGAAGGAGAGCAAATTTGAGGGATTGGAAGGAAGAATAAGATGAGTCTTGGGAACTATATCGGAGAGAATGGGAAAAACACTGCTCAATTCACTGTTCAAAACCCCGTGGGCCGTTCAATTCAAATATAGAGAGATCCATGATATACTAAATATGTATTATAATTACACAGTAGCAGCAAGAGATACAGTCGGACCAGGCATGTATTTAATGAGAAAGATAATCAATAGAGCTCGGTTTAATACACTACCGTAAGGAAGCCACAACGTTGCCTTTATTAAATTTCTGATCAGTTTATGAGACTCTGGAATAGCCATTTTACAATTAGAAATAATTTTTGCCACAGGGTAAAATCTTGCACAACTGTAAACTGGCAGGGGTTTATTGACTTTTACTGGAGTTGGGATAGTTTATATCAGCCTCAGCCCCAGCTTTGGCTGGTTGCTAAGCATTTCCACAAACTGCAAACGTGTTTCTGCAGCATTTTGGGTGGGAGCTGAGCTGTGGGATAGT
Organism: Crypturellus tataupa; assembly: GCA_034781795.1. Taxonomy (NCBI): domain Eukaryota; kingdom Metazoa; phylum Chordata; class Aves; order Tinamiformes; family Tinamidae; genus Crypturellus; species Crypturellus tataupa. The sequence goes on from JAWLRI010000235.1 coordinate 65,682, forward strand.
TTGAGTCATCCGGCTTTACAAGACATGGATGGGGCTCTGGGATCTGCAGTAATACAGGTTTAGGGTTTATTCTCTGTAATGTTTTCCATAAAACTCAAAATTCCTCCCCAAATAATGGACAGAGCAGCGCAGCGCCGCGGTGCTGGGGAGCGACGTGGCCGTCCGCGGGGGACCCCAGGGCCAGCGGCACCTCCGAGGCTCCAGGCAGAAGCTCTGCAAGGAGGAGGTTGGTGGATGCTCAAGGGAGATCGGTCACTGCTGATCCTTCCTCTTCACAGGTGCTTATTTGGTACAAAAAATAAGAAAAAAAAAGGAAAAACCAGGCTGTCCCGGAGCCGCTGGCAGGCTGCAGCCCTCCGCTCGTGTCGCTGGTGCTGCCAGGTGACACCGCGTGCGCCAGGGGTCCCGGGGCGCCGCAGCTCCTCGGCCGTGCGGGACGCAGCGCTGCCCTCCGCGCGGCTCCCGCGGACACCGCGTCCCCGGCGGGGACGGAAACACGACCGTGCCCTCCCCTCCGCGGTGGGAGCTCACCTGGAGGCCTGGCCCCGCCAGGCTCTTTATCGCTGCTCTTATCGTCGCGCCGAGCTGACATTGCCGGCAGCACCGAGCGCGCCTGAAGCCGGCGGCGGGGCGGTCTGGAGGACATCGTGCAGCGCAGCAGGGCTCGTTTAGTTACTATTAGCGCTTGGATAAAGCATCATCATTAAAACACTCGAGATGACATTTGGTGCTGTCACTTTTGAAGTAGCCGGATATTCCTGTCCTTTCCTCCTGACTCAGAAGTTCAGTTCCTGTAGGAATATTTGAAGAATGAAATATTCCATTTCTGCAGGGCAGTGATTTGAGGTGCCTTTAGCCTAACATTGTCTTCCCGTCAAGGACATTTAAAAGAAGATCAATAGCAGCAACATGAAAAGGATAGCAGGGGAAGAAACCTGATTATTCTGATGTAAAATCATGTATTTCAAGAGTGTTTCAACATACACAGTTCTTATAAATTGTTAACTTTCTCATTGTTTCTTAGATACTTAATAAGAACACAGATTTAAATGAAAAATCATCAGCTTTTGAAAGCCAGAAAGAGCAATTTGGCTATTTTCTGTAATGCTGTAGTCAGTGTTTTAGGTACACAGTGCATGATTTGTGATTGAACCTGTCTGGTTTATCCCAGCCACTGGATCGTGTTGCATTTTATTCTGATCACGTAGAGACCCTACAAACACCTGATGTTCCCTTGCCTCTGTGCACAGCCTCATAGCAGATGTTAATGTTCAAAAAAAAATCGAAGTTTTTAACTGTCATTCTTTAAATTTAGAGGTGTAACATTACTTAAATCTCAATCGAACTGTCCAGCTCTTGCTCTGGAGCAGGAGCCCTCGCGGCTGCGGCTCAGCTGGCCCTGTCGCCACCAGGTGCACCAGAACCACCCACCTCGGTGCCGGGGTCACCAGCACCTTCCTAGCACGGAGATGGGTTTCGTGCTGGATTAAGGCCTGAGTCGGTCAGGATTTGCTGCTGCGGCTCTTTGGGCAGATCTGCGCTCCCGTTAACCGGAACGCGCCGTGGAAGAGCAGGACGCTCTGGGCAGGGTATGGGGCTCCTGCAGACGCGTCTGCTCTCGGGCATTGCCCCAGAGAGCAGCCTGGTGCTTGGATGGAGCACGCAGCACTGCGGGGAACGGGCAGGAATGTGCGGGAGAGCAGCAGCCGCAGCCGCAGCAGCAGCCGCAGCAGCAGCAGCAGCAGCAGTAGCAGCAGCAGCAGCAGCAGTAGCAGCAGCGGCAGCAGTAGCAGCAGCAGCAGCAGCAGTAGCAGCAGTGGCAGCAGCAGCAGCAGCAGCAGTAGCAGCAGCAGCAGCAGCAGCAGCAGCAGCAGCAGCAGTAGCAGCAGTGGCAGCAGCGCTTCCGAAGCCTCGTCCAGCTCAGACGTTCCCTTCCCTCCGACAGGGACACCGGCGCTTCACCCCGATGCCCCAGGTCCTCCCAGGACCCTGGGGCCGTCACCACCCGGTGCCTTCCCGTGGCCCCGGGCCCACCTGGACGGCGTTGCTGCCCCGTGGGCGGCTGGCCGGGGAGCAGGAAAGTTCTGACCTGCCTCCCGTCCGCCCGCGAGGGAAACCGGCTCCCAGAGGACGCGAATTCCCACGAATCACTATTTTCCGCTGGAAAATTCTCAGCCAGTTTCTATTTATTTGCTCATTTTGAAAAAAAAAGGCTCTTTAGGGAAGTAGAGTCTCCTACAACGTGTTAATTTTGTAATATGCTGGGGTAGGAATTTGGGGGGAGGCAGTTATTGAAGAGGAACCATCGCCACCCGAGGATGTCCCGGGGTGGGGCGGCTCTTCAAGGCAAGCTGGGATGAGCGGAGGAGGCTGGAATGGGCACAGCGTCCATGGGGAATGGGCAGGCAGCGCTGCAGCCCCCCTTTCCCGGGAATTCACTTTAGGATGTGAGCTCTCCAGGGCTGAGGAATTCAAGGACTGGGGACAAGCCTGGATTGTTCTGCACCAAGCCAAAATACGTGGTTCAATCTGACATGACGTGCGTCACTTTGGGGTTATTAACTGTTTAACTTACTATTTTCTGAATGGAATCTGCCTCCCCAGGTAACTCCCAGCTTCCCCAAACTGCCCTTGCGATAGCGCTGCCCTCGGCACACGCACCTCCAGCTCTGGTTAGAGCTGCAGTTCGGAAACTTCCCTCCTGTTTTGGGCTGCTATAAGACAGTTAGTGATGCAGACGGGGCCGGAGGAAGCTGGTCAGCAGGTTGGGTTTTCCTAGCAGACTTGGAGGCCGCAGTGTGTCGCATAGCAGCCGTGCTGGAGGCAGGAGGCAAGGCGAAGGGGCTGGCAGCCTTTCCAGGTGATCAGGGCAGAAAAACAAAAAAGCCCCGATCGGGACAATGGGCTCCTTGTCCAGCTCTCTAAAGCCTGTTCCAGTGAGCTGGAAATACAGCAGCAAAAATCCATCTCCTCAGTCTGCCATACGCTGCAAACTGCTGGGAATCCGTTCCTCGCAGGATAAAGGCGCTCTGAAAAGGGGTGCGTATCTGTTTTCATCTGCAAGCCTAAAAGCCTTTATAAACGCTCCATTTATTTTTTTCCAATGGATACATGCGGTAACTGCGGCAAACAGTCTGTATATCAAAGGCTGGAGAAGGTTTGTTAAATCGGTGTGTTTACAGAAGTCCTAATAGCCGGACTTTCTATCTGTTGCTACTATTTATTACAAAAACAAAGCAGCTCGTAATAGAAATACGCGGTCTTTAATGAGATGGATTTAATGTATTTAGAAGCCCAGTCCGGCGCCCCGCAGGCCTGGGGCACCCCTGCGCATGGGGCTGCTTGTTTTGATTGGGCTTTTGCTGCCCTAGTGCAGGACCCGTTTCAGCTCTAGGTGCTTTGCTGGGTTTTGGACCCCTCTATTGGCAGTGCACCCATACAGATTTGCCTTCGATAGGTAAAGTAAGCAGAAATCAGTGAAAGGAGGGAAATCCACTGGCTGCCACTGAATGCCCATGACCCTGTGCCAGCATTTCCAAACATTTCTCAGGTTAGGAACAACCCTGCCTTGCTGGCCCTGAGCGTATCTCTTCCTAACGGCACACAGCAAGGTAAAATTCCAACCGAAATGGAAAACTCCTCCTCGCACCTATGGAAGGGAATTGGAACACTAAGACAAACCGAGCAGGAGGGTTTGGCTGAACGGGGAGCCCCCGCAGCCCCGCGCAGGCGGCTCGTCCAAGCCATGAGCACCCGCTGCGCCGGCGCCGCGCCGAGCGCCGGCTCCCCAGGAGAAGGCGCATTGGGAAAGCGGGGGCTGCTCGGTGCCGTTCCCACGCTTCCTGGGAGAAAGCACGGCGAGGAGGAGAGGAGCAGCCTGTTAATTTATAACCCTGTTTTTCTCAGCTGGAAAAGCACAGATTAGCAGCACACCAAGTGCGTGTTGCAAGGAGCAGAGGGGAATCTGCAGCATTAATCCCAGAGAGCTGCGTCCTGAGCCGTATCCTCGTAAACACGGCTGGGATCTGCAGGACTTACCGTGGAAATACCTTTCGGGTGGGGTAATCCTTGCCAACATTTCTTGGAAAAGATCCACTGGGTCCAAAATTGCTGGGCAAGAGCAGCGTGTGGATTGCGATCTCCTGCTGTGCAGTTAGGACAAGGGTTGACTATTCCTGGTTTGAACGGCCTCTAAAATTGCTTCGTGTCCCAGGCGGCTGGGGATGGTTCGTGGTCCTGCTGCGCCCGGAGGTGCAGATATTTCCTCCTCACCCCTCGCACTGGCAGGGGGCAGCCAGCCCGCGCGGTGCCGCTCTCCTTCAGCTCTGATCGTGTACACGTCCTGCTCGGCTGCCACAGAACCCTGCTGGACTCAGCACCATGTCGTTTATTCAGCCCGGTGGCTGCTGGTGTCAATTCCTGCGCACAGGGAGCTCGTGAAGGAGATGTTTAACTGATGAACAGGCTACGGCGCGGTGCTCGCAGCCGTGCTTCTTGGTTTAATATTTTGCTTCTTGGTTTAGTATTTCTTCAGCGGATCTTCCTTCACTCACCCTGAAAAACACTGATGTTCTCAAAAACTGAATGTAGCCCAAAAGGAATGAGAAAAGGTGGAATAAAAGAACCAACTTCGTGGTCTTGAATGGTCTTGACTGCTTAGTAAGTTTTGTGATTTAGCTGTGAGTTTCCAGTCAGTCCTTCTGTCTCGCTTGGTGACAGCTTACACATATTGCTGTTTTATCTGTTCTCTTGCATAAAAAACTGACGCTGACGTTGCGGATTTGTCTGGTTCTACGTGTCATGGAATCCTTACAAGCGCAGTACCAGAAATGCCAACCAAAACAAAATAACACTCATAGGAGTGTAGCAGTAGGAACAGAGAAAATACGTATTTGCCAAAAGAAAGTCATACATATCTTGCCTCAAAACTCTCCTAACATGTTCTAGTTGTCTTTCGCATCAGATGATATTGGTAAATGAAATGGTGTCTGATATGAATGTTGAAGAAGCAAATAGACTAAAGGGAAAATTTCAGACTGGCCATGCAGCTATGAGAGTATTTCAGTCTCTCTTTTACAAGCGGGATCATTTTGACGTCATTTCTGGTTTCCATTTCTCTGCAGACCCTCGCAGTTCCCCATGTCGTGCTGAGAGCCACAGGAGGAGCCGGGCTCGGCTGGCGGCCGCGCTGCCTCCCTGCCCTGCGGCCGTCGCAGCCTTCCCCATGGCGCCCGGCTCCTGCCCGCTGCCCAGCGCGGAGGCTGCTGAACCCGCAGGATGCGGTGGCACCGGGACAGCCCCTGCTGAGGGCCCTACGCGTGGGCTGCATCAGCCGGAGCGGGCGCTGTGCAGCGGCACAACCGCAGCTCCCGGCCGACCTGCCCTCCTTGCGCTCCAGTCAGCCTGCAATAGAAGCAGATTGCCTTTCTGCTCATCTCTGCAGAGGAGAAACGTGGAGCCTTCCGCCTCGTGGGAGAAGGTCCCTTGGCCCCGAGGAGAGCCGGATCGGCAGGAGCAGGGCAGGGATTAGCTCCTTCCGCTCCGCGGCCTGGGAAGCAGAGCCCGAGGAACGCGGCTCTAGCGCGGTCACGGGGCGGCTTGTCCCGGCTTGTCCCCTCAGCTACCGCCAAAGGGATCCCGACCAGGGCTGCCAGCCAGACCAGCTCAGCAACCTGGCAGCGGGGCTCGTGCCCCGGCCGAAGCCAATTCCAGGCTGGAATTGTGGCCGTGTCCCGGGAGGAGCAGGCAGGACCAGAGCAGCGATTCTGCGGAACAGACTTTTATTCTGGCCTGTTACACCTGCTACACCAACAAGCTACCTCTTAGGGCAGTCAGTGAGCTCAAAACACACAGCACCGTCCTCATAAAATAGCTGACAAAGAACAACATATTTAAACCAGTCTTAGAAACACTACTGTAGTTAAATTTAAATACATTACATAGAAGATATCTTTAAATATACGCAACAAAAATACACCTTCCCACTCAATGAATGAATGGGAAATAAGAACTTTCATTTATGCTAAAGGTCTTTAATTCATTCTCAAAGTGTGCTCTCCCAGCGATAGAGCTTCAGCTCCTCGTCTGTAAACAAGTTCAAAGCAGACATTCTTTCCCGTCTTCTGGTATTTAAAGTATCTTCTTCATATAACTGCACCCAAAGATAGACAGAATTGCCTTTTTCTCCATATTTAAAAATTTGCCTGATTTTACCACAAAAAGTCATAGAGGAACACAATTATTTTAAGCAAACTAAAGCAAAATCATCCTTAATTTATAGCAGTAGTGGCCCTGTGTCCATTTGGTCTGGAGCAGAATGACGACGCACCCGATGTAAGGAACGACACGTTAGCTCTGCGATCGGTGCCCCTTATGTCACTGCTTGCGCACAGGAAAAACTGGAATTTTCCTATTGCCACTCAGTGTAAAGTGGAAATCAACCCGGCACGTCCTCGCCCCCGCCTCGGCCCTCGCTCTCCCAGCGCTCGCCGTATCCCAGGGAGGGCTGCTCTTGGGAGCTCCCTGACCAGGACTGACTCGCTGTGATTGTCCAGGTCACCCTGACACGCAGCGCAAGGGACCGGCTTGTCTCTTTGTTTGAAGGAGCCGCTGTGCATAAATAGAACGACACAGAACCACAGAACGGCTGGAGTTGGCAGGGACCTCTCGAGACCACCCAGTGCATCCCCTGCTCCAGCAGGGACACCCGGAGCAGGGGCACAGGGTCCATCCAGGCGGGTTGGAGATCTCCAGAGCAGGAGCCTCCACAGCCTCTGGGCAGCCTGT
>JAWLRI010000235.1:83319-96134 GCA_034781795.1 Crypturellus tataupa
CTCTTCTCGCCTCTTCTCGTCTCTTCTCTTCTCTTCTCTTCTCTTCTCTTCTCCTTTTCTTTCTCACTTTCTTTTCCTTCCTTCCTCCCTCCCTCCCTCTTTTCCTTTTCTTTGTTTTTTAGTTCTCTTTTCCCAAGTTGCTGGTGGGAGCCAGCAACTTCACTATCTGTGAGGTTCTGTACTTTATATTTTAAGTACAGTATATTTTAAGTTTATTTTAAGTATAGTTATCAGAGCACGTTATTTCTGAGTAAGGGGTTGGGACAAACACTCACTCGCACAGCTCCAAGTTCTCACTCTTTGGGTAATTTTGGAGCCCAAAGGAGGACAGTTTTGTGACAACTGCAGCCAAGTGACGTTTAGTGCAGAGGGGAAGGCAAGTCCCCGAGACCGTGCTGCCGGCACACTCACACCCGCGAACAGGGAACCGCTGCGTGAATCAGACCTGCACCCGGTGCACGCGCTCGAGCCTTAGCTGGGCATCTACCTCCAAAGGGGTTTGACAGTTTCCTGGTGGGAGCCACCACCAAACCCTTCCAACCAGTTAAAACGGGGTGATACAGATGTCTGACCCCAGCAGCTCTGTTCCCCTACTGCGCTACTGGCAAAGCAGGGCTTGGGGGGCACAGTAAAACTTGCAGTTTTTCCTTTCTAGAAGTGTTTTATGCTGCCCGAAGGAAACGCAGGAGGTGCAGCACCCTGCTGCCGCCTGTGAGCGCCCTGCGGTACGTGTAGGACCTGGGTCCGTACCTCAGCTCGGGCTCACGCGCGGCGCTGAGCCCAGGCCGTCCAGGTGAACGTCCTCGATAACCACCGCACTCCTCGCCCTGCCCCGCCGACCGCCGTTCGCGGTCGATACCGCACAAGCGGCCGCGCTCGCAGCTGCCGCCGCTGCAGCCCGCGTAGAGACGCGCTCACAGGCGCATCAGAGCTTTGACTAACACTGAATTCTTAGAGGAACAGATTATTGGCAATGCATTTTACTCTTTATTGCCAAGATTAATAAAACTAAAAGCTAGTCTTTTTATTTCACCTCACTCCCTTGTTTTCAAGGACATTTACACAAAACAGCACTACACTTTATGAAATATTTAGCTTTTAATTGAAAAGCACATAAACTAAACTTAACCTAATCGCAATTCGTCCTTCTAGGCCATAGAGATTTCACAATTTTGATGTAGCTGCATAGAAATACCTGGCTAGTTCTGTAGGTAATTTATTCTTGCCTAAAGGGAAATATTTTCTACACCAGTATTAAAAAAAATTCCCATACTACTTGGGATGGGTGTTGCTCCCCTCCTCCCAACTCCCCCAAAAGCAAAACCAAACCCAACCCAGCCTAAGCCTCATCTTTGTGTGTGTCTCATTAGCGGTGGCTGCGCTCCGGTTGCTGATCTGGTAACCAAACCAGGTATCGGTTAGTTTGTGCCGCATGTGCAGGGATATCGCGCAGCTGCTCCACCTTTTTGTTTAAAAATCTAGCAATCAAAAAAGGCAATGTTTGCTATCGCTTCCTTTCAAATCTTTCTGAAAAGCACACGAGGAACACAGATAGAAGGAAATACCTCAACGTTTTATAAAGCTCATCTGAGACACGCTGCTGTTTAAATCCCCAAATACTTGAAGCAACCTGGGCCTCTGCGATAGGAACAGCCAGGGCGGCACAGCAGTAACAGCGGACACGGACACCTGCCAGTGCAGGCCATGGAGAAGGATTTGCTCTGCTTGGACACAAAGCACTCGCTGCACAGTTGACTCACAGGCTTTATTTACACTCGTCTACAGATTCATTTTGTCTTACATATCGTCTAAGCCAAATGAAACCATAATTTTCCTCGTCTGTAGCCTACCATTTGCTAAATTTAAAAACTTTCATCTGGTAAGTATAGCAACAATCTATTACAAAGCACAAAAAAAAAAAGGTAACAACATAGCATCTATTGGGTCTGATTTTTACAATTTAGTAGGTGGACTTTAAAGAAGTCGGAGGCACAGTTAACAAGACTAACCTGTTCTTGTGCAATCTACACATATTTAGCATGGATATTAGATATAAAAGAAAACACTAAAGAAGAAATTGCAGGGTGTTTTCTGCAAGATTATCAGAATATTTCTTCACCAAAACCACTTTGCCTATGCACCAGTCCAAAGAAGTTCACTTCTTAAGAGAAAAAAAAAAAGGGAGAAAAAAAAAGAGAAAAAGAAAAAAAAAAAGAAAAAGCAGGATGTAGTTTACTCCGTGTGTTCTGTGCAGTTCACTTTATAAAAGCAGCTATCAAATTATCAAATACGGGTGTGGAAACTTTACTACTGAAGTAATTGCAGATACATTGCTCCTCGTTGGCTTAGAAGAGTTCTCCTTAACATACTTACCTTGTGATGGCACTGAAGATACTTAAACCTGTCTTAACCAAACAGAGCTCAAGAGTGACCAAGTTTTAATGTAATATTGCTATTAAAATCCATAAAGCATTTTAAGCCATAAGTTATACATGTTTGAGGGACAAGAATGACTGAAAAAAACACATTTAAGGTATCGGAACTTTCTACACAGTTTATTATTTTTCACTTTTAAGTATAAAGAAAAATTAGATACCTTGAAATTTTTGGTCAGCCTAAAATTAATTTTACAGATGGCCTGCAGAAACGTCACTTGATTCCAAGAAGCTACTTCGATATTTCTCCCCCTCAAGAGTAGTTCCTAAGCAAAGGATCCTTTGGCGAGGCAGGAAGACAAGCTCCAGAATGCAAAGCTGCCCCAGCGCCTGCTGCCGCGGGCGCAAACCCAGCCAGAGGCTGCGGAGCCGCCGGCGCCTCTCGGCTCCGCCAAAGGAACCAAGTCTGAATCCCTCCCTACCGCCAGGCTGGACGCGTAGCAGCTACTCTGCACTAAGCCTGGCTGCGAAGAAACAACGTGGGCACTGGGCTATGCTTTTATTTCAACACAGGGAAAAAAATAACAAGGTTTCAAAACTCACTACAGTAACCTAGGGGTTACATGAGCCCTACAGCTACACTACTCCTGCATGGTCCCGAAAGAGGTTCGTTAAAGCAGCTCAGGAGCTGGATGCAGAAGGTTGATGGGTTCCTCACGGATTTTTGTAACTGCCACCTGAAGAGTAGTTGTGTTAGAACAACAGATCCAACCCAACAGCTCCTACCTAAGAGCCAGGAATGGAGTAACTGAGTCTTTAAAAAACAATAAAAAAGAAAGAAAGAAGAAAACAACTTACTCAAACAGCAAAAACTTCACCCCTCCTCTGGGGAGTTTATGGCTTAAAATGCTACCTCACTTCGTTTTGTGAATGAACAAAGCTGCAGTTTTCCAGAAAGCAAGGACAGACATGCACCTCTACTAGCAGATTCAGCACTTCTGACCAAGTAAGACACCAACTTCTTAAAAATATGTCTCATGCACTGACTGGATTTTCTTTTGTTTTTTTTAAACTGTGAACTTTAATACATTATTTCTTTTTAGAACTTGTACGGGAACCAGAATGGGAAGATCCAGATGATGATCTGCGGCGTCTGCAAGATATAAATGGAGAAAGCATGCAAAGAAATAAGTTGAAGTTAATTTTAGCATCCACCTCGAGTAGTCTGTATCCTATAATAGCTGGAAGCCATATATACTTAATAGGGGCCTTTTAAGAATACAAAAATAATTTTAAATCACCTTTAAGCTCATGAATGTGAATTTAATACTAAAATTGTATGGTAAATTTAATACTGAAAGTAGCCTATGATTTCTAGATGCAATATTGCTTTTGACAATAATAATAGATTAGTGATATACACGTTAACGCTTCCACATGCTGAAAAGAGTTGTGAACAAGTCTTTCTATGGAACATGCTCCTAACAGGACAAAGTTCCACTATAAAAAAAAAAAAAAAAAAGCAAAATCTTAGGTTTTAAAAAGTAGTAAGAGAACAGGGGAAGTGAGAGAACTACTTCTAATATTGGAATAACTGATCAAACTCTTTTCTTTTTCCCAGTGAGTCTCAATCCTTTAGGAAAAAATATCACACATTTAAATACACCCATTCTTATTCTACATAAACCCAAACCTTTCGGGTGACCGTGATCTCGATCGTCTTTTTTTGCGATCACCAGATGAAGAAGATCTAGAGCGACTTCGCTTCTTGCTTCTCTCAGGCGAAGATGACGAACGAGAGCTTGAGTAAGATCTTTTCCTTGGGGTTGAAGACCCCCTGAAGGACCTGGAGCTGGATCTTTATTGATTAAGAAATAAATCAGATTTAATTCTGGCATAATATAGAAAGAACAAAGAGACATTTTCATGAGCTCCTCCTACTCTATTTACGTCAATGTTCTTTTGAAAGAAGTCTGTGGATATTTTAATACTTACTGCTTAGTTAACTGCCAATAAATACTTCTACTGGCATGGTAGTTCTCTTAGTAAATTCTGTTACATAGCATTTCTCAAAACACAACCCAGTAACAGTCTGGAAAGCCCTTTCGAGCCTTCTCCCGAGTTGAGTATTTTAGTCACAAGCTACCGGAGCCTGGGACAGGACGCAGCCTGCGACGCGCCTCAGCCATCCCGGGCACAAAGCAGAAGGGGTTGAAATGCCAAATATCGCACTACCTTAACTGCGTTTCACAGTGTATTAAAGGATAGTTCACACTGGAACTTAATTCACCTTAACTAGAACTGGGAAAGCCCCTCTGGATGTACAATATACAAATGTCAAAGCAAATTTGGGTAAGTAGTAAGACCTTCCAAACCCATAATATAAAAAATAAACAAACAAACCTCTCCCCGCACCCGGCCCCTACCCCTTTTGTAATACAGGTGTTTTGGCATTTGCAATGGTCGAACCAGTTTCTATCACAAATTCCTTTGCTATCTGAGCTTCTGAAAGAAGTAGCTTTGGGAGTTTTTAATAATAAGGCACTAGAGCTAGAAAGTTCTAAACTCTGATTTCAAAATTAGGTAAAAGCACCTAACAGAATTTTTTCCAGTAAGCTAGTAAAACACTTCCAAACCAAGATTTTGGTCAAATATTTTCTCGTTGTGAATAGTAAAGTGCTTTCCTCTTTGAAGGCAGCTGGCACAGCGGGCCCCTCAGCGGGGCAGGGTGGCACGAGCCAACAACAGAGGCACCTGGGGACCCTGTTTGGATGCCCGGCCTCCCCTCTCGTGCTCACCCGCACTGCCACCCACACAGGGCCTCTGCCACCAGCCAGGGGCGGCCCCACTTCTGGCTGCTTCTCTTTCCCGACTTAATTTCGTTTTCCTTATTTTAGGCTTAGGGCTCTCTACACGCACAGAAAGGGATGGGATCTTCATTCCATTGCAAAAGCAAAGTTCCGCCGGCAGGACGCCCCAAGGAATCTGCACGATCCTGCTCATCTTTCCTGTGCAGTTCAGAAAGCACCAGCTAACTCAAACTCCTGCAGGCAGCTCACAGGATTAACCGCCGAACACCTGCAAACATTTCCCCACACTTACAAAGATAACCGCAGCACTATCTAGTGGCAGTTCAACACGTTAGCACTAAACACAGTAAGCAGAAGTAGAGCATGTTTTCTAATGTTCTTCCACATCAAATAGGCAAAGTGGAAACAGTAAAACCAGCAAAAATTACTGAAGCAAGTAAGCATGCACTCAGATTCTTCTTCCTTCACAGTGCAGACGGGTGGAGTCCACTCCTCTAGCCTTAGGTCCCACTTACAACTCTTCCAACCAAACCTCGCCTTCTCAAGAAACACATTAGTAGTGTTGTGCAGAGACCCCGGGAATTCTGACTTCCAAGATAAAAACGAGTTAATGTTTTTTGACCAGCACAATTCTATGATGAGATAAACAAGCAGTTGGCTCTTCTGCCCTTTCTCCTCTCTGCAAGGAGAGAATGCTACCTCATTCACCTTGATTTCGACCCACGAGATCTAGAGTGCTCTTGGGAGCTGGAGCGAGATCTTGATCTGGAACTGGAAGAGCTTCTTGAATGGGACCTGAAACAACAGGGAAGACTTTTTCCAATATCTAACAGCTCCGGGACACACAGAGGTTGCTCTAAAACTAAATACAGAATTTTGCCTAGTAGGACTTTGAAACAATAGTCTTTATTATTGTTAGCTTTTGAAAAATGGTATTGGTGTTCTTCTTCCTATTACGTTTAGCAGAATAACTGCTAGTGTTAGCAGTAAAGCCTATGCAGAGGCTTTACTTTACTAGGAAAGTTTCCAATGCATAGGGACATCTGGACTTACAGTCACTAAATAAGTGACAATTTCCTTCATCTCTCTAACTTCACATTACATTTGAAAACAGAAACATAGTAAAGTGCATTCAAAAATGTATAGTCTGATTTTTGTTCTGTTTCCTAAAACAATGTATAAAAATTAACAAGGTTTGCAGTTATTTGGCAGAATGTATCAAACAATTGCATAACCTTTTACTATTTCATGAAACAGCTTTTCTTTTGGTTTGTGCCTTAATCTGAAAGCATGAGCTTCTCTGAAAAGCAGAATAATGAAGAGTATTACAAACAGCTTATTTTTTTGCCACGTGAGTTCTCACAAACATCTTGTAAACAATTTCAAAATTTTTGTAAAGATAAAGTTCATTTCTGGCTGAAACATGGATCCAGCCAGCACTACGTGTAAGCTGAGACAGAAGCACTTTCAAGTTTGTCCAGGTGACAGTGTTTCTTTAAGGCACAAACCATAAGGAGTTTATAAAAATGGCACTGGACTTTCGGCAACAACTGTAAAAAGTAGACTCTGCAATCAAATTCTAATAATCTCTTCGGGCAAAATATTTTACACATGCACTCAATGTCCTAGTATATATTGTCACTACATACTGCCTCTATATATACACTCTTTTTCCTTTTACTCTGCAAACAAAAGCAGTATGAACACATGCTTTCTAACTAGAAAACACATTTAAACCTTTTAGAAAAACAGGAATATCTCATAAAGTGTCATAAAAGGCAACTGCTATCACATAAAAGAAGATCTGAAAAAAAAAGGTCACATGAATCCAAGTACTTTTCGCTTCCACGTCAGGATGCGCGAGTTCCCGCACAGGACTATGCTAGCAGGCAGCTCTTGCAGCGTCTTTGCCCCGCGGAGCACGGAGCCGCTCGCAGGGCAGTGTCCCCACGCGGGATGGGGTGGCCGTGGCTCCGAGCGGGCCCTGCGGCGGGGGGAACCGCGGGCCGGCCGGAATGCGCTCCCTGGGGAAGAGGCGCTGCAGGAGCGGGGACGGCAGCAGGGCGGGCTGGGCGCACGGGGCTGCTGCTCCACGCGGAGCAGCCCACGCAGGGCCAGGGCAGAGGGGCCCTTCCGCAGCCAGCAAGAGGAGCAGAACCTGGAACGTGACAGGCACGAGGCTTCTTAATAACACCGTGTGCTAGTGCTAATTTGAGGTGTTAAACCTGCTAATTAACATCATCCTGACATTAGCTGCGAGGCAGAAAGCTACAGCTTGCTTTACAGAATGTGATTATGAAACATATATCAAATTGTTTATGGAATTGAAGTAATTTCTGATCTCTTACATTGGTACCAATCAGATTTTTTTTGCCCCCATGATCACTACAAACCATCCCTGCTGCTCCGGCAGCACTGTCACCCTGCTTACAGCCCTGCTTGCCTCTTGCCACCAAATCAAGTTCAAGCTCCTGGTCCCCGCTTCTCTCAGCCCCTTCCCTGAGTGCTCGGCCAGCACCGCTGCCCCCTCCTGCACCTCCTCCCACTCTCACACTCCTGCTCTTCTGCTTCCCTGTTCAGGGCTTCTCAGAAAGTGCATCCATTCAGGGAAACATGGTTAAAAAGTGCAAAAACAAATCTGAAACTAACTTTAAAAAAAAAAAAAAAAACTTTTTTCAAGGATTCAGTTAAAGCATCAATTTAAATCACTAGAACAAGTGGGAAGATGTGAAGCCTTCCCACTGAGCTGCTGCAGAAGGCCAGGACAGAACATTATCTACCTGTGTAAATTATGGACATAAAATTGTTAACATTATTAACTAAAACTATAAGACAATTAAGAAAAAAAGTAAATAAAGAAGTTAGATACTGACATTTTGCCTGGCGTTACCCTTGACCTGTACCCGTTTACCTGGACCTAGACCTTGAGCTTGAATGGGAGGATGAGCGCGATGAAGATCGTGAGTGGGAAGATCGAGACTTAGAACGACTGCGTCTATTGGACTTCTTTTTCTTATTAGTGTCCTCTTCTTCACTAGCATCAAGATTATATTTTGAAAGGTCAGCATCATCTTCATCCTCATCCTGTAAAACACAATACCAGGTACTTCAAGAAAGAGGGAAAAAAAATCTCTGAAATCTTCAGTTTTCTAACTGAAAAAAATCTGAGGTTCTAAAAGGCTACAGATACAATTCAGGAACCCCCACACTGAAAGGTTCCAGCCAGCCATATCAAAAGGTTAGCATCTAAGCTTTAATTTTCATGGTACAATTTAGGTGCAGGTGCTTTCCAGAAGCTGCGGGCACTGCTATCCTCACATGGCTGTAAAGGCAGCAGCACACACAGGCCAAATCTTAGCTAATGCTATGAAACTACACTACAGCCACCACTACAGAACAGTTATCAGCAAAGGCAAAGCGGAACACACTACCTCATCCAATTTATATTTGGAAAGATCTTCATCCTCATCCTCCTCATCTTCCCCTTCAGATTCTTTATCTTCCACTTCTTTCAGGATAGATGCTGGGCCAACTGGCTTCCCTCTATACTTTTTCTTTTTGCGACCAAACTGAGAAATATTATTCCATTAGAACATGACTTAGCAAAACTCATTTCCAACTGTATTTTTTGAAATGATTTTTATGAGAAAATACACAGTAAAATCACTTTTAAAAGAAGCATTACTCAAAGAGAAGTAACTTCAAACAACAATTAGCAAAAAGAGATTTTTTAACAGATACTTATTTTAGATCTAAACGAGTACTTCCACACAATATTAATGAAATCTAAATGTAACAAAGCTGTATTTGTCACTTGCATCTATGTAATATCTTTGTGTAAACCAATGCTGATCACTTCTCTGAAGCACGAGGCAATGCCCTGAGGCTGCTCCCTGCAGCAGTTTAACGAACGGTGCTTGTCCCAGTTTCCCTGGATTCACTTCTTGGCCTTTCCCCTCACAAAGAGCCAGTCACGCTCACTCGCGCCTCAGAAGCGCTTTGCACTTGGGCACTTGTGACAAGAGAGGCGTCACAAGGTGACTGCAGCTGAGCCCAAGCACCCCTGTCCCAAGCCCACGAGAGCAGCACGAGCAGCCCCTCTTACCTCGTCGTACTCTCCATCTGACTCTTCACGTTCTATATATTCAACATTTTCACGTTCGTTAAATCCTCCTCCGTATCCTTTAAAAAGTGGTAAAATGAGACACTCTCTTGGGTTGTGCTGTATTCTGCTACGTTAAGCGCAAACTTTAGAATAAACTTCCACGGGCTTCTGGAAGCCTTCAGTGGATTTATAAATATACATGCCATAAAAATGTAACATGAGTGCGAGTTGTTCCCACACACGTTTATTAAAAATAGTTCCTCAGGAACTCAATTGAGAAAATGGACTAAATCGCACAAATGACAGACCACGATGGAATCAGCGGATGGAAGAGCAGACTTGAGGGGTGCTGAGCCCCCGTGCTCACACACGGCACCAGGCCGGGAGGGTCCCCAGAGTGTCTCTGGGGCTGGAGGCCTCGACACCAGCTAGGGCCTCCTGCAGCTCCAGCTTCTGCTGGAGGGACAACCAGCAACCTGAGCACCCAGTGGCCAGGGCTGACTTCTTGTCTGGGGACATCCCTCTCCCGTACCCCCTTTTAGGTAATTAAAGTTTGCAAAAAAAAATAGCCCAGGCTTAAAAAATAAAAATGGTTAATCATGGTTTGTGCAAAGAACTCAGAGGGAGAAAAAAGGGGAGATGTCACTTGGAATATGTTGTTGCTTAAAACGTATTTGATTTCATGCTTTAAGTTACACAGAACTGTAAAATTCTTGAATTTAAAACTTATTCTCTTGGGGAGGATAACAACAAAAATCAAGTTACTCCCATCCATCTGCTCAAAACTCTATAGAAGATATTCATTCATTCATTGGCCATATCTGCATGTGCTTGCACACACATAAAAACACACAAATTAAAAGTCTATTTCTGTAGTGGCAGGATCACTTCCAAAAGACAGTTTTTAATTAGTGTTCTCAATGCCCATTCCTTGCCTGAAGTCATAACTGATGTTCTGACATAAAACTAGTCCAGGTAAGTACTGGGACATTAAATTGGGTGACCGCTGAAGTAGATACTTATTAAAACCTTAGCTGTTTGTGCTAAGGGATCTTGTATGTAAAACTATGAGAAAAGCAGCACCACAAAACCACTGCTCTCCACAGCCCTGAACCGAAGCTGTTCTCCTCTGTCAGGCAGGCATATGTACAAAACCCCAAAAGGAGCCACAAATCCCCCCAAAACCTTTGAGCAGGAGCCAGGGCACACCTGGGGCCCTGGGCCTTCCTCCTCCTCCTCACCCAGACTGCTCCCTCTCACTCCTGCTAACTCTGCCAGCCTGACATGACGCCATGCACGGCCACAGCTCTACTCTGAAGGACACCAGAGCTTGAGAAATTAAGAAACAATTTCTTGAGGAACAAGTTCTGCACTCTTTTCCATGACCCTCTTTTTTATGCATTAGTGCACATGCTCCAAGCATCAAACTCACTGCCTTTGCACAGGTAATCCCCTTTACCCAGCTAACAGTATGAACAGTTATGACCCCTTTTAAGTGTGTTCTCTGTGCCAGCTGTTGCTTCACTGTTAATGCAGAAGGAACTTCCAATTTCTTATCAGGTAACACTGTCTAACCTACACTGTCTTTAACTTTTTTCTTCTGACTGTTGATTCCTCTGTAGATGGGCACTACGAGTACATATGTATGTATCTCTCAAGCCTCAAAATTAAAAAAAAAAAAAAAAAGTATATTTACTCTTTGAACATTTTTAGTCACAAAAGAGAGCACAGAAGCAGTTTAAGCTGAATGTTCTTTGACCTTTCAAAGGAAGCCACCTAAACACGTAATTTATTACTAAAGTCATTATATCTAAGAATGCAGAAATTTATTTTCACATGGAAGATAGTTCAGTTTTGCTAATCCAACTATGAAAACACATTCCTTAAATGATATTGTGGTTCATAAAAAAGATGTTTCTTACAGTAAGTAAGAGTATTTTAAAATTGTAGGTATCTTACCTGTCCTTTCCTCCAGTTTAGCGTACTTGGGAGTATTACACATATTACACTCTGATCTTCGGGCCCAGTTCACATTACCACATCTTCAGAGGAAAAAAAGAACAAAATATGAATAAAAAACATTTCAATTCAAATTAACAAGTGTTGAGGCAACGATTCAGAAAAATCATAAAAATCTATTTGCCAGCTTCTAGCTGCGATTTGCGGTCACTAATGCAAAGCAACGAACTCAAGGCAAAGGGTCACTGCAGAAGAGCCTGCACCACTCTGTGGGCACAAAGGTGACAGGAAAGGCCCAAACCAAGGAGAAAGAAGCTAAATAAATGCACAAAGGGGTGACTGTACAACATGTGTTAGCATAAAATGGAAGTTATGCTTTACCTGAAGTTAACACTGGACAGGTACTTAACGAAAACTGACTGAAATGGCTGCAAACTCCACAAGGGCAAAGTAGTCACCAGTAACACTCTAACCCATACAGGATGAGGGAATCTCTGCTGTTGCCAGCTCTCCATTCCAGAGTGCAAGAGAGGGGCAGGGAAAGCGAGGAGGGGAAAGGCCATTGCCACAAGGCACAAAACCCCATGTCTGAAACGAGCAGTCCACAGAACGGCTGCTGAACAAGGGGCTGCTGCCTGCCCTGCTCCCTCCGCAGGGCATCGAGGCCTCACGCTGCTGCCAACGCGCGGCAGCCCAGCCGGCAGCGGGACCCTGCGCGCACAGCCGGGCACGCGGCAGTGCCGAGCCCTCCCGGGACCCCGCTCCAGCCCCTATCCTCCGCAGGGACCCTGCTGCGTGCGCCGCTGTGCCCCGAGTGACACCGCGGGTGTCACCGCAGGCTGCCGCGGGCGCAGTGCTCGGCCTCCGGCTGCTTCTTCGCTCTGCTGCCTCTGCACCGGGGTGGCCGTGCGGCACGCCAGAGCTGAGCAAGGCCGAGATTCACCGGCCAGAGGGCTCTGCTGATTAACAAACACTGAAACGCTTAGAACTGCTCCAGAAAAATGGAGCGGTCCTCAAAAAAGTTTAAGGGCTTAATTAAAATATGGCATTTTTCTAATTTGGATCTCAAATTATGCCTGAAATAGTATGTCAGAGAGTCTAGCCGAGCGGTGTGTTTATTCACTAAATACTTATGCTAGAAGCAATCCCAAGACGCCTCTAACGCTGGTGTTGCTCTCGTGCACGTGTGTTTTCCAGACTGAGAGCGGTCTCTGCTCACCCCAGGGCAACGTCTCTTTCCAGCCAGTCCCGGCTGCCCCCCACACCAGGGCTGTGCGCTGTGGGGGGCAGCTGAGGCCGAGCCCGCGCAGGGCACGTCCTGCTGCCCGCGCGGCCGGGCAGCGCGCGGCCCGGCTTTGCCCCGCGCCTACGTTTTGCACTGCCAGTCGTTGGCGCTGAAGAGGCCGCGGCTCTTCTCGGCCAGCGTCTTGCCGATCTCGGTGCCGCCGGCCTTCATCATCTTGGCCTCCGTGGTCTTCTCTGCAAGAGAGAGGGCGGCACTGAGGCGCCGCCCGCGGCCCCTGGCAGCGCGGCGGGCCGTGCCGGGCCGTGCCGCGCAGTGCCGTG
>JAWLRI010000235.1:97471-156924 GCA_034781795.1 Crypturellus tataupa
CGCGTGTCTGTGCGCGTGTCCGTGTCCGTGCCCGCGTGCCCGGGCGCGCTCCCGCCGCAGCCACCGGCGGAACGCGTGTGTGGGACTGCAGTTCCCGTCACCGGGAAATGCACAATTTAACACAACGCAGCTGGGAACTGGGAACTGGGAACTGGGAACGTCGAGCAGCGCGGCCCGCAGCCTGCGGCAGCCATTCCACACCAGCCGCTGGAAACCAGTTTCACTGGAGAAAAAATAAAGCGGCGCAAAGGCCAGCCAAGGTAACAGCGTTCAGTTAAACGGCGGCTGCCAGCACACAAAGTTCTTATTTTCAAAAAATTAAATTATTTAAATTATTATTATTATTAATTTAAATCACTTGACCGCGGAAACACGTTCCTGACCTTCCTCATTACCAGCCACCTGCACTCAGAAGCCTTGGACAGGGAGGATGCCCCGCGCTCCTCCTGCTCCGCTGTCCCTCGGTTCCCTCCGTCCCGGTAGGCGCTCGCCCTGCATCCTCGTCGCGGCGCCCGTCGCGCCGTGTGCGTTGTGTCTAAGCACCGCTGTAAATCACGTAACACGTTGGTGCTCTCCGAGACGTAACAATAATGGTTTCAATCCACGAGCTCCAAGTGTAACGTGCTTCCAGCGGGTGAAATCCAACTGTTAGGAAAATCTGCTCGTATTGATGCAGCTGAACGCACGTTAAACTGTGCTGGGAAATAACGTTTGACTGTTTGTTTTGTGCAGAGCGTCACAGCTTGACAGAACCTGCTCCAACAAGCACCGAGGGCTGCAGCAGCGGTGCTAAACGCGCTAATGCTGAAATCCGTTTGAGACGCTCCGTGCGTTAGGATTTGTGCTCAGTGTAAGGACTGCTCCATGGGAAGGCAGTTTCTGAGTGTAAGGGTTGGTCTTGCAAAGCCAGTTTCAAGTGGGACAGACATTTGGTTAGAGAAGTTTTCAAGCAAATGATGGGCACTCACGTGGCCCTCAGGCTGACGTGCTTTTGGACAAAAAAATTCTTCTCCGTGTGGTCTTTACAGGAGGTTAGACACTGCAGGTCAGTTACTAATTTAAGAACAATTCAGGCCTGCTGAAAATACATAAAATGACAGAAAAAATAGTACAAATAATATTTTGAATGTTTATTTTAATGAGAGCAGAGTCAACAAATAATCACTGAGCCATCAGGTGAAGTGAAGGTGACCTTGAGAGGTCCCTTTGCTCTGAGATGCAATCCAGTAAACTTGGACCATTCATGACAGCCATGGGTTTAACCCCAAAGCAGAGATTCCGCATCCATCCTCTGTAATCTGGTCAGATCTTGACACTCCTTATGGTCAAGCAAGTAATAATTAGAAATGTTTTCAACCTCCCTTTTCCTTCCTGCAGATTGCGCAGTTTTTGTCTCCCCATGAGTCAGTATAAAAAAGGCCTGATTACTGTTCCCTTCTATTATCATCCCTTGATACGTGTGAAGAGATGTGCTGCTCTACTATACTCAGAGCAAACACATATTGTGATAACTTTCCCCTTGGTCTTGTTTTCTAAATCCTCGGTCCTTGTTGCTCGTCTCGGGGCTTTGTTGCTCGCCTCACAACCAGCTTCCCGTCTCACATGGTTTATTGCGTAACACACTGAAGTTCAGGACTGTGCCGAACACAGCACAGGGGTTATTCCCTCTGCATCCATGCAATGCTGCTTTCCAGACACGCTAAAATTAGCCTTTTTTAGCATCAAATCATGCCTACGTGCTCGGTTTGTGATTCAGTGCAGCTCGACGCTTTCAGCAGTTCTGTGGCTCTCCCAGGTGTTCACTAGCGCAGACTCGTAGACCTGATTTCTCCCTTTGAAGTCTGGTACTTTGCGTATGGTCTGACTTGAATTTCTTTTTTATCAATTCTGCAGTTGTCAAGATAATTTTGCATACTTAACCCATCTTCTAAATTTATTACAACCATTCTCAGATTAAGAAATTCAGCTAATGTTGTGAATTTACTCCCTACTATTTCTCCATATAGCTAATACAAAAATTTTGTTAATGCTGCACAGATCTCTGCATGCCCATCTGTCTTCTCAGCTTGACAGCAAATGCTAAATATAAATGGATTCTTATTTGAATCGTTGGTGCATCGACTTTCTGTGGGTTTGATCTGGGTGGTATTTCCTTAATCCATGCACAGCTCTGTCCTACAGCCCGTGTCAGGGCTTCCCGAAGGGAGGGCAGATCACACCTGGGTATTTCTGTCCCCATCCGTAGACCAGCTGAGCTCTGACATGATTCAACATCAGTTTTGTTTTCAGGCAAGCCCTGTGTATTCTGGAGCCAGGTTTGCTACTCGCTGTTGTACCTTATGTTGCATATCATTAAATGTTGTTACAAAGCTGGAAACTGGGGAATATTTTGCCTAAATAATGTGTGAAACTGCCTCATCTTTAAAAGGAAAAATAAGCCCGTGCATTGCCTTGACGCCTTGCCTACATGGTCTGAATGCAGTGCTCTGGTTCCACTAATCCTTTGCGTTCACTATCAACGTATAATTTAGAAACAGCATGGAGTTTCAACAGGGGGTGTTAAAATGGAGCACGCTTCATCGGTGCATTTTTCCTGCAATACAGTAATATTTCATTCTCTAACGGAGCTTCCCTCTTGTTTTGATGGACAGCAGCCCTTGCTGCCGTCAGAACTGCGCCGTGGATGCACTTCACCTATCAGACAGTTGTCTCAGCTCGAGCACTCCTCTCAGAAATAAATAAGGGCTCATGATACACTTGAGTGGACGAGAAAATCCAGACGTATATTTGCCCACAATTTAGTTAACATTTACAATACAGCTTAGGATTCACTGTTATAGCCACAGAGCATCTGTTCGGTTTTTAAACTTACCCTTCAAAACAGATGTGCAATGAAGTAGCATCTCACCTTATCGTTAGGAGAAGTACCCCATGCAGCCGAGCTGTCTGTCTGGATACATGAAGAATGTAGTTAAAAGTGACAGAGTCGAGGAACGGGAGCTGCGCTGACCCTGTTATCTCCACAGCACGAGAAGAATTGCTTTTAAATGCAGCAGTTGTGTTTAATTAAGTATTCTGAGGTTAGCTGGATCTGAAAAATGTCTGTAGCTGACATAATTCATGTACCTAGAGTTTTTAAAGAACAAATAGAGTAAATGTTCTTCAAAATTAAAAGTCCTTAACTTTAAAATTGGTATTTTTTTCAAGATATTTTTCCTTTAATAGAGAAGCATATTGGGAAACCATCAGTTACATGCATTGCGAAGGACCCAGTTTTGCATGAAAATCCCCTAGAAGATCTTGCCTTGTAGAACTGGAAGGTGCTGTATGGGGCATACTGGGTATACTGGGTTTATTGCTGTACTGGGTACCCAGACTCAGCTCTGAGCACAGGGATTCTCGCCTCTCCGGTCAACACGGCAGGATCTTCACAGCCCCAACGCTGCCACAGAAGGAGATGGTGACATTTGTTATGGACATCTATTTTTTCATGTTGGGCTGCTTATGGGGAGATGAAAACAGCAACTGTCCTGATGGAGAATGTCCATGGGCAGCGCTCCTCACAGACCCACCTTGTGCCTGACCTAATACAGTATATTCATTACTGTGACATGGCATAACATAACTCAGTATATTCATTACTGACTTATGGTAAGAGCTAATTGCCAAAGCTGGGCATTGCTGATGGGGACTCACCATCTTACAAAAAGAACTGGTACCTGCTTCATTGAACCGATAAATGTGATTTTAATAACACAAACTCAATGCACTTGGTGTCTGCTTGTAAGGGATTTAGCAATGCAAGAAAGACCTCTCAACTAGAGTTAGCAAAGGAGGAGAAAAGAACCAGAAGAGTGAAATAAGACAACTTAAAAAACCGTAGTGCAAATCCAGGTGGGACATTGTTAGGGTAGGGGGAAAAGCACAGTGGAAAGCGCTCAGGACTGCATTTTTTTGCCCACATTTAACTGAGTGAATATAAATTGGAAAAGGTACAGTGAAGGCCAATTAGTTGATTAGGAAAACTGAATATTGATGTTACGAATGGAGATTAAAAGAATTTCCCTTACTGTAGCCAAGTACGGGTTGAGAGATGATGATTCTTCGTTAATGCCTTCAGAGATGTAAATATAAATGAGGGATAAGAATTCTCTGAGTTGGAGAAAAAAGTGACAACATCAAATGAATTGATCATCAATATATTTAGACAGGAATTAGAAAAGGGTGACAGTAAACTGATGGCAGATGTGCTCTCCTTGAGAAGCAGAGTGTTGATAGGTCTGTGGATGCAGCGGTTCTACACTCTTATGTCACCCAAGGAATAGTAGGTTCCTAGTCCCAGCAGGAAGAGCTGCACTTTAAGCCTCTAAGGTGCTTAAGAAAAATATGCATGTCAATATTTATGATTTTTAAAAGGCATTTTGAACACCATGTGCAGTCAGGTATACAATAAATAACTCCCTTTATCAAAACTGACAGCTATAATTGCCATGGTTCCTGAAAAAATTATTGTGGGTACAAATTTGTTTGAGCACAAGCACTTAATGAGCAAGTGCAGCCAACAGAGAAATAAAGGTGAGGCATGAGGCATATTCACAAAGATCCAGCATATATATTCTTAAAAACCAGGTTGAAAAGGGTTCGTCATTTAAGAATTCATTGTCAAGCCGAACAAGATGTAATTAACCTCCCTTGCGTTTATGCCGCGTGGTGCCATCATTAGCAGTATCACCGTGCTGGACTCGGTGGCACGGCAGGGTCCCGTGCGCTTCACCCGCTTGTTGTCTGCGCAAACATCCGTCCCCGCGGAGCCCCCGGCTGCCGGGACGCTCCGGTGCTCAGCGCTGCAGCGGGGCTGGGCTCTCACGGGCGTGCAGTGCCCGGAGCTTCCCAGGATTCCTGCCTGCACTTCTCAGTCTAAACCTTTCATTTCTCAGTTCGGGAATTCTGCCCCTACGGAAACCAACAGCACCGTGCGGAAAGCTCTGTAGGTCGGGATTCGGCTCCCAGAATGAGACAGAACTTTAGCATTAAGTGTCCAAAAATGTAAATTAGTCACAAAATAGTCAAGCCCTTCCTAACCAGGCTATTTTAATCTTTATTTTCTACTAGGTCTGTGTACAAATAAGTAAAATCTATCTGGCAGAGTATCACTTATTGTGGCAGTCTGTCTATAAAAGTCCATTCCAATCGCACGTTATCTCGGTTGAAGAAAACACACAGCCAGCACACCCAAAGGGTCAGGAACAAAGTAAACTGAACTTAAATTTTTTTGTACCAGTTTTGCCTGAAGTATTATTATTAGCTATATTTCACTGTTGTAAATTTGATTTACACCACCTAGGGTTCTGTGAAGTCAGAATTGGGCTGCTGTGCATTTTTGGTGCTGCTCTTATACTCTGTGAGGGAGTAAGTGGCTCTTTTCCCTTGTTTTATTGCAGAAGGGGACTGTGAATCACAGGAGCGACAGTATCAGGGAGCTGTGTCACAAATGTGGCTGCTCTTCAACCCTAGATAGAGCTGTTTGCTTTCCTGACATGTGTCCCTTGCTCCTGCCCTGGAAAGCAGCACCGTAATTCGAGTCTGCTGTTTCCAGAGCCCCGGGAAGCAGCGAGCTGCGCCACGGATGAATGGGAAACCCGCGGGATGGCTGTCGAGGCGAGGGAAGAGGAGGAATGGGAAGGATGCTCTGCTATGGGAAGTCCTATGGAAGTGTGCTGGGCTGTGTGAAAAACAAAAACAGTTTGTTCAGGAAAAGCAATGTCTGTCTGACCTGAAGAAAAAATACAAAATCAACGGGTTGGCAAATTCTTTCAGGTGCAGAAGACCCTGGGTTAAAGTTTTCCTTTGCCAAATTGTTCTTCAGCATAGACCTCCATGGAGGAAGTGGTAATTACATGTTCCTCCACAGTCTTGATTCCCTTTTCCCTTTTCGCTCCCCTCGTGTAAAACACGTAGCTGTTCATCCCGCTGGAACCAGGGTGTGCAGAGAGCCGTGCGATGCGCGGGGTGCACGTCCGACGCAGCAGTGCACTGAAATGCAGCCCAGGAGACCCTGTGGTGACAGGAACCACCTCGGGGCGCACGCATTAAGGACTGGGGTTGTTTGTTGTTAACAGCAGGAGTGGAAGGGGAAGCAGAGCAGGGGCGGATGGCAGGGAGCGAGGGGACAGGCTGGGGACGGCACCGCGGTGCGCGAGTCCCGCGCACACCATGCGCTCGCGCCGCAGCTGCTGCAGAGCCTGCCGTGCTCCTGCAGAAGTGACGGTCTGCACGGGCTAGCACCAAGCAGCAGGAATAACCACGTCCCGAAGGCCGCCTCAGCAAAAAGCAAAATGCTGTTCGGCAGACCTGGGTCCATTAATGGGAGCGGGAACTAAATGCATCCTCGTTTCGTTAGCAGCCATAGGGTTTTTGTTAAGAGAAATCCTGGCTGCTGTGCAAACGCCTGTGTTGCTATGGTTATCCTCGAGCCTTTCCCAGAGCCTTCCTGAAGATTCCAGCCCTGAGAACAGCCCAGAGGGCAGTACCAAAGTCGCTCAGCATCATCAAACACTGGGTTTGCAGGCGTTTCTCCCGGTATCAGCAGGGGAGGGAAGGTGGTGAACTAGGTGGGCACCATCACCTTAACTCTAAATAATATAAAGTTACTTTGCAGCTGGAAACCTTGCCATTTAAATAATCTCCCAGGAGCTATCTGGCCTGAAAATCTGGAATTTGCACAAGAGTGTGCAGGGCTCTTTCTTCTTCCCCCCCAAAGCTAAAATTGTCCATGTTTTCTCCTCTCGCCTCATTGTTTTTCAGCCTATCTGACACTTTCCCTGCTGCAAGCACAGAAAAAAACCCTATCTCCAGATTCATCATTAGCAACAAACCTCTAGAAACCCCTCTGCACCAGGCTGCGAGGTGGCTCCTTCCCTCCCTCCGGCTAGGAGATACCGTATCCACACGGATCCCCCTCTCCGTGTCCAGCTGGCCGCTCGGGTCCTGGCCTGGCTCCCCAGGCCGCAGGACAGGTAATTGCGTGTGCAGGGTAATGGTGACTGACAACCCCATTTTGAAGCTATTTATCAGTTTGTGCTCGGCACGTCGGGTGTCACAGGAGCATGACAACTCTTGTCAGTGGAATAAGAGCGCCCGGTGACAGGCTTTCAATTGGATTTCTTCACCCAGCACTCCCAGCATTAGCACTCCGTTAAAACAACTTCATTCATTATTCAAAAAAGGGGGAAAAACCCACAGTGAGACCTTGGCAGAATATGTAACTTTTTTGAATCTTAAAAATGCACCTGATCTCCCTTCTTCAGGGCCTTCAGAATAACCTGTCTTGCTTCATTAAGAGCCACTTTATTTGCTCCAACAAACAAGCTACCCATTCTGCCAACGCGCGTGACTCATTCTTTTGCCAGGGATGATTCGTAACTCGGTCTGTTTTTTTTTTGCTTTGTTTTTAAATAAAGCACCCCTGTTAAATTACACATAAGCTCGGAAAGAGGAAATAAAAATTCCTCTCTGCATTTTCATCATAATTTATAGTACGTTACAATGTAGAGATTTATTCTCTTGTGTTGCCGTCCTTACTGCTGGTGTGCCTTGTACCCAGGCTTGCCTTGGCTGCCCGCTCTCCTAAAGTCATTCTGTGATGTTATTCCCACAAAACAGGCCAGAGACAGGTCAGTTTGACTTATATTAATACCTCGTATTAAGAAAATACTGGAATGGAAGAAGAGAAAGTAACAGCTCCAGGAGGCAGGGCTGTTTTTTTGCCTTCTTTCCTTGGCAAAGCCAAAGCCAACACTCTCATTAACATGATCCATAACTTCTCTCTACTGAGACAGCAGTACATCATAAGCGAGTTATTATAGCTTAAAATACATAATGTGTTTATTCATAGGTTTAACAGCTCAGCAGTGTTTGATTATTAAGCATAACGCTATGCTCTCCCAAGGTGGAACTAAAAAGAAAACCTAATGATGCTCCGCGCAGTTTATGGGGGAGGAGTTCTCAGGCAAACCTGGGGAACGGAACCAAAGCAGACACGGAAACCGGAGCACAAAGACGTTCTTTCCCCAAGCCGCTCGAGCAGCTCGTCGTTATTGAACTCGGTGCCCAGGCACCTCCTCAGCGCGGCCGGGCGGCCTCCTGGGCTCTGCTCTCCCTAGGGCCAGGTTCAGCACTATCCTGAACCAAAATCCCGTCCTCATTCCTCATC
This sequence comes from Crypturellus tataupa, assembly GCA_034781795.1. Classification (NCBI taxonomy): domain Eukaryota; kingdom Metazoa; phylum Chordata; class Aves; order Tinamiformes; family Tinamidae; genus Crypturellus; species Crypturellus tataupa. The sequence goes on from JAWLRI010000235.1 coordinate 105,684, forward strand.
GCTTTCCGCTGCAGGATGCCTTGTTGTGCCTCCATAGGTGTGAAATCCCTATGTTAGAAAGACAAGGCAGGAGAGCTGTGGGCAAAAGCTCGCTATGAGGCTTGGGAAATCTCTTTACTGCCAGACAAAGAGCCCCTTCCCTCCATGCACCTCTCTGAAAGCCCCTTATTCCCCAAATTAACCATGGCAATTCCTCAAGGACTGGCAGGAATTTCCTGCCTTCAGCACAATAATAGCTTTTCCTTGAATTTCTTCATCTTAGAAATTGCGTTATCTTCTCCAGTTGTGTTTAAAAAGCGCTGGCTGTACCTGTTTGCCTTGTCTTTGTACAGAAGAATTAGCATTCTGCAGGGAAATACAAAGCACAACTAGTTACAGCAGGTCCCCAATGAATCCGTCATGAAGTGGAGCACCCCGTGCTTGAACCTGTCCATTTAAAGCTGCAATTAACAAATTGGGAAGAGCGTCTCTGCCTCTCGCAGCTGCGGATGAGCGGTGCGGATCGCTTCCAGGAGCGTAATGGCAACAGGCAGCAGTGCTTAATGCGCTGCCGCTTGCCCTTTGGTCCCAGCTCATTACAAAAATGGTTTATCAGAGAATTAGCTGCCTTTTTCTCCTATGTTTTTAATTTTAAAGAATATTTTTTCCTGCTAATATTTTGCTCATGCGAACGTTAATGGTCTGTCTCTTCTTGGATGCTGAATGTTTCCATTTCATTAATGACTGTTCAGTCCTCTTGCTCTAACATTTTCTTCTCTACTCGTACTCCTGACCCAGTGAGTTTAAACTGACATCCAGCAATTTACCCAGGTTTGACTTAAATGTCTCTGAACATGAAGAATGACCGACTACTAATCTGTTCCAATTTTTTTTTTTTTTTAGAAATATATATTTTTATATCTGATGTCTAGTTATTGGACCTTTTCTTCTTCATTTGTTGCATCCAAATATTTCAGAAAACCAGTGTTTATACCCAGAGACCCTTTAGATCTCTCCGGTTTATGTAGCAGCATGTTACATAAAAAGAATAAAATGAGGAGCTGGAGTAGTCTGCAGATTTAATAGCCACCATAAGTACTAGTCTATCTAGTATCTTTAATAGCACTGCGGAGGAAAGTGACAATAAAGTAAAGGTCAAGACGCTGCGGTCTGCTTGTTTAGTAGCAAGAGAACTAAATAGAATATGGGCAGATGGATATGAGGTCATTCAAAACTCATAACAAATAACACAATGAAGTGAATTGGATGGAAGTTTCGTGGCAATCATTGCAAGGGAGCTGATGCCTCTCCAAGTTGCGTGGCAACACACTCAAGACAGAAATAAAACACCCATATGGCTTGGAAAATTTTCTGATTTATTTTTGAGGCAAAATAAGATTTTTTTTAAGGTTAGAGTCCCCGAGAAAAATAAGTAATCTCACTGGCACTAGAAGAACGCTCAGTTTTTGAAATATTCCCCTGTTACAGATCACACTTGCTTTCCCGCTGCCTCTCTAATCTGTTGGATCCTTTTTTGCTGTCTCTGAACTTGATCGTTTTCTTCACAGCTTTCACCAGTCCTGATGCTTTTCCTGCTTTCAGCTGCTCCTCCCTTTTTTTTAATGCTTTAAAATTCTGAATTGTTTTAATTGATGTGCCTCAAATCACTTCTATTTAAAATGCAATCTTAAAGCACTGCTCTTAACTTGTCAACTGCCGATTGCCAAAACAATTTTCGAAACAAGATCTTTTTTGTTACTGCTTCTTTACAATTCTGTTTGGTTAGAGGGAGGAACATGTGATAAATGGATCCTCACAAACCTGAATAGATTTTGTTGCTGCAAAGGGCTGATGTTTGAGTTGCTGAAGACTCTACCAACCGCAGCATTGTGATTCACCTCTGGTTACTACTTAGTGCTGTGTTTGGGAAAACAAGTGTAAGGAATGCCAGCACAGTGCTGCTAGAAACTGCTCCTCACACACGACACAGCGTCACAGCAAGACGAGGAGCTGGGCTGAGGAGCCGGTGTCGGGCGCACGGGTGAGGAGATACAGTCCACCTGAACGAAGCGCTCGGAAGCTGCTCAAGCGCGTGGCCAGCTCGTGTTTCCACTCCTGACAGTGCCATTTGTTTCCCCAAACTATTCCAATTTTTTATTGACTGAAAAACATGAAAAATCCTGAAGATCTGTGGTCAGATCCTGGTCCCCATCTGAGGGAACCGTGCCAGCATGGGCGACCATGCGCAAATGTGGTGTATGGGCCGCGCTTGGTGAGCTGACCCGCACGTGCGTCTGCGGCACCATGGAACATACCAAGGTACAGCTGTTCATAGCCCTGCTGGTGGTGGCAGCGGCACTAAACTGGAGCCACTCAGAAACCCTTGGCTACCTGAGGATGTTTCCAAGCCTTGTGGGAGGACTCTGTGTGTTCCTGCCTCTGATTACTTGGTAAATAAATAGCGAGCCATTATGCCGATTCCAAACACCTCAGTGTGTCCTGCTGCATGTCCGTTACCTCCTCGGCGTGTTGGAGGAGGAGGTTGAAGGCGTGTTGAAGGAGGAGGCTGAAGGTGTGTGGAAGGAGGAGGCTGAAGGCGTGTTGAAGGAGGAGGTTGCAGGCGTGTTGGAGGAGGAGGCTGAAGGTGTGTTGGAGGAGGAAGCTGAAGGTGTGTTGGAGGAGGAGGTTGAAGGCGTGTTGAAGGAGGAGGCTGAAGGCGTGTTGAAGGAGGAGGTTGGAGGCGTGTTGAAGGAGGAGGTTGAAGGCGTGTTGAAGGAGGAGGCTGAAGGCGTGTTGGAGGGGGAGGCTGAAGGCATGTTGAAGGAGGAGGTTGGAGGCGTGTTGAAGGAGGAGGTTGGAGGCGTGTTGGAGGAGGAGGCTGAAGGCGTGTTGGAGGAGGAGGCTGAAGGCGTGTTAAAGGAGGAGGTTTTTGGCTGAGGGCCCGAGCGCGGAGAGCTCTGTCCTGTAGGTGTCATCGCCGTGCTGCAACAGTCCCCGCAGGAGCCGCTCTGCATCGCGGTTTGAACGGGCCATAAATATTCGGCATCAAATATACTGAGATGTAAAATAGCAGGTGCAGCAAATCTGTGGCGAGCTTGCATTTAATGGGTGAAGGATTCAATATTCTATCTACTGAGCAAACAACTGAATATAAAAACTCCATCTGCAGCTTTTTATGTGAGGCTGTTTTTTTTTTTAATTTCAAAACACAATTTATTTTAAAAAATACAGATACTCTTGTTGTGGAAATGGCTTTGTACAATTAAATGTCAAAATGGATTAAAGCCATTGACAAAAATGTAAATATTTGAGTAATTTTAGATTTCATCTGCATATATCCCAAACAAAAAGCTCATTCTGTATAGTTCTTCCTGTTCCCTTCCCTATGATAAAATTCCAGCTAGTAACTGCAGGATTTTTTCTTTCGTGTTCTTTGCTTTCTTTTCCTCCTCCTCTTTTCCTCCCCCAGCTCCTACGGCTCTTCATCATTCAACAAGTCCTTCATTCTCAGGGGAAATACCACCACATCCCCACGCTACACAAGTTCCACACCAACTTCCAGCACTATTATTTACCTAAAACCAAGTCCAAGTATTTTTTTTATGTCTTCACAAGATCTCCCACTATTTGTTTTATCTTTCACTGACTACAGTTCTTGGGCATCAAAACATTTATACAATTTTCAAAATTCAGATTAATTTATGCTGTAAAGATGTGATTCAAATGACTGTGAAGTCAGCGGACATCCCCGTTTCTACCATGCTGACCAAATCTTCCCTATCCTTGCACTTGTAATGGTTGAGATTTTACAAAAAGACTTATTTTGATCTGCTGATTAAAAGCTAATCAATAAAGCTAAATTAATCAACTACTATCTGAAAAATATCTATCTGTGCCCAATGTCTCAGCTGAAATCCAAGCCAGGATAAATATGCAAGCTCACTGGAAGGCTAGGATGGCTCTATCCTCTCTATCATCCCTAGAGGCACAGCCATGCGGACTGGAGCTGGCAGACCAGGTTGCATGGCACGGAGCCAGAAGACGGCTGTGCATGTAGCATATTGGGTAAGACCCCGGGCCTCGTTTGTCCTTTGTGGAAAATCGGTTTATACAGCGATTACTCTGAAATCCGCAGCCAGCTTTTCTCATCTTCTTGCGACTGCTGGAAAATGCATCAGATAATGGTTAATTTCTCTTGCATAATGCCGTGATGAACCTCAGTCGTTCCGAACTCCTCTCAGGAAGATGCCATAGGCAACGAGCATGCAGACTGCAGGTCAATCTCCCAGGTCTCGTGAAGAACAATCAAACTCAGGCTGCAGTTTAACCTTTAGTCTGGTGCCCTTGTTCGTGTTACGGGTCATTGGGAACCTCGGGAGAGAAGGCAGCCGTGTCTTTGTCCTGTTCTAATGGACATGCGGGATACCAGAAACCCAGAGGTCTCCTCTGCCTGAGGTATCTAGCCCTGCCCAACAGCTTTGGCTGCTCCTGTAGGATAATCCCACGTCCCTCATTACAATGGTTGTCCCGATCTTATTCATTTGTCGGAAGAATAAAGAAAATGGCGAATCAATCAATCAGTCATACTTCTGAAAAGCAACAAAGCAGTGATCCAGTTAATTAAATCTTGTTCTCAAAGCAAAGCTAACAGAAATCATTACAAAGCTTAAAGGAAAACCGTGCGCGCTGCCGCAGGAGCACTCTGCCTCGGTGGGAAGGCACCGGACCCAACTGCTTAGCACGAGAACCGTGAGTGAGCCCCATGCTCCGGACTGCGCCTCTCAAAGCCCCGCGGCACCCCGGGCGAGGGGGAGACTTTGAAGAACTCACCCCAGACAAGGTCCTTACTGCATTTCTTTGTTAAGGTGCAACGAGCACTGTGCTAAGGAGGGTCTTCAGCAGGGTCCGACAGTCTGAACTGAAGGTGATGTCAAGACAGACATTTTTGGTGGGTTTATTGACCTTCCTGGGATTTTTACCCCGTGTTCTAAAGTCTATTCTATAAATAAGGGGGATTGGAGCCTTCAGCACTTGCTGTGCTGCTGAAGAGACTCTAGAAGGAGATTCTGATGCGTGCAGGGAAACTAGGAACAAAGTCGTGGGCTCCATGGGAGCATCCTGGAGGAGAGGAGGCTTCAGAGAGAACCAAGCTGGAAAACTCCCTCCAAACCCGGGGGGAGAGACTCCCTGGGCACCTCTGTGTGTCCGAGCGCGTCTCAGGGTCTGGCTGCAGGGAAGCAACGTGCTGGGAACAGCAGAGACGTATTTTGACTGTTCACATTCCGGGAGGAACTTCTACCTCTGATCCCTGCCCTGGCTCTGATGCAAGCTGTTTCATTTACCCAAACAATCTGCTTCTTAGGATCAAGTACGTTGTGATCTCAAATGACAATACCTGGCACTTTAAAAGGCAAATTTTTCTATAAGCTTCATATACAATGTGATTGCAGTGTTAAGTTTGAAGAGCGTTTTCAGACAAATTCTAAGGAAAATCATTTCAGCTATGAATATCCTACATACTCAGCCTTTTTGCTGTGTGAAAATTATTTTATTGTGCATATTCATTATGCAGTAAAGCTTAGGTATAGTTATAGCAAAAAGAGAGCATAATCAGGATTTATGGATGACCTCACCTGTTATTTATATGCTGTTTTACAGGCTGACTTACATTCCTATTGTATCACAGTCACTTAATAATGAAAATATGTCCCTCTTATCCACCACAGAAAGCTTTGTATTTTCTAGCATGTCTGAGGAAATGATCTGGCATGTATCAATAAAGACAGCAATAATCGCCATGGGCTCCTTCTGTTTATGCAGAAGAAATTCCCCCGTTATGCATGGTGGGCTGTCAGATGTAAGACAGCACGCAAATGGAGTGGGGCATAAAAATAATTCTAATATAGCTAGAACAGAATTCCCAGAAATATTCATCTTGCTAAGAGGAAAATAAAGAAAATGATATAGTAGCTGTTGCAGAGGCAATAGGGATGCACCACAGCGTTATCCACAATCATTCACAAAGATCTCTTGATTGCAAAAGCAAAGCAAATAGAGTTGCATGGTTAAAATGAACTGTCTAGATACAATAAAAGTTTTACATAAATATAAATTCATATTTATGTATGCTGTAATAATTAACTACTATTATTGATACTAATAGTTAAGTCATAATTAACTACTGTTTCAAATGAGATAAAAATTAAAGCCTTGATTTAAAAGTGAGTATATTCCTCTATGATTTTTGATATTTAAAAATATGAAAATATAAATTTTTGAATAATTGGCTACTACTGCGTTGCTAATCCATTAGTGATTTGATTATGGTTAAGATAGAGATGGAACTGAATCAGCAAGGAAAACACAAAAGATATTTGTGATGTATGAAAACCAAATGGGTTGAACATTTACTCTGCATCATAATTTGCAGTTGCTATTGCTAGTGTTAACTTTGGGAAATACTACATTGCTTACAAATTAATGAAAAATGAAAATAAATGTTGCTTGCGGAAGATGCTAAGCATAACTGAAAGAGTAAAATTTGGCAAATAAATTGTCATATTCATGAGCTGCTGGTGTGACACAAGCTATGTACTAGGATATCCAGTAGTTTGTGCATGGAGCTGTGTGTGTGAATGCACATGAGGCCAGGGCGCACTGCAGAGCTCTCATGTGCCACCTTCACATCAGGCCTCCCCAGTTTCTTACAAGTTACTACTGTTTTATTCTTCGTCCTGTGTCCAGTACAACAGGGGAAGACAATTTTCTTTGCATAAACTAGTTGCAGAAATCCGACACATCCCGGCTGTGTCGTGGGCGAGCTTCAAATGCGGGTAGATTTCAATTGTAGAGGTAAAGCGCTTTAGCAATTAATTGAATAACTCCCGAGCCGTACTCAAAGCAGTTAATGTTGATCCAAAATTTTACAGAATTTAGCATAATCTGAGGGCACTGAAAATCTGAATGAGAAATCCCTGAGATATTCAGAAAAACTGTATTTTTCCTCGACAAGTGTTATTGCATTGTATGGCTGCGGGTGTGTGATGCAGACCCAGGACCAGCGCAGGGAATCCTCTTTCCCGCGGTCGGATGATGGAACGCGGGACCTGCAGATGTTTGTGGTGTCCGGCCCCGCTGCCGGCTCCCTGCCGGCCTCGGCTCCTCGCAGATCAAATCACAATTGGATCAATGAACTTCCTAACATGACATTCCCACCCAGTGATCAGTTTTGAGATATACGCACACAAAACAAGCCTTTGCCACATATAAAAAAATGTTGTGTCAGTTTGTCTCTCTGGGATTTCATATAATATTTTAAATCCAACCTCTCCTTCACTTGGATAATACATAATGAGTATCATTGAACCTGCAGAGGTGAAGTTTGGAGGTTTGGAAATATCAGTAGCCGACCAGGAGGACTGGTGAGAAAATTAATAGTTCTGTCTTGTCATGCTGAGAACAAAATCCTCATCTCACCAAATAAAACATCTCTGCTAGGGTAGGTTAATGAGAGTGGCAAATCCATTTCCTAGACAATTTGGACTTCTGAAAAGATTTTTTTTTGCTATGTCTTATATTTTTGTTATTTCATTTTGGTTTTATTCTTCGCTAGAATTAGTCACCTGCATTTTCTTTATTCCAGGATTAACTCTTTTTGTTTTATTTTCTCAGCAGACTGATTGTCAGTTGTGTTTCAACAGCTTCAACTACTGACGGATTTCTACACAGCTACCAGGGCATCTGTGGCACTGAAATGTGATTTTCTGTTAGTAATATCCAAAGGTCTGTGCTAATAATATTTTTGGGAGGTAAAATGTTTGCCTGTTCTTCAAAGGTAGCCTGACAAATTATTAAAGAACACTGATCCCCAAGAAACTATAAGTGTTAGAAAAAGATCTCCCCTTAAGAAATCTTCATCTTTTGTGCTTCATTATTTATCTTTTATGCTTCATTATCACAGAAGTCAGATCTCAAAGTCAGACACTTAAGAGATAAAACGTCCTCCTCAGAGACACGACCCCTAATACTGTACAAACCTCTGAGCTTTGGGGGGAAAAGGAAAGAATAAGAAAAGGAAAAGTATTATTTTTAGTGTGTTTTGATTATAGGTGCTTATGATTCAGCTTTACATGTTAGAGGTGGATACCTAGAGGTGCCAGAGTCTGTGTGGATATTTCTAGAGATTATTTTCTAATGACTGATATGTGTAAAGAGAGGCCGTTTCTTTCTACCTAGAAGAGATAGACATTGTGCATAAACCTTGCAGAAGAAAAGCACATAATCTTTTCTAAAACACCCAGTAAGGGGGAAATAAAGGCTGTGTGTGCGGTGCAGGGGGCTGAGTGACACGCGGTGCCTGGGGGCACAGACCCAAGAGGTGGCCCTCCACCGAGCCGGGACACTTGTGTCCCTGCAGGGCTGAAGCAACGGCCAGAGACACGGGTCAAGGACCCACGTGTCGCCGCTGCGAACGCATAATAAATTCCCCAGTGGTCACATATATGGGGATAACACATTCCCCAGTGCCCAAATTGCACACAGGTTGGGGCTGCTCTTACTGTGGAGCCCTCTAACACAGCTCTCCAGAGCAGGGACAAGCCTGCCAGCGAATAACCCCATCCCTGTATGCGAAATAGTACGGGATGCTCGTAAAGGACCAGGTCATAATAAGAAAAATTATTACTTATTCTTTCTCCCTATGCATCTATAAGTGCAACAGAAAAGCGGACACAACAGACGTGCAGCCTGGTGGACGAACACAGGCCAAGATCAGGAACAGATTGTGTTAAGGAACTGCAACATATACCTACACCTATGGTACAATAAATATCATGGCCCACACTGTCACTCATATCTACATTTATAACACCTTTACTTTAAAGCTATAATAAATTAATTGGTTGGTAGCTAGTCACTGGTGTGGCTCCTTAGGGCTTCTTGGTGTTTTTCCATCTTGCTTTTCCCATGAGATTAGTTTGGGTTATGCTGCTGTGTAATGTAGCCTGTTAAGATATAGCAAACCGGGTATATGCAGCCTATTTCACTGAAATAATGATACTTAGCACTAGTAAAACATATTCTTCTGTAGATCTTGAACTAATTAAGCACAGGAAGACGAGTCACTGTTTTACGGAGAGCTGAGGAGAACCCAAGGCCCTTGTAGAACATGACACGGGAAAGCGGTGTCAGGGTGGAGGAAGCAAAGGGCAGGAACAGGCTCCTTTCAGCCTTAGCTAGCGCTGCGGCTGCCGATAGGAGCCGTAACTCACCTCGCCCTGGTCACACAGCAACACGTCACAGCGCGGCCCGGCCAAACGCTGGCCCTGCCCGGCCTGAACGCGGTCCAGAAAGGGGGAATCGAGAGGAACTCAAGTTATCTTCATTCTCTTGCTCTCAGGGTAGTGATTTCCAGGTCTGTTATTTCCTAATATATGCTGTACAGAACCTTAAAGTTGTGCTTAGCAGCTTCTGAAATGTATTATGCAATCCCAGAGACATGGAATAGGACTGCACGGAGCACAAATTACAATAGAATTTAGGTATAGAGCATAAATGACGCTGCTCAGGACTACATGGCAACACCTTGCTACTTACCAATGAAACAGGACTCTAGGGTTGTGTAGGATGAGAAAAGATTTTTCTCTGAGGAAAATCCACACAAATATTCCCTCTGTAATTTCCAAAGAAATCCTCTGATCGTATCTGGTTATTCCAAACCTCTTGCAAATGCATCCAACTCATTCCATAATGTTATCACTAAGCATCTGCTTTTAATATTTAATAAGAGATATTTATAAGTTACTGTAACAACATTGTCTACTGTTTACATGACCTCGCTCAGCCTGGTTTATTGGTTGTCATTAGAAACTGCTTACAGTATGTAGTTTTCCTATAGGAAGGTAAATAAATCTTTATGTAAGACTGATGTCTGGAGGATGGACTTGTGTTTAAAATTTAAGATGAGTAAAAAGATTACCAACCCTTGAGCAAACTGGTAGGGATATAACAGCATTACGAGGTCAGAGCAATGATCCACCTAGCCGAGGGTTTTCTCTTCTACCCGCGCTCAGCACCGCACGCTGTGGTTTATCCAACATCTCTGCTCACTCGGTTGTGTGAGGCCTCTCTGGGCTCCTCACCACACGCACGGCACTTGGTCATACTTTATGCTTGCTTTTCCCTCCAGCACAAGACTTAGCTGAGTATCTTGATGAACAACAGTTCCTCACTCCAAATAGAAATATAATTCAGTGTGATGACTTACAACAGAGCAGAACAGACGACGTGTTTACAGTCTGCAGCCTCCCCACCCTGCAACCCATCCACGCTTGTCTGGAAGCGTTCTGCTGTGTTTTGTATGCAGCAGTGCATTGCAGCCACCTCTGAGGTCGCATTCAAATAAACCCCACAGAGAGGCAATCTGAAGTCCGTCCAGGTGAGATCGGGTACAAAAGGCTGAGCAGACCTGCTCACCTTGTCCCGGTGACAAGGACAGTGACCTGCTCCATCCTTCGCAGCAAGAGCATCACCGGATCCTGCGGGTCAGGACCTACAGACAGCTGGAGATCATGAGTTAGCTCCTGTCATATTCCATGAAACACATTTTGAAGCAGACAAGATCTATACAAATAACTCTGAGTAACCGCGCTGCTTGTGCATTGCCAAGGCCTCAAATCTGAAGAAGCAAGAGAAAAAAGAATATCAGGCAATGCAAATCCTCAAATATTCACAACAAAGAGATAAGACTCTCGCTTCTCCTCCATATTCAATTGACCAAGGACAAATTCCTCAACACAACAAGCATTCCTTCCAATTTTCAGGAAAAGCACAACTGTATCTCTGCTTTTCCAGCTGAGCGAGGAGGCCGCCCTCGCTCTGCCACAGGACATTAAGGGCTCTGATCAGCATTTCCATCTCCGTTGCACTGTACCTGCTGCCCACGCTGCCAGCGGGTAATGAGTTACAGAGCTGTGAGCATGAAATTTGGAATTTCACGTAAAATAGATAGACCACTCTGCCCATTTTAAAAATAAATCTCCCTACTTCGTCACTGTAGCAACTCTCAATCCAATCACGTACTTGACAGTATTAAATTTATCATATTTAAGCAAATATGATTCACTGAGATGCCAGGGTGAAGGGCACAACAAACATTCTCAGAAAGTCTTGGTGAAGAGAGAAGGCAGAAGAACCCCTTTCCCACGCGGGTTCCTTTGGACACAGCCGACTGCTGCTCCCTCGCCCTCCATTCACATCCTGGTAGAAAACAACCTTAATTTGGGGCTATCGGGAGGGCTCGGGCAGTGATGGTAGCCCTGGCCTCTAGGTCAGACCAATATGAACTGCAGCAGCAGAAGATCCCAGAGCAGCACTGCAGTCTGGAACGAACGTAGTTGAAGGGAAATGAATCGTTTGAAGAGAAGCGCAGAGCTCTTTTTCCCGTCTCCCGCGGCGTTAGGCTCGGAGCTGCCCGCTGTCCTCCTGCAGGGACAGGACGTGTCTGTCGGCCTCGTGGCAGCCACAGGACCTGACCGTGCAAACTCCTCCTTACCCAGGTAACTGATTCATCGGAGTCGCTGTCCAAACAGTTGAGTCTTTACATGGCAATGGCAGCTCACAGGCACATTTCTGGTATTTATTTATTCATTTTCGCTTATAAAAGGATACCCAGTTCTCCGTGGGAGCCGGAGCTGCTGCCTCGTGACAGTCAACGCCGGCGTCACACCAGCCCAGCACAAACAGCCGCTGACTTACTGCATTAACGCAATGTTCTTCGGGACAGCTCGAGTATGAAAGGTACTATATAAATCTGAATTCTATTAGACACTTCATGCTATACATGTTCATTGTACAGCACCTCGCCGCGCTTTATCTCCAAAAGAGAAGGGAGCACAAGACTTAGAGAAATGGTTTGCTTACAATCAGCCAAGAATTATTATTCTGCTGCAGAGCTAATACATTGTCATACAAACGCCATGGCAGGCAGATAAGAGTTGCACTGTTTAAGCTGAAGAGCTCTGCTCTGTCTTCAGATATGAGGGCTACATTGTTATTCTTAACTCATTTCTACTCATAATACGGAGTGTGTGCTTACACCCAAGACAATCTTACGCTTTATTTTTTCTTCTGTTCAATTCTAACTCCTCGCGGCCATCTCCAAATATTTAATTAATTAATTTAGTCTGACTAGTTGGCATTCTGCAGTATCCCCATCCAATCTTTCAGCGGATTTCAGTAAATCATCCCTGAAAGCTTTTTTACTTAGATACTGTTTTTTGCACAACATCAATCATTCTACTGTTTCCCAGAAAAAAATGTTTCTCGATCTAGCTTTCTTTATCATTCTGCATTACATAAATAAAATGATTTATGGAACAAGCAAAGGAAAGAAAGGAGAGGGAGAATTGTCTGATCTTTTTAGAATTATTTTTTCTTCATGCTGAGATTTATGCATTTTGGCCTCCGAGACACGTGTTTGCCCCGAAGAAGCATCTCAGCTTGCTGGTGGCCTCTGCTCCTTATCTCTTGCACCGTGCCCTAAGATTAGGGAAACGTCAGGCTGCTGCTTCGGTTGGGCGATAACGCGGGAGATGGGCGCGGGCGCGGGGCCGAGCGGCATCGCGGGGGGAACCTCCCGACTCGGGAGGATGCTGCCGTCTCGCCATGGAAACCAGGGTGCCGAACGCTCACGTGAACGCGGGGATCTCAATTATGGGGTTGCCATGGTAACGCCAGACAAACGGTCCTTTCTGCAGATCCACTCATGCTCCCCTGTCCTAGTCAAGAGCTATGGGGCCGGGACCATTCTCTATCCGATCCCGTCTGCAGCGTCTTCATTCGCAGCTGAGCCAAAGGCCCTGACAAAACCAAACTTGCAGCTGGGCCATATAGAGAGAACCAGGACTAACAGCGTCTGCGTGAAACTCCGGTGTGCAGAAAATGCTGGGCTGGACAAAGTCTTACAAGTAACTTAACTGGCTCTGTGTACCAATATCCTTTGGCAAACAATACTAGGGAAGAATTATTTATCAGAGCTATTCTTGTAATATTCTGAGAAACAGATTTTCACCTCTGCGTTATTTGTTTCTGCTCCTTTTATATACTTATTGTTTGCTGTGAGTTTTTGTTCAATAGGAAAAACTAAAGTGTACTCCAGAGTGTGGATGTCTCAGTACTTGTGTGATTCAACAATACTTGTGGTTTCAATAATATAGGATTCACTTCTTTTTCAGAAGTGTTTCTAAATAGTAGAATCCTTTAGACTTACTAATAGGAATTACATTTGCTTTTATGCATGTTACAGAAGGAAGTGGAATCATATAGCTGAGGAAGGACTTACAGATTGAACTATTAGATCTCTGCAGGAAAGCAGGAGTGTGCTGGGAAGCAGAAGAGGGGCATCTCTCGACCTTTAAGCCCTGACAGTTTTGAAATAGAGTCTAGGATTAGAAGTCCGAGCTGTGTTTTGTTCAAACCCCTTCGTTTAGCCCGGTGCTCCAGAAGCTTTCCTGGCGCAGACGGTGAAGGATTTCCTCCTCCGGGCGCAGGAGCCGCAGCTGCAGCCCGCGGTCCCTGCCCGTTTGCTCGGTCAGGGCTCTGCCCTGCAGGATCCGGGCTCCCTCGGCGGTGCCGCCGCTCCGGGTGCCTTCGGTGCCGCTGCCTGATCGTTCCGCTCCTCTGCTTGTGCCCCCCGTATCCTTATCTGCTAGACCGCGGGGCCAGGGGCCGCGCTCGTCTCCTGCCGTGTCAGCAATCCCGTGGCGCAGCAGCGTCCTCGGCTCCACTTTAACTTGTCACCGCGGATCTGCGATTTACCGAGTTTGTATTTCCTGCCCGAGAATATTGATAAGGAGCTTTAAAACAACACAAGCATAAACTGGACACAGGTGGACCGAACAGTTTGTAAGATACCCTTACTTGAGCCAGTAGTGAAGCCTTCAGAAGGTTCCCTGACGGGGAATATCCCAGAGTGAGGGAATGCAGACGTTTTCCGATCCATATTGCAGGTCAACGTTGAGGTTATGGGCGAGAAAGGACAAGTAGGGACTTTAATTTTAGAGAAAAAGCTCAACCTCTATGTGGGATCCGGACAGAGCCTCAGCAGAGGAGGTCACAGCAGAGAGAAATAAATGTGATCTCCTACCTCCTCGGCACATCCTCGTGGCGAGGGCACTGCCTCGAACGGAGGAAGTACGAGGCGAGCTTCATGCATGACTTCCAAGCGACCCGAGACCCAAGACAGTTCAGTTATGATGGACCTGAGTGCCTTCAGGGATACAGAATGTGTCAAGTTCACGTGGCATAAAGGTTTTAAGTGTAGAAATGCTCAAAAATAATGAGCTGACACTTGCAACTTTCATTGACTTCCCAACTCTTCAAGGTGAGACCGGTTCATTGCAGCAGGAATTGCCCTTAGCAATTTCCTGAACTTGCCCCTCTCCCGAATGCTTGAACTTGGCATATTGTTCAGAGGGCTCAGCAACAGCTGGGGAAGCTTGATACGCTTCTATGAGGAAAACTCTGCAGTTTGGAAGTAGCAAAATTTCAACCCTTCTCAGTAGTCTGTGAAAGAGGCAGATTCAGGCAAGCAAGGCAGAATTCCTCCTGCTGCTCTGGAACCGGCGAATGTGGCTTCAAAGCAAACTGATGGCGTTTACTCGAGGTTTGACCTGTAGCCGTTTGGAATCTTTAGGAAAAAAATCACTAGTGGAATTTTCTAGCCTGTTGGCCAAAAATGTATAAATATCAAAAACATCTGGAATTTCATTAATGATGAATATCAAAAATAACAGTGATGAGAAAGAGCCACTTGACATCTGGCCCGTAGCTAAGCATCACATACTGCTCATTTACATTAATTTGCTGCATAGACTGTTTTGACATGTCATATTCTGGATAAAATTTAAGAACTGCCTTCTGTGGCATTTCAGAGCTAGAAATACATGGACTGAACCCAGGGATTATGGCAGAGTAGTTTTTCTCCTGTGAGATTTTTGACTTAAAACTGCACACATTTATCTTGAAGCGCTACAAGCTGCAGGTTCCCGTAATTTACATTTCAAACTTGACAGAGGAAGAAGAATAAAAATACATATGAGAATTTCTACCATTATCTCTGAATTTCTTTGGTTTTATCAGTCTTACTCAGATTCCAGCAAGTCTCTCGAAGGTTGTTTTTTGGAGATAAAAATAGAAATTAAAGGTTGCTAAAGCAAAATAAAAAGAGAAGAAAAAATAAACGGAGGATGAACACCTACTTGTGTATTATAACAACCCCCCAAATTATGAAGCAGGCAGAAAATGTGCATCCTTCATTGTGGGAAACAACTGTGTGCCCTGTCAAGAGATGCTCATGCACTTTACCCATTTACCCTTTTTTATGCTCCTTGCTGCTGTCCCGTTGGGTTGCAGATAAGCACAGCTCTCACCATGTTCATCTGGGCCATTTCATGTGGCTGGTGTTCATTAAATGGACTTAACAGTAAAGGGAAGCCTGCATTTTCAGAAACGTTCTGGAGACGGTGGGTTTTTACTGATGATAGCCCAGCCTGGAATACCCGAACGAGGCCGGAGAGGGAGATAAGGAGCCACAAGTCTGTCATATTCTGCCAACTTTGAGATTGCAACTCCAGAAAGGTATCTTAGGATGGGTATTACTAATCATTATGGGAGAATTTGCATTGCTCTACGTAGGAGAAGACAAATTCTGATCACACAAATACCGACAGATACTCCGAGAGAGAGCACTAAACTGGATTAAGCAAGTGAAACTGGTTTTAACTGCCAAGAAAAAAAGGATTAGTTTAAAGCAAGATTAGCTCTCCAGTTTAATTTCCTAGTTAGCCAGACAAATGGTTATATACAACCATTTGATATGGTATACATCAATATATGAGCATAAGCACCACACAGGCCAGGAACAAACATGTGGTGCTGGAAGCAGGGGAGAGCATTTTATCAGCGGCAATGCAGGTCTGTGGAATGGGTTATGGAATTAAAGCCAGTCAGCTCATTCGAAATCAGCATGCAAACCATAATAACAAAATTGCACTTCTGCTCGTGTATTTATAGACTCAGAACCACACCTAGAGCTGCAGCAGCCACATGCTTTCTCATCCCCTCTTAGGTTGTGTATTTAGGGAAATACGTTCCCTAATTCCCTTGACAAAATGTGATGAATACACATTCCGTTTATAAGTTTTGATAGCGCTCATAAAACAGTACACAACCCTGGACTAGCTTCTGCACATACCTGTTATTTTTCAATTCTATACAAACAAAAATAGCCGCATTTTTATTTTGTCTGATTCCCAGACTATTTACAGAGCATAAAACTAAATCCATAGAGAGGGAGAGAAAAGGCATCAAATTTCAAAGTTATTTTTCTCCTTGAAATTCCCAAAGCTCTTCTCGACAGTCCACTTTTATTTGGATAATGTAACCTTAATCTTTTCAAATCAAACATGCTTACTGTGAATTTCTGCTGTAACAGAGTGGATATATTCCATACTGGAAATTAACTATTAACGCTGAGGGAATGCACGGAGCATGGCGAGCATAGCATGGGGACACGAAATGGCTGGAAACCTGGTGAAAGCACCAAGATCTGACCCGAATGAGACTCCCTCAACAGCGTGAATCCTCTGAATAATCCAAAGCTGCAACGGGGGGGCCTTTTCGCTTACCGATTCCAGCTCTCCTTCAGCAGGTGAAGGAAAACACATTAACAACCTCCCACGGGTGCCGAAATACTCCGGCCCTGAGTACTTCTGCCTGGATATTTCTTAGAGAGAACACAATTATTTGAGGAGATGCTTAGAAGGTCTGAGAGATGAGCGCTGGGGCTTCTAAAAGGGCTTGTCTGCAGCTGTTTCCTGGGTTTTTGCAGCTGAGGGCACCTGGACAAACCAGAAGCTCCAGGTATTGCAGGGAGCAGAACACCCTGGTGATGAGTGTTCTGACACTGAGAGCTGTGGAGGCCAAAAAGAGGCAAGTTCAGAGAAGCAGCAGTCAGGTCTCCAAAACTGCTAAGGGATGTTTGATTATTCCACCAGCAGAGACAGGTAAGTTTTTTATTTTGGGTTATGTATTCCCACTTTATGCAGAGTTTTGCCTTTTCGGCAGTTCAGATCAGTTTGACTGCTTGTGAGAAATGTATTTATTTCTCTATGGACTTGAAGAAAACCTGTCGTTAGAAAAGCCCATATACAGCTTTACTGCTAAAGAGGAAATATAAGCCATCTTCAACCGTGTACTGAGCACTGTGTTTTCCAGTGCTACAAATCTTAACTGATCCAATGAAATGGAGTGCTAGAGCTGCGCACGTCTGTGTAAAATGGATGGCGCTGTTTATACATCCATTTAATAACTACAAAATGAATTAAAAAGGAATAACCTACCTGAAAACACGATTTTTCATAGCATTTTGTCTCCACATGATAGCATAAGCCATAAAAACCAGACAGGTACAATGGAGGAGTCAATAGGAGAATGGAAGAGCAAAAGATGAGGAAATTCTACCTTTATATTCACATTCCCCCTCATGATGCTGCAGAAACACTCAGACAGAATGTTTGCTAAAAGCAAAATAAATTATTAGGGCCTTGGCAGAGGGTAATACCTTCACGGGGAATCAGATGTGCTGCCCAGGATGGTCAGTCACTGCTCGAAGGGGACAGGGATCTTCATTGCAGAGGTCCTTGCAGTGGCACCTTCAGTTGGTTTGGTTGAACCTGCCTTGGTCCTCAAGGCAGGTTCCCCCCGACACACGCACGTGTCGGCCACTGAGCCACCTCCCTGACCATCTACCTGAGCCATCCAACTGAGCCATCTCCCTGAACCACCTACCTGAACCATCTACCTGACCATCTACCTGAGCCATCCAACCGAGCCACCTACCTGACCATCTACCTGAGCCACCTTCTCGCCTGGGCTGAGGAGCAACCGCGGGACTTGTGCACCACCCAAGGGTGCTCCCATCGCAAGCACTGGGTTAGCAAACGGGCCTAGCCCTGATCCCGACCCTGCCACGGTTATACCTGAAGAACAGGCTTGACTTTCATACCTACCACTTACAATTAAAGTCCCATAGCTCTTGCTACAATCACTCAATTCACTGTGCACATACAGAGTATTTTGAATTAACAAGGTATTCAGTATCGGGAACTGTTGTCCTGCTGTTCCGAGCTTGACAGTTTACACTAGCACTCTCTGAAGTTTCCCAGAGAGATGGTAAATACGTAACTTGAAGAGATTAGAAATGTGCATAAAAACATAAAGGGACAAGGAATTCAGCTACATTCCTGACGGGGTACTTCCAGCCCTATTCCTGAAAGAGCAAGACAGTTTTAAAACTTGTTCACCAAAGAAGAGTAGATAGGAACGTTTCCCAACCCCAGATATGTCCCATTTGGGCAATTAAACTGATCAAGTTCAAGGCAGACCCTGCAGAACTACTGCAGAACCTAGAAGGAACATCCCCAACCCTGTCTTTTTGTTGCTCCGTTCACCTCGCAGTGGGAAGACATAAGCAGCTTCTAGAAATTTTAGTGTTTACCAAGCAGGCTCCTAAAACACTGGAAAACCCTTTTAAATATAATGACCTTCTCAGAAGTTATAGAGAGTACTGGCAAACTAAAGCAATATTATATTCTAGATCATTGTTGGTCTTATCAGGACGGAAGGGAATAAATGGGAGGAAACGTTATCCCTTTGGCAACCTCAGTACAACTGGGTGCAGCTGCCTCTTCAGTGCAGGTGGCCATAGGGCAATGCAAAGCCTTCCCGGGCTCGTCCTGCACCGGATGGGCTATGAGAGGGCAGAAGTGTTGGATGGAGGAGACCGGAGTCTCCCTCAGTGCAGCAGGGGGAACTCTTCACCTGCACATCAGAAAGCCCGGGGCCGTAATTAACACATTTAGCATAACGTTTGCAGGGTTCTTTCAGTGCAGAGCAGCACCAAACCTGCTGTATGTCAGTGCCGTAATCTAGCCTTAAATTAGGAGAAAACGGTCTGGGTTCCACACAAATTCAGATAGACAGGGAGGGGTAGAAGGCCTCGTCCACTCTGCTAAAGCCCAGAAATAATATAATTATATATTTTGAGACTTCTTTCCCTCTCATTAGGGGAGATGCTTGTAGCTGCAGTGCAGATAAACCAGCTAGCAAGCTCTCTGGGAAATATTTTCTTAGCAAATAGCAGTTTTCTTCCTCTTAGTTATGCCTCAGTTATGTAAATCAAAAAGCAAGGGAAAGCTATGGATTTTACTCTTGAAATAACGCCGTGAAAGTGGTTTAATAGGATTCAGACAAAGGGGCTGCGGCAGTTTGCCAGTGTCAAGCCTAAATAAACAGCCATGGAACTTGAAGCAGTTGTTACGGACTGAACTGTGGCCCTGGGTGAAGCCGGGAATTTGCTCGTGTCTCGCTGGGAATTCTCAGGAGCGTTACAATTCCATGGGTTTGGACTAGCATCTGGCAGTTTCACTCATCCCATAAAGAGCAGCGAGGGATCTCCAGAAAACTATTACCAAGTGAGCAGAGGGGGCTTTATAACAGGAGAGCAAACAATATTGCACCAAAATTGCTTGGCACTTTGAAAAGTGGAATTGTGAAGGCTGCCTTTATGAAACTGCTGCATTAGAGTGAGAGCAGAATTGTCCCAATTCCTTTCACTGCTTCTGTGGATTAACTGCCTTACATTATTTCCCAGTGATACCTACTGTATTATTTATTGCTGTAATCAGTACGATCCCAGTGCTGTAAATAACTTGCTCATACAATATCTGACTTTGTTTTATGGATCCACATTAATGTATTAAATTAGATTTCACAGGAGATAGCTTTTGCTACGGTACATTCAGAGAACATATTTATAAAGAGACAGCACTAGGATGACCTTGTGTTGGAGCTTTGGTCATCTACGTGCAAAAAAAGGAAAAAAGGTTTTATAAAGGATTTTTGGACAAGAAGGAGGTTCACAGAGGCTGTGAGACAACTGAAGACAATCTGAGGATGCATTTTTTTCTTCCAGATGTTACTTCCTTTAGGATTTCTCTGATGAACATTGACCACTTTAGTAGTCCTGTTGACTTCAGCTGACCGGCTGGAATGAAGGAAATCCTAATCCTGGCCAGGTGAGCGGTAAAAACTGCTGTTTGAAGGAGCAGAGCAGGTGAGCACAGGATGGGGACCTGCTCGGCTGAGCTCGGGCAGCTCCCCAGGACGTGCTGAAGCTGGAGCTCATCTGGTCGCAAAGGGGTTTTCCTGAAATAGTCCCATGCTCGCCTGACTCTGCTTAGGTGTATAGCCATAAGCGAACACTAACGGTCAATGTAACGAAAGAAGGGATGTGTATACGTGTGTCAGTATTTACATTTGGGAAAGCCGCATCTACGCAGCGTGCACGGTGTGTGCCGGGGCTCCTGAGCGTGCCCAGCAGACTGGGCGTGCGGGAGGGTTTCCCTGGCTCTGGCAGGGCTTGGGGAAGGGCAGGACACGTCAATGCTCGTGTGTCAGCGCTGCCAGCGCTGGGGCCCTGGTGCTGCCCGGGATTCCTCCCAGCTCGCAGGCAGGTGTCAGCTCAGGTGCCCAGCAGTGATCACAGACACGGGCGATGTACAGCAGAGCTTCATGAAGATGCTTCATTTCAGCGCCACCTCCTTCTGCTCTGAACGAGGGAGAGCTGAACCTGTCAGCCTATGCCAGCTCGTCAGATAACTGGATGCCTCAGGAAAAGCCAGAGTCAACTGACACTTGAAGAGCATCTTCACGTCACTCTAAGGGCCACCTCACTATCTGCAGGGATGGGACCTGCCACTTCCTCCAAACTTCTACCTGCATCTAGTGTTCCAAGGCATGATGTAAATATATATAAAAAATCATGTTCTCTGCAAAACAGACCTGAAGGAATATTTGCAGTAAATAATAACTTTTGTTCTTCTCATTTTTTACCTGTGAACCTGGAGAGCTCCTGTTTTTAAAGGACAGTTCTCCAACTCTTCTGTGTCAGGAAGGGGGAAAGGCACATTCCGGTTCAGCTGTGACATCCCACAGTATGGCAAGGGGCAGCTTTGCCCTCCAGAACTTCCCTTGAGTGCATCGTCTCTAAAGTGTAGAGCACTAGAGAAAAAACTATGCCTTGAAAGGTGATCTCTGGCATGAGGTGGTAGATAGAAATCATCAGTAACTTCCACCCCGCAGCATCAGGAAAGCTGTAATGATTCCCAGACCCCATGGAGCGGCGTTTTATGCCTGTTGTGTTGATAGCCGGGTTCCTGGACCACACCGGCATCACAAACAGAGACTGTCATTACGGCGGCTTAAGAAACCAGTCAGCTAATACAGACAAAGTTTGTTTTTGTTGTTTTGGTGCCTTTTCTAAGCAAAGAAAATCATATCTGTTCAACTCAGGTATATTGGAAAAATGAGCCTTTCTCCCAACAAAGGATGGATGGGGCAGCATAACGCATCAGCAGATAGTTCTTTTTTTGTGGAAGAAAGAACAGAAAATGGTGTAGTAGCAAGATTTGTGCTTATTAAAAGACAGCACCAGGGCTGTAAGCAACATTTATCAGAGACGGTCACAAAAGTCTAGTGCGGGATTTACCAGTGCCTAGCACTGAAAAGCAAGGAAGTAGCTAATGAAGCTGCATTTGTTCAAGCAAGTCAAATATCCCATTAAAAATCCTAGCGGGCACTTCTGTGCGGAAAAAGCAAGGAAACACATTTTGCAGAGGGGCTGTTCATTAGAAACCAATGTAATGGAAAGTGTGACCATCCAGACCCGGAGCAGCAGCCTGGAGCGGGGGCTTCTCTGAGGGCCCTTCACTGGGACGTGCCCTCCGCACGGCTGGTCGTGTGCGGGATACGGGTGTCCGTGGAGCCGCTCCGTGCCCCGTGGCTGCACCGGGACGCGGGAAGGGGCACGGGCAGAGCAGGGACGGGCGCCCGGCGCGATCCTCTGCGGCTGGCACAGTGCCAAGGGAGAGAAGGGCAGCGTGTTTTGGGGAATGCCCCGCAGCACCACAGGAGAGCCAGGGCACACTGTGTAACGGGTGCGACTGGACGGGTCTGTACCTGGCACTGCCCGTTCCTAGGATCTGCCTGCAAAGAGTAAAAATGCACACAAGTACTTATTCAGCAAAACTATCTGCTATATTTTGGTGACATATTATCATCAATTACCGCTTCATGGACCAGTATAGTTAAAGGATCACATTTTAGTTATTTCCTATAAAATACCTCAGATCGTCAAAACACATACGGCTTTGGGTTTTTTTTTCACCATTTGCAAATACCCTGGGTAAGACAGAATGAAAAATATATTTTGCTTTATTAAGAACGAATAGTAGAAAGGATCCTCTAGTAAAATAAAAGATGATGCTTAAAGTGTTTGTGTCTACTTTTTGCTGCTGCAGGATTTAACATACAAATTGTTGTTTTTAATCTCACAAGCTGCAAGCTCAGAGACAAAGAATCTGTGTGAACATGAATAGCTAAATGTGTGTGGGATACCAAAAAAATAAAAAAAAAAATTGCAAGGTATTCTTTAATCTGATAGTAATCTCTATTTTTAAGGCAGCATTCTTGCTTCCTGTATATTAATTAAAGCAAAAGCTAGCTCTTAAGCTTATGTTTACCCAGTAGAAACTATTAATATTCTTCTTTTTTGTGCTTTTTATTGGCTTTTCAGCTAAGGCCCTGGAACACCAGCTGAACCAATTAGCTACATAAAGTTTAAGGCTTATTACACATGCTAGAAAATGAAATTCTTGAACATAGAGTAATGAGGTACCTTAAAATGCAAGAGAGTGGGCAGATGCAATCAATCAAAATAAATTCCGTGGGTGATATACTCTTTTCCTTTTTATTGGTAACTATAAAGTGAAAATAGACCAGCAGTGATCAGAATAGAAACCTTTTGATTAAAATTCAATTTATTTTCCTTTTTCATAGCTGCGAAGACGCATTGAGCAGGTAAGGGCGAATCCACCCTGGGAAAAACAAACAGAATTAAATGCCGACATCATCTGATTCCAATCAGAAAAGAAAAAAACCCTTGTGTTTCTCCCTGAAACAAGAAACCTGACATTACACATTAGCATTGTTAAAGAGTAAAATAAATCCAGTTGGAAAGATTGTGTGCTTTCGATAAATATTTTTGTTGCTGTTGCCTGAGACTATATATTTGTGTTTTGAACTCATTAACTTGAAGACAGAAAGAAATTAATTCCTGGGACTGCTGCAGTGCTGTTACCGAGAGGATCTCAAGGTTCAGCGCTCGGTGCATTCATCTCGGCAGCCGGCGGTCGCGCTCGGGCTGACCGCACGGCACACGAGCACGGGGCTGCGCTCCAGCCCAGGGACGGGTTGTGCTTCTGGACCGCAGGGTTGGACCGGGTCCGGCCGCGTCTGAATCGCACGGAGCGGCTCCAGGATAGCTCAGCCGGCTTCTCAAATGCCGAGCGGGGCTCAGGGAGCAAGCACTTTTCAAATGAGCCTTGCAAAGTTATGTACTCTAAAGTGCCGTTAAAAGCATTGCATAAAAGAAGCCGCATTTTCTGCTTTGAAATGACATCCCTGGCATTTTCTAATCACCTTCTCGGATGTCAGTCTGATTCCGGCACTGGCCACGCGCAGGGGGTGCTCAACGCTCCTCGTGTCTTCGGTGGGACCCGGGAGGGTTGGGCGAGAGTCAGTGACACGGAGCCCTCGCCGCACACAAACCCGCACTGCGGTGCACACCAGGGACTTGGTGACTTTGGGTGGAAATGGTGCAGTTGGAAACAGGGAAGCTATTTCAGCAAATGGAGGGAATTTTGAGGCTGCAGCCTGTCCCACTGGCACATCCAGAGGTGCCGTGCTAGCCCGGCCTCAAGGCTGTGCTGACCGGGGCTCCTCAGGGGCTGCCGGTGACGCCACTGCCACCGGCCCGTGTGCTTGGGGCTGCACCAACCGCGGAGAAACACGGGCCAGGACAAGGGAGAGCATGGCCGAGGGAGAGCGCGAGGGAGGGCACGAGGGAGAGCATGAGGGAGAGCATGAGGGAGAGCGCGACCAAAGGAGAGCGCGGCCGCGGGAGGCCATGACACGGCTCCTGGCGAAAGGCCCGCACGTGCTGCCCTGTTCTGCAGCCCACGAGCACGGCAGGGCGCACGGACGGGACCCTGGCGCTCCTCTGAGCTGGGTTGTGCTCCAGTGAGCCGGGCGGTGACTTTGGTTGTGGTTGTTAGTTATATGGTAAAGGCTGTGCTTTCCAAACAGATGATTTTCGTGGTTGTGAGCTCTGTCCGGCCGCACATCGAGGTGTGAGAGCAGCCGTGCTGAGCACAGCCCGTAGCGACTGAAGGGTATTTGGGAGTACCCTGAGATCCCTGAGATCCCAAATTACCTTTGCCTTAAGTCACTAAAGGTGAGAGAGAAAACATGTGTTACCAAAACTGGATATTTGAACACCACGTCAGTGGAAATCTGGTCAGGAGAAGAACTAGCCCAACACAACCTAAGAGAGTGGCAGAGTCTCCGTGCTCAGGGCTGCGCGGGCAGCAGGGCCGTACAGGGATCCCGCAGCCTTGGATGGGAGAAGCGAGGAGCTGCAGACAGCATCGCTGCGCCTTTACTCACCTCGCATTATGATTTTTCAGTAGCCTTTCCTGAAAATGATCAATGTTCCGTAAAGCACAATGTAATTTTATCAAGGACTTTCCAAGGTAAAACTGCTTGGGAAAATGGTGACATCAGGATGTTCAGAGCCTACACTAATTTCTCTCTGTGTTTTTATCTTCTGTTTGCCTCAATCCTCTCATTTTTAATGTCAGATTCACTGGGGATGCAGCTGCTCCGTGTCCCGCGGGATCTCGTCTCTCAGCATGGAGCCTCGTTCCGGCACCCCGGCCATAAACCCCTCCTGCACGCGCGGTTTCCGACGCGCTCCGGCTCCGGCTCCTGCTCCGGATGGCCCCGGCGCTCCGTGCCCGCCCGGACCCACCGGGATTCACCCGCAGGCAGCGGCACGCGGGACTCGTGAGCCCCAAGGTTTCTAAAACGTTTTAGATCCTTCTGAAACGAAAGGCAATTTCAAAGATCTATTAGTGTATTGTTATTCCACTTCCGCAGAAATACCTGCAGCATGAGGGTTTTCTTGGCAGGGCTGGCTAGGAAACATTGTTGATGTAATTGATGCATCTAAAAATCTGTGTCAGACAATTGTACTTGGTTACTTGGTGGTTCCCGGGGGGACCCTTGTTCAGCTCCAAATACCGCAGCTCCACGTCCTCGCGGGGCCCACCCTAGCTCCTACTTGCTGCCTCCTTTTCCTACATCTCCCACTGTGTTCCCAAACCGTCTTGATATTACAACTTTACTGATAAACAAGCAGCCTAGGGTTCATTTCCTCTTTTTTTCTGTGAACTTCTGTTGTATTGTGTTTGCTCACGGCCTTAGCTGCCAGTGCGGGCAATCTGGCTTGATCACCGGTAGCATTTTGTTAACTCAATGCCATTTAGTGATCATGAAGCAGCCAGACCGTGCGCGTGATCTCTTTCTCTGGACCCCACTGCTATGCACTTTCTAACATTGCCTTTATCGACGCTAATACGCTTTTATCCCCGTAAAGCACCACCTCACAATTTCATTTCATTATATGCTTTTTCAAGGATGCTGAAGAATGCAGAACAGTTTTACTGCTGCTCATCCTAACTTAAAACCCCAGCTTTGCTTTGATTTAGCTCATTTTGTTCCTCCTCCGCAGCCCACTCCATTTGGTAAGGAGACGGGCAGACAAATGACACGTGAGCATCAAAACAGCACTCAGATAGGCACTGCAGTAAGTGATGCAGCAGGTTGTGTTTATGCTCTTGAAAGGAAGAGCCTACTTATTGTATATGGTCACCAAATAACAGTAACGTGTAGCTGTTCTCTGGCATCAGCATTTTCACCATTACAGATTTGGGTACTGCTGGCTAGTTCTGCCCAGACTTCTGGTGGAATCTTTATTTTCTTTTTTCCTTAAAGGCCATGATGCTAAAAGGCCCCCCTGCTATTTCACATTGCATCTCCGGTTCTGCTTCCGCAGGGCAGCTCACCAGCCCTCCGCGCTGACGGCTCTTACCCCCTCACCAAAGTGCTGACGCCGCCAATACTCCTCCGTTGGAAGCCCCAGCAGAAGAGTTCCGTGTTGCAGTTAATTAACAATATGCAGAAAAATATGTTTGGAAATTCATTTTGCATATTACAATCGAAGATGGATTTTTTGCTTATTGCAGCTGAATACATTTTTGAGTAATAAATGCACTTTCCTATTTTAAAAAAAATTAACGGTTAGGAACAATACAGCCAAAATGTTTTATTTGGGCAATACAAATACAATCAAATCAAAAATATCACAGATTTTCATACATTAGTAAGAAGTTACTGTACACTTGAACAGTTGCCATTTTTACAGCTAACAAAGCTTTACCTTTATTAAAATGTATTTTCCTCTCACATAAAATATACACTTTTCACTGACGTATTTTACATCATACACCTCTCTGGGATAAGAAACATTTCACAAACAATGCACAACAGAGGCCGTCTTCTCTAAACCCATACAAAATATGACATAGAAGCGAGAAACACTGGTATATCCTACTAGGCTGCAGCCCTCAAATGTCATAGTCTGTTGCTACTAAAAATACTACATGCATCATAAAATGCTGTACATTGTTTGGAGTTTGGGCTTGTCAGATTGGATCCTAGTTCCACACGGTACTTTGCAGTGAGTGTTAAGCATCAGGTTTTTGTTAATGACACACTGACTATTCCTTTGTGTTCATATGTGCAATTAAATAACCCTCAGTGTTGCTAATACCAGAGCAAATGCAAGTAATTTTGCAATATAACACCAAGGCCGATCATCTGATACTGCGCGCCTCGGAGACACACAGTCTGCTCGGCGTTCCGACGGCGCAATAAAGATCTGAAATGAAATCTCTGATCCATTGAAATAAGCGGAAGTCTTGCCATTGACTTGAGCGGAGCCAGATTTTAACCCTGCAGTGGTGTTATATTTCCCTTACAATTAGTACAATATAAAAGGAGGAAAAAAGAAAAACTTAGACGAAGAAGAATTCTACCCGTGCTGAGATCACCGGCAGCAGCAGCGCTCTAACGCAGTGCTCCTGCGAGAGCTTCCTCGGGGACTACTGAGAACCGCTCTTCATAAACATCTTCTGATTTAATTTGGAGAACAGATGCAGGAAATAAATATCCTGATCCCTATAGGCAGTTACTGAGATTGGGAAAGAACTAGAAACTGTGTTAACTTCAGGTTAAACTAAATAAAAAAAAATCAGAAAAGGAAAATTCACTCTATTTTGATCTTGAGAGAAGTTCTCCTGCTGACTTAGGTATGCTTTTTCTGACAAGTAATGAAGAGTGGTTTTCTCCCACGCATTGTAGAGTAGTAAGGTTACAAGGAAGTTACCGAGTGGAAAATTATTGGTTTTAGAGGTTTTTTTTTTAATTGCAAATAGTAGATTACTGAGCCAGATGGAATATGTACTGTAGCACTGTCCATACACTGTCTGCTTGAATCCCTGGTGCTCCTGAGGCTTCCCGGGAACAGCGACCCGAGCTCAGGATCAAGGCGCCTTTCAGACATCAGCTTCTCCTTTTGCACAGGTTGGTACCGCGAGAAACCCCTTCCCACCTCCGCTCGTCTCCGGGGAGAATATCCCCTGCCGCCGCCGCTGCCGTCACCTTTGGAGGAGGGGACTGTTTCTCCTCAGAGAAATCCCTCAGGTCTCATAAATAAGGCATCTGTTTAACGTAGTTACTGTAAACCACTTTTTAAAAACTAAATTCCCCACCATATCACTGTCACCTTCAGATTTATTTAGAAATGAATAAAAAAGAGAAATATATATATATATTAGTATTATTTTCTAATTGTAACACAATGTACAGTCCACAACCTGATTCTGGAATAAAATACAATCTTTAACAGAAGGAGTAGGAACATAGGGAAAAGTAATTGAATCACCTCTCATTATACAAGCGATCTGTTTCCTGTACTAAAATGGCTTTATCTTCTCTGTGGCTAACGGTCATTCAGGCAGAGGAACGCATCCTGCAGTGTTTTTATATTATATATGGTTTCACATCAATTATGGTTGCAGCATTAGCTGCAATACTGCTTTAAAATGAAATCCTTGCTGTAATCAAGGATTGAACTTGCCAGACTAAGGGATGTGTGTATGCAATGGGAATGTGATTTCAGTGTTGGATTTGGTATTTGAGAAATGCACTGACCTGGTTGCTGCTTTAGCCAATATACACGGTCTGGTTTCATGCAATCCGTCCCTACAGGAGCTTTAGGAAAGTGCTTTTAGTGTTGCTGATTGATGGCATTTAAGCAGAATTTGATGCAGTTGGGTTCACATTTGTTATGGGAACAGTTTTTGCCGTGGTGCAAGGGTGACCAGGGTACTGTAGAGAATTATTTTTCCTTGGATTCGCTTGGCTTATACTGTTATCAGCTCTAAGCAAGCTAGAAAACAAACAAACACAATGTCTGATCTTTTGACACAGATGCTGAACATTGGACTCAAAGCAGAAATTTCATCAGCAGAAGAGAGAGGAAGATGCGGTGGTCGTTATCCGTAATGTGAAATCTGCTTCTGAAATCATGCAAGTGGCACATTGTATAGGAACACTTGGAAGCCGTGCTCAGTATTGTTCCTGTGTATTTAAATATTACACAATTTAGGCAACAATGTGTTTGCAAGAAAGCTGCCCATGCACAGACAGGGGCAGAAGTTGGCAATATGCTATTTTACTGGATGTGTATTAAAATAGAGCAGTATTTGCTGACATATGCAAATACCTCCTTTTAATATTTCAAAACTCTGAAATTCATTATATTCATTAAAAAGAGGTCGTCACGACTGATTTTTATTCTGTCCAATCATTAATATAATCAGAACAAATTTGCCTAATCTAAATGAAGTGTAGACTTTTGAGCACAATATAAAAATGGTAATTCCAGTTTAAGGAATGTGTATGGAATACACAAATATACTACACATATACCTGAAGCTGTTATATTCAGTTTGTTGTGTCTGAGTCTATGAATACGTAGTACCTATTCCCATTCTTTGGATTACTAGTATGTGTTTCATTCAGTCAGGTTGATTGTAGGAAACACATTTTATAAGTATTAACTTGCCTATTTTATTGTGCAAATGTCTAAGGTTCACACCCATCTATTCATAGCTTGGTTTGTCTTCTATTTACATACTGGAATGCACCTCACTTTCCAGCTCGCTCTCTCTAGAGTGGAAATGAGAAGGGAAGCCCAGTGTTTGCTCTGGACACGCTACGCAGGTTCGTAATTCGATACCCAGGGCCCGCTCTGCTCCGCCGCACCGACCGCAGCGGCTCGGGCCTCGTCGGAGGCCGCGGGTAAGGGAACCGCAGCGCCGCCTCGAGCGGCGCCGGCACGAGCGGCACAACCCGCCTCTCCGCAGAAAACCCCGCGGCGGGGGACGTTATACACAGACCTGCAGGGGAGCCGCGCTGGGAAACACGGGTTGCGATTGAGCGTTTTAGCACAACTCTGCTGCAGGTTCAGAATTTCATACGGAAAGCCCCCAAGGTTGGACCTCTCTTCCTTTCCTAGGATAAAGGAAATCCTTTATCCTTCCTAGGATAAAGGGTTTTCACTAAATCTGCACCTTTTATTCTTCTATTTTCTGTAATGAGAGCATCTGATTCCTGGGGGTCATCAGTTCTTATGCATGTCAAACCTGGCAATTCCATTAAAAATATTCTTTTTGAAAGGATAGTTTTATGCTTGCTAAATAACACTGATGTTTCACCATTATTTTTGTACAATTGAAGGAATACTGGTCTTCTGCAAAAAGTTTTTTTTTTTTTAATTTGCAATATTAACATTAATGGGAAAACATTTGCTTTCACGTGTTACCTTGATGCAAAAAGGATCTCCCGTCACAGCTGTCCAAGGGCAGATTGTGTAAGTAAGTTGGTTGCACATAAAAACAAGGAGTTTGAAGTGAGACTCAAACTTTCCCCATACTGAATTTGTGTTTCCTCAGGTTCTTCCACCCGGGAATCCCACCCACAACCCATGGTGTGCGGATATGGAAGGTAAAGGCCGGCTCTTTCTAGGGTTGCCATACAAGCGTTTCAGACATGAACACCAGGAGACACTTTTGCCTGCAAGGAATCCCACGCTGAAAGCCGAAACCTACAACCTGCATCTCCCTAAGAGCGCAGAGCGATGCTGCTCCTTTCGCTGCTGTCCGCCGGTGCCACAGGCACGCGTCACCAGAGAGGGTGCTGATCCCACCTACCCTCTCGTCATGTGCCGAGAAGCCATCCCACTACAAAACAGGAATAACTCGCCCGCAGTAATTTGACGTAAGAAGAGAACTGTTATGCAAACACTTACTTGAGCTGCTGGCGGCTGACACGGCAGCTCTGTGTGCGGACTGACGACTAGCGCCAGCCTTTCCCCCCGCGCTCCTTGATGCGTTTCGACCTTATTCGCCTTTAAGTAGCTTTGCCTTCGGAAGCTGTAACTCTGCTGGGTGATCTCCCCAGCGCAGGACGAGCCCTGCTGTGCAGCACTTGCCAGATCTCAGCGTGCAGCACTACCCTACGTGCAGGTTTTACTGCTGAGCGACTCCATTTGCACTCCAGCCCGTATCACCTCGTAATTAAATAAGCTCATGCAGTGTAAAGGTCAAACGCCTTGAACATGCCAGAACAAAGGCCACGTGCGTATGGGACTCGAGAGGCTGAAGACCAAAGTCAGCATAAATAATAAATTCATCCATTACCTTAAACACTTGTTGTGATAAACAAATTATTTATCATAAATTCACTCCAAGAGAATGTATTTAAATGCTGAAGCTTGTGCACATGATGTGCACATGACAATGCTTTAGCTTTGCAAGCCGTGTAAACTCCACTAGCCATTGTATTAATTTTTGACAGATCAACATTAACAACGGAAAGTAACTTGGCTTTTAAACTCACTTTCATCTTGTTTTCCAGCCGTGTAATTAAGAGCTAGCACTCGAAAGCAAAGACACCGGGCTTTAGCTGTCAGGCTCTTTTAAGCCCTGGGTGCAGTACAAAGCACACACATTCGGGTATATTAGACCTGCTCTAAGGAAAAAAGAATTAAGTGGGTGATAGCACTGCTACAGTGTCATCCTCCAGTCACAGAAATGAGCTTTAGTCTGTCTCCTGTGGAACTCATCCAATCTGCTATTTCTTCTTCTCAGTTAAATGTAAATCAGATCCCTTTTACTAATTTGCTATTACAGTTTTAATTGAAAATGTCTAGGCTGGTTTCTACCGGATTCCCTTCTAAAAGGTCGTATCAAACGGCCATAGCATAGCTGGATTGATATCATTTAAGTATAGTGTTCCACTGTAATTGATTTTTGCATTGTACAGGGGGTGCAAATTAAATGGAATATCTAAGTATTCAATAGGTCCTGCTCGGGCCTCCTGCTTATGGCTGTGTCCTTAACCGTATTCACTGGGGCTCTGCAGGCAGGGGGTACTTCTCTTGTGCAGGGGCTACATCGTACAGATACAGCAGAGGACCCACCTGCATGAGGATCTCAAAATTCTGCATTTTTTGTTGAAGAAAAACTGAGAAACAAGGATTTTCTAAAGCCCTATTTGGTCATGTTTAAACTTTTTTTTTTTGGGGGGGGAATATGTTTTATGAATTAGGTGAATTTTGGGAATGTAGTAGGTCCTAATCATATTTATTAAAGGAAAGAGAGTGGAGCAACATTATTTGAGCTACTATGGTTATGGGAAAATGCAGGAATGGTAACTGTAGAGTACATGTTACTAGACAACCTTGTCTACTGGCGACGGTAAGAGCAGAGCTCATTACGAAGAGAAGAAGAGCTCAGATCCTTAGCTATTTTCCCTCTTGTCATAATGACCAATGATGCTAACAGAATTTCTAAGGGGTATTTTATACCTTTCCCTAAAAATGTGCTACTAATTAAAGTCTTTGTTATATTCTCATTTATTTATTTTCAGCATAAAAAAAAGGTGTAGCATCCATCCTGCCTGTTAAAACAGCATTGCAATTGTGCTTTAAAGGCATGGAAAAGTTGCTCCACAAAAGACACTGATGATAACTGGCAAACCCGCCCAGCAAGGTCCAAACATTAAGCACTGACACTAGATTGAGGAGGGATCTAATTCGGAAACAAACAAGAAAATTCCGAGTCCTCTCTGACCCGCGGGACGGGCTCGGGCTCCCCTCCGCAGCGACAACCCGGCTGCAGCACGGGGAGCTCAGGTGTAGCTGAACTGACCCGTTCCAGTTCTAACATATTTTTGGCAGGACTTTTGCTCTGCTGTGTCTTTCAGATGAAACAAACCCGTGATTTGGTTTGTACTCCTCACCCTGCAATAGGCTCCATCCTGCTGCCAGGATCCATGAACTTTTTCACCTGGGCAGTCCACTAAGTCCATCACTTATTGAAGTAAACCATGAAAATAAATGATCTGCTTTCCCTTAATGTCTTTATAGAGTCTTTAGAGAACAGGAAGGATTTTAAACAAAATCTATTTTTTATGTCAAGGTCTTCACCTACCAAATCAACTGAGTGTGTTAGATGTACCTATAAATATGTTTTTAGAACAAGATATGTTTTAGAACAAGACATTAATGCATCAAGATTATTTTATTTATTCCAATTTCACTGCTCATGGCTCTGCACAAAGCCAGAACTGACTCATAATTTCTAATAGATTGCTTTGAAAAAACATTTATGTTACCTGTCTGCAAGCGCTGCAGTTTTCCAAGTCTGTTTTTAGCTCTAATACATGTGGCATCATTCAAATATTATTGTCATGTTGTTTTTTTGATTCTGAGCTTTGTGGTGCAGGGCACGTTTTTTAAATGCTTTATCATGTGATAATGTGCTAAGCCTTTTGCTCAGGATCACTAATGAAAATATATTTGTGGAAAAAAGGACAGCTGGCTCAGAACCAAGACACTATTCAGGGCACTGCTGTTTACTGCTCTTTAAAGTCCTCACTGTATTAGTATAGTAATTAAAATATAAGCTAGATGCATTTGAACCTGGGGCATTTTTACTCCGGCCTTGCTATGATATTGTATCCCTGGGTTTCCCAATTACTGCAATGTAAAACAGAAAAGAAAAATCTAAACTCTGTCAGAGAAGAGGAATAACCAAGAGCTACAAGCTACCAAAGACAAGGCAATGGTTATTGAGATGGAGGAGCACATTCACCGCGCTCTGCCCTG
The DNA here is from genome assembly GCA_034781795.1 of Crypturellus tataupa. Classification (NCBI taxonomy): domain Eukaryota; kingdom Metazoa; phylum Chordata; class Aves; order Tinamiformes; family Tinamidae; genus Crypturellus; species Crypturellus tataupa. The sequence continues at coordinate 138,979 of JAWLRI010000235.1, forward strand.
CGCTGTCCTGTTGAGCCGGGCAGGGCTGCGCGGTGCAGGAACCACGGAAACGTTTGCTTGAGTCCCAATTTGATTGTACTGAATACATATACCACCCATTCAGTGCATTAATATATTTTAATTGAAAACCCTGGATCCACGATGAGAAGCAATCTATCTTACAAGCACTGAGCTAAAAGGACTGAATAAATAATCAAGCTGATCAGCCTGTGCGCTGCTCAGTGTGACTGGCAGCGCCGCACTCGTTTGCCTGGATAGAAAAGGGTAATATTGAAAGGATCGTCACTAACTGCTGGCGCTTTCCCCCGAGCCCAGCTAACCCGCGCGGGCCGCGTGTCGGTCCCCTCGGGCCAGCGCACGCAGCCTTCACTGAGCACCACAGCAGGGACCCCCGTCCTCATGTCCTCAGTCCATGAGGACAGAGCTGTCCCCTTGCCAAGAGACACTGAACTAAGAAGCGCTCAGGATTACATGGGCGTCTCCCATATGAATCACGTTACTGCAATCCCTTTTCCATACCATGGTCCAGTACTCAAAACCAGCGCAGCAACAGAGACAAAATACGGGTAGACCCGGGGGGTGCCATCATTTTTAAGACCTTTCTTGAGGGAGAAGTGCTGCTCAGATCTGAGTTTCTTTAAACTTGAACTGCAGAAATTTATTTTTCACTGGTTTTCTACTTCACTTGATTTTTCATCAAAGTGTGAGATGTTATATAATTTTTGGTGGCAGCAGAGCAATGAGCTGTAGCAAAGTTCATTTAAAAACGAATACATCACTTTCAATTGAGATTTGATGCTACTTTTGTCCTGACGGGTGTATTGCATTTAGGGTGGAAGTGAAGCTATCGTGAATAGTTTTTTCATGCAGATCATTTCAGAGCCAATGCCAAGCAGCACACTACAGGAAAACCATGGTTCTTTAAACTCATGCATATAAGATTATTTCAATATATTATTCATATCGCCTTTTTGTTATGCCACATTTTATACGTGTGTTTATGGAAAAGTGCTCCTAGAATGGATTAGCATTTGACCAGAATAGAGTATTTAATCAGCACGCAACACTGACAGTGAAGCATATATTATCCCGCCTACACAGCATTTACTGTCATTATAGTCGCCTACATATATTAAGTTATTTTGTTGATGATCAGGGATGAGTATGAGCAAAGGAACTTTGTGCTGGATAAAACCGCTGTTGCCCCCATCCGAGGACGAGGAAAGGAGTGTAAACAAGCGGCCTGACTGCAAATGGTAAACCCATTGCTTGAAACTACCTCAGGAAAACTGAGGATTCTGTTCAGTCATCTGCAACTTGGAGCACTGTGGCATAAAGCTGCAAGATCTTCTCTGCTCTGACTCCTATTTTTAATTCTGTGGACTCGCCACCGGCAACACCGACCAGACCAGGCACCGCTCCCGTGCAGGGCAGCACCGCGCGCGTGCAACACCGACCTGTTCCCGACTGAGCAGTATAGGCCACGACCATATAAAGACCACGGCATTTCTCAGTACTTTTGCCTTTATCAGGCAGCTGATTTGTTGCTACCGTGAAGCAGATTGTGTGAATGATGAATTCATTTGCCATAATATGTAAATAACAGCTGCTATTACAGTCCCTTTTATCTAATACACAGTGCTCCGCATTTTCATAACACAATACAAATTGTTTTGTTCATGTTCATTTAATTTGTATGTTCAAACGGGAGCCAAGGCAGCTCGATCTGTTCGCACGGTGACGGCGCCGGTGCCGAGCTGGGAACGCTCTAGACGATGCACCAACCTCCCGGCGTTCCTGCCTGAGCCCGTTCTGCTGCGGTGCCCGCCCGGTAATCGCTGCCCGGTGACGGCGTCTGCAGGTAGAGCAGCCCCACGCGTGCACAGCGGCTCTTCCGTGTGCTTAGCCCTTGCGGATACCTTAGCTTATAGCTGCTTCCCACCCCGGAGTGCAGACGCAACGGGAACTGCTCTTCTGCCTCGCTGCCCTTCCCCTTAGGATGATACAAACCCAAAGACAAACAAAGCAAAACTACCATCCCTCACCTACTCCTGCCTGTACTGAAGACACGGCAGAAAAACTGCAGAATTTCTAATCATCTACAGAAAAAAAACAGTCATATCATGCTAATAAAAACCAACACTGTTTTAGATTACAAAGTTGTTTCTGCAGGCCCATGGCTTGCACAGACTGAACCTCCCCCTAGCACCTCAGCTGCAGCAGGATCAGGGATGCTTTGTGGCTATCTCAGCAGCACACTGCTTACACTTCAATTGCTACAGAAATTGGTTTTAATTCATCAGAACTTACTGTTATTCAACTAAAGTATTAGGTTATCATTCATATGCCTGAATTTTATACATTGAAAAGAACTGGATAGACCAGAATAAAACTGTATCTCATTCAAAACACATTTTAAGTGGCAGCTTTTTTTGTCTAGAGACATCCTTTATAGTTGACTACCTGGCAGGACAAACTTACTAAACTTAAATAAACTATCTGCATTTATTCAGCATATTAAACATGTTTCGTTGTAGTAAAAAATAAAAAAAAATATTAACTTCATTTTTCTGCCAGTCTAATATAGAATTTTACAGGCAGCACATTTGTAAACAAAAGTCATGCTACTTGCTGATGCTGAACTTTCCCCATCCACCAGGCCTTTAACTGCAGTGCTGCTAAATGCCTTCTTTGGCGCCCTGTGAAACAGGCTACACTTCCCTTCAGCTCCTTGTTCTGCACTGTCGGTCTCATGGAGCTGCCTGCTTATCTCACACAAACGAGAGTTGCATCTCGGTGCAAATAAAAGCCGCTTTTGCAACGGGTGGCTTGTGTTTTAGTGGAGCTAGACTTGTTCTCTGGAGACATTTGTTTGCACACACCTTACCGGCCTGATACGGACAGGGAGACGCAGAATGGAATTTATATTTTGAAAAGTTATCTCCAAGCCCTTTCGTGAGGCTTTCTTCATGTCTGGCCTGGTTAAGGCATACAAGGCTCTATAGAAGCCTTACATTTCCTACGGTAACATATATAAGACAGTAACTGATTTGGGGAAATTCCGTCATCTCAAACTGAGGATTATGAGGCGCTATGAATCCTTTCAGTGGATTCACACACACAGGCACAATCTGAATTACCCATTCTAAGTTATTAATTAAATGATATATTTGGAGTTACGGAACAGTTGGTACTTTTTAACGGACCGTTTTTCATAGCTGATCTTCCCTTGTCACACTAGCTGGACAGTAACAGGGAAGGTTCTATTCTCTGCAGGGAAATCTGTGACCATGGAACAGCCTTCCCATGAGAACTCAACACAGGACGCCCAGATATTAAAGGAAACTCTCCCTCTTGCAGGTTCATTTAGTGCTATCAAACAGTTTCTGGTCTAACCTGTATTTATGGGTCTGCATTTCAGTGTTTTCCTTTCCTGCACCCCACTCCTCTGGCCGCAAGAGGAAGGTTTTAGGCTCTCTCTGCTGCCCAGTTTGTCATCTCTGTTTCAAACCAGATATTGGCTACTACGAATGAGGCTCCATTCCCCGTTGGTCAATGCGAAAGTGAGGGAATTACACGAGAAATCCTGATGCCAGGACTTTTCCAGACTTCAGCAAGATGTGCATGTCATCGTATCTGCCATCCGCAAGGCTGAAAGGATGAACTTTGAAGCCCAGGATAACCATCACGTAGCAGAAGGAATTTTACAAAAGGAAAAAAGGAAGGATTTGTTTTTCCACTTGTGTAGCTGGATGATTTAAATCACCTAAGGCTCTTGCTGGGTGATTTTCCTTCCTTAGATTAATAATGCCAAGCAGTCTAAACTGGTTTAGGCTGAAGTATTTATTAAGCTCTACATGGCTTGAATTCCCAGATCAGTGTTTCTCTAAACCGTAGCTGACTGATCATTTTGCTCACATTCGTGGCATTATATAAAACTGAAAAAATTAATACAATCCCTCGATTGCCAGAGCCCATTCTCAGCACAGATCTGCACTGGTTTTTATTCCGGAGAGCTGCAGCCTGTGCTCTCCCCGGGGCTGCTGCTCATCCTGACCCATTTTGGGGGTGTTTGCTGGTGCCACCTGATCGCATCGACACACGGAGGGTGCAGGAGCTCAGGGGAAGGTGCCTGCACCGATACAGATGGAGCACCAAGACCCGCACACTCCAGCTATCCACACCAGCAAAACGCGCTGAAGGATTTGTTCGGGAATAAGGGAACAGCTCCTGCTAGTGCCATTGTGTTTCCATCTATGGAATAATGCTGCTAGATACCGTTCCTGACAAACCATGGATCTTTTTGTGCCGTTCTGATTACACTGTAAATCTCACTCTCTCATCTGTCATAAAGATTGATTTTTCTTTTATTGTTTTGTCAGTATATGGTTTTAGCTCTTCAAAGCCCTTCTCCTCCCCTCCGTCCATAATCTGACGTTTTACTGAAAGTAAATGTTGTTAGTTCTGTTACATGTTATTGAGTGAAGCTCTAAAAATGAGTCCATATATAAATCCAGTGACTTTTAGATAGGGATGCAAACATCGTGTTCCAGCCCAGCGGAAAGGACTCTGGAAGACACCAAAGTCAGGGGCGACTTCAGCGGCCTCTCGGTAGCAATCTGCTGTTAGGAGTAACTTGGAGGAAGTTCTTTTTACAGAAATACGCCACATAATTCAGTTTGGGGTGATTTGGTTATCCTGATGCATCTAGACTTCTTTCATAGAATGCTCATAATTAAAATAACCATAAATCACATCATGTAATCATAAATCACATCAAGTTTTATAATAAATGATATTTTCCTAAGCCTCAATTCGGTAAACTGTTTGGGCCATGACGTTTTTGGTCCTGTGTGCAATTCTCTATCATATTCTGGAGAGAAAAGAGCAGCACCGCAGCGGTGCCTGCACTTGAACAAGAGAGAGACAGACTGGAAAAGGAAGCCACAGTATTTTACAGCTGGGGATGGACAAACTCCATGTATTCTACCCAAACGAAACAGAGGAGGGGGCTGGTCACGGGTGGAGGGGCAGAGAGGGCAACAGGAGACAGAGCCGGTAGCCCCGGGGCCTCTGCAAGTCAATTCCGAAATCTTTGATGCTAAATATTCACGTTCTGTACACGTTAGGTTTGATTTGGGTTTTTGAAGATTTTAATTTCTTGCTTTAATAGTTAATGCTATCCTGGCTTGTGTTCAAAATGTATTCTTTGAAACAACTCTCAGGCTTCTATATGGAGAGGGCTGAGATGCAGAGATGAAGGAAGGGCTCTATGCTACAGTGATGCAGCTCTCTCATTCCCTGTGCACGTACAGGTCATTAAAACATTTCCAAAAAGGTAACGTATACCCAGGTATGTCCAGTATTTCTCTTTCCTCTCTCCCTATCAAAGACCAGGATCTTTTTCAAGCTGCAGGGGCTGCTTTGGCTCTCGTGAATCCCTCCCATCCATCAGGTTGCGCTCGACCTGCACGGAGCCAGACTGCACAATTTTCAATTAGGTCTGACCCGGAGGAAGCGCTCCAGGTATTTACTTAGGGCTTCGCGAAACACAAAAGACATACAGATCTGGGCAGTAAATTGGATGGAGGCTGCGTTATCCGGAGTCTTTGCGGGCGAAGAACAAGCTGGCTCGGAGCTGCAGGTCCCCGGGGAGCTCCCGCAGCAGCCGCTGCAGCCGCATCTCCTTGCACAGTTAAAGGGATATTTGTTTCTGCTCGCTCATACGGCTAATTCGTGCAAGAATATGCACGAATATAACCAGAATATAACAGCTAAAACAGCCCTTTTTACATATACGGTCATACAAAAATCTCCACGTTGGGCATGGTAGGCTTAGTTCATATGTCAGCGCTAATTAAAGCCTCTCAGTTAAAAATCGGGCTCACCTCTTTAATGCATTCTACAGCATGATGCCTTCACATGAGAACCATTATTCTTTTTTTTTTTTTTTTTCAGATTTAGCTACCTAATTAACAGACAACATTCATTTGTGAGCTGCATTTGAAGTGAAATCAGTAAAACAGGCTTGTGCCATTTCCTAAGAATCTCCACTGGAGTAAAGATGCATAAAAGCACTTGGAAAAAATCACAAACCGACATGATTTAGTGTTGAACAGATATAGGCAAGCCTGTAGCTGGAGGAAAGCAGGAAGAGTCTTTGGGAAAAAAGGGTTTTCTTTAAGGATCGTGTGACTTGTACAGAGGATTTTGCATGCTGCCTTATTCAGAAGGGATGGGGAAAATAGCAGCTGAAGGTGAATGCGCCAAGGTGCGGAGAGTCAAAGAGCACAAAAATAAGTGTGAACATGCGAAATAGGGATTATGATCACAAAGGCTGCCCGTGGAGGAGAGCAGGATATAATGGGCTGATTTTGCACATTTTGCCCAGTTTTGTGCTGCAGTTTCCTGCGAATCCACAACGCTGGGCACCTCCCTGGGCGTCCTTCCCGCCGGGGAGCCGGGACCTGCTCCGCCGGGATCCGGCTGCACCCTCACATTCCCGACAGGCGGGAGAGCCCAACGGGCAGAGCAGCCCACGTGTCACAGGGAGAAGTGGTACCAAACGTTACCTGTTCAGGGCCACTCTCAGCTATGGAACCAGGCTGCTAGCTTTAAATATTTCTATTTATATATTTTATTTATATTTGACTTGCATTCTGTAGAACTAACCAACCCTATGTTTTCTGGGTATTTCCTATAGTGGCCAGAAAGAGGGATACAAAAGTCAAACTGAGTTTTTAGATGTGTGCAATAGGGTGCTCATTCCCAAGAAGTGGGATAATGAGAGCGAATCCAGCTTCATTTAAAGCATGGAAAATGGGATCCTACAGTGAAATTTGAGTCAAATGTGGTTCTTGCTCATGTGTCAAGTTTGTTATAACGAGCTTGGACCAGGATTTGTCTCTTTGAGAAGATGCATCTATTGGAAAGCAAAGCCAGGTGAGTAAAGAAATAATTCCAGGTTCTTAGGAGGTTAAAATGCCAAGATTGCAGTGGGCTGATGCTGGAAACTCATTAGCTCCTCATGGCTAAGTAACTGTGATTCTCTTCTAATGCAAGAACTCAGCTTGCAGAGGAGCAGATGTGCACACAAGATGGATAGTTTCAAATAGCCAAAATACAGTTCTTTTCTTCAGAGTTTATCTTTTCTTTTCATCTAAAATAGGTCCAGATTGTACATAGTCTGCAAAACAAAACCGCAGTATTTGAAGAGTGGGAGTGTTTATTTTAGCAGGTGGATTATTTAGAAAATGGTTTAATCTTATGAAAATAATAACGCTGTAGTAAGCCGCAGCAGTGACTCAGAACATATGGGAGTAGTAAGGCGGTGTGCTGGGTTATTCCTTTGCAATGCACGGGGGTTGGGTTAGCGTGCTTTAATTAAGAACATCTGCGGGACGCTTCCCTCCGCGTTTGCATTTGTCATTGTCCTCGATGCGCTGGTGCCTCTTGGGCCGCGGCTACGAGACAGACGAGCCCGGTGGAGCGGGAGAGGGGCCGGGACCTTGGGACGCCGGGGTTAGTACAAAATACCTGGTAGCGACCCGACGCGGTGCAGAACGCGAGGGGCTGCCTGGGGCACCCCGAGCCCTGGGCACAGCGCAGCGAGCTCCCCCGGGCCTCGGAAAGACACCGGGTTGAAAACGAGCCGTTTGCACTCACACACAGCAGTGCAAATGTGCTCCACTACAGAATAAATACACGGCTTCATAGCTGTTTTAATTTGGCTATGATAGCCGCACAGATATTTGAGCTGGGAGTTATTTTAATAATAGTATTTTGAATAATAGAACGGTAATTACACACAATTCAGGTTCACTACCAGCATGAGATTTGGCTTTTATGTTAAAATGGTGTCTCTCTAACAAATAGAAATCACTGGGTACTTTTCCTTATACTTATTTTGTCCTCGTTAACTGTTCCAATACCCTGGCAGGGTATTAAGCAGCCAGACTAGGGCTGAGCAGCCCTCGCACGGTGCAAACAGCCGCTGGCCAGGGCAGAGCCCCCCCGCGACACGGCCTGGCCAGGAGCAGGGGCTGCCGCGGTGCCTCCCTGCCCCGGGAGCAGGGGGGGTTAGCCCTAAAACACCCGTCATTCATCAGAATATTAAATAATTTTCACAACTCACGGTTTCTGCTAATAGTGTGAGCATAAAATATAAGTTAAGTGCCCTTAGTAACAGAGGAATCGTGAGCACAGTAGTTTAAAGCAATGATTAAATTAATAGCCTATGACAAGTAACCCTTTCCATTCATTTTAAGACTCCCTCCCAGTATTATTTACCATTACAACAACAGTGTCAGGGAGCAGAAGTTAAGACAATTTTTGAGAGGAGGAGGGTGGTTTGTTTCTTGTTTGCCCTGTCAGTGCTGACGGGACAGACCCGTGCTCAAGGGGATTGTCCTGGAAGAAGAGCCTAACTAATAACTGCACATTTCACCATATGCTAAAATAATAATTACTTTCCACAACCATCAGCTTAATGAGGGAGATTAAAGGGAGATTCCCAGGTTCTCCTAACGCAGGTTTTAGCTGAGAATACAATGAAGACAACAGAATGCAAAGTCTACAGCAAAATCCAGGCCCTTCTGTTGTGTAACTGGGAAAGCCAAAAAGAGGAACAAAGTCAAACAGCTGCCTCTCACCTTGCTAGCACCAGCGACCCTCCTCCTCGCTTGGGGAAGGAGTGTTTAATCCTTCCCCTTTTCCAGCCGCGGCGCAGGAGCTCCCCGTGCAGCTCGGGGACGGGGAGGAGGCAGCAAACGGCAGAATTACGATGTATTTTATCACCAGGCAGATGTCACCAGATAAAGACCAAGCACCGAGTAGGCAGGCTTGCAGGTTATTAGTCTGAAGAGGGCCCATAATTAATTAAAATTGTAGCTTAATGCATAATAATTTCTGTGGCTTTCTACACAAAATGCTAACCCTGCTCTTCCCTTTTCTGTTTTCTAGTCATGTTTTCCCAGCAGACTCAGCCCCAAAAAGCTGGAAGGCAGAGGAGGAGCAGGTGCTGAGCAGCAAATTTGATCTGTGATCTTCATGTGCTTAAATTCTTCTCGTAAGTATTTCAGACAAAACTCTCTACTTGCTGCTTCTGTTCATTAACCTTTACCGGAGTGTTAATTCCATATTCAAATATAAGGTCAAAGCTCTTAGCTTATTTTTTTCAGAAGGCCTAAGTGTCTTATCCAAAATCTTCCAGCAAGAGATACCGTGAAAGAAGCACTCATCAGAGCCTCTTGACTGGCATTGCCACCGTCTCACTGCACAAGGAGCTCGAGTTACATCTGAACACAACATCCCTGGGAGCCAAGTTACTATGGGGGATTAACTTCAGAAATCAATTTTTAAAACGCACTCTTACATTATGTTCCTATGCAAAAAGCTGCTCAGGGCACTGAAACAAAGACTAAAACGCTTAACAAAACTGCTGTGCCAAACAGGAATCCTCCAACCCCACCAGGGCCCGGAGCGCTGCACTGCGGGCTTCTACGATGAACCTCACTGCACTAAGGTCCATGGTAGAGGCGCTGGGAGCCGCGGGCGAGGGCGCTCGCTGCCGCTGCTGCTACCGCTGCCGCTGCTGCTGCCGCTGCCGCTGCTGCCGCTGCGCTCGCATGAGGCTGCCCTTAGTTAGTCGCTACCAAAGCCTGCAGGAAAGTAAAAGCCTACAGCAAAGTATCAGTTTAGAGCTAAACCTCACTTAGCCGATACGGACTTTTTTAGGGATATTTACAAGAGATTTTAATGAAGTCACTGTTCCTTTCGTTAATCACAAAGCTAACTTTTTGCTTATCAATGGGTGAAGCACATGCCTGCATCATTAGCTACTGGAAAAGGTTTATGCCAATATCCCGGAACCAAACTGCAGGAAAACGCGCCATCCCCGTTGTCCTGGTTCTGCCTTGAGAGACCTGTCCCCGCACACGCAGGCCCATTCCCCGCTCACCGAGGGCCGTCCGGGAGCTCGTGACAGACACGAGCACGAGCAGCTCCGCACGAGCAGCGCCGGATCCGCGCGGGTCGCTGCAGCAGGGCCGGCGGGCAGGGATCCCTTCCACGTTACCCATCCGCTGCGGTGGGCAGCCCGCAGACCACTCAAGCGGCGCAATTCAATTTGCTTTTCTGCGACCAATGAACACTTGGGCAAAGCAAGATATACACACCACCACTGTCAGAAGCAATTTAGAAACGATTCATAGGATCCTTATGATCCTTAATTTTTGGCACATTAAAAAAAATCCATTTTATCCAGAAATTATATTGGCAAATGGGATCTGCTTCTTTCCGTCATGAAACTCATGGTCTCTAATCTTAAGTACACCTTCAAGTGCTTGGGGGGAATGAATTTGCAGTAGCTTTCTCTAAAGTTAACTTCTTAAAAAATAAATGTAAAAAGGTCAAAGCTAATGAAGAAAATAGTGAATTCAAAGTTCCATAGGGGAACAACCCAGAGCTTTTAGCAATTCACTTAAATGAGAGAGGAAAACCCGTTCCTTTAACATTTTAAAGCTTTCATAGCCTAATGAACCGTGGTACCTCCTGCAGCTTCCACAGAGCTGAAATTTCTGCTAGAAACTGTCTCATTAGCATTGAGTGGGAGCCGACCGCCCAGCTCAGCGCAGCCTCCCGGGACGCTTCACCCCTCGCATCGGTGCTGAGCCGATGAGGTATCCCTGCCCGGAGCGGTACGTCAGACGCGCTAAGCACATCTAAGTGACTGCACCTTCGAACCTACGTGAATCTCCCGAAGATGAGCAAAACGCGCTTGCACACAGGGAAAGGAAGAGGGGGAAGGAGCCCTCAGCTCACCGCTGGGCACAGAGCAGCAAACAGGCTGCTGCTCTCAAATGACATCCTTAAGGTTTATTCCTGCTCCTGGCTCACAGTTAAGTTGCTGCCTCTGAGGTTAATGGGAGTTATGTACTTACAACGATAATGGGCTTGCTAAGTGGAAGAGCTGATGTTATTGCACATAAATTGCATCATATAATGTGTGAATTGTGTTTTAGTTTGGGCTGAAAAATAATAAAGAGGAAGATGGATGTGCATCAGGGGAGAACAGACTTCTTAGTCCTCGGGGTACTAAAGACAATATACATCATTACAGGTTTTTTTTAGCTGCCAGAATAAAGAAAATAGTGTCAGGATAATAAATACTTTCATATTTGAACGATAAGGGGGGAAATTCCTGTGGCTTTAGTGGCAGTACCCGGTGTCTCCCCTTCCCTCCTGCTTTCCCCTATCTTTAAATCCTGCAGAAATGTCATTTCTTCCACTAATGGAGGCTTCAGTTCACCTGGCCATGCAGTTACCACAGGGGATGAGTAAAGAACTTTAAGGTGATGGAAGTGGCTGCAGGTAAAATGACTCCTCCCCGCTGCCGCCTGCGACGCGGTGCAGAGCTCATCGCATGAAGAGCCAGGCTCCGGTCTGCCCGCGTGCGCTCGGGGTGGCATCGAGGCAGAGGGTCCCTTTTGCATCCCTCCTATCACAGGGATGGCTGCGGGCATGAATTTGAGCAAACACGAGGGGATCATTCTGGCACCCGAGAGGTACTGAGCATCAGCAGGAGGTGGAGCAGAGCTGCTGGTGACTGTTACACATCACTATGCAGCTCCCTTCAGCACGAGCATCCCCACGCGGCTACAGCCGACGGCCCCGCTGCAGCGCACGGTGCCTGCGGGAGGAACTCACAACCAGGGGAATTTGGCCCCGCGTCTTGTCCTATAATACAGATTTATGTCCTACCAAGGAGAGTTTAATATCCTTTAACATAGAAATGGCTACAAACTAAGGTGTGGGCTGTGACAAGTATGCCAATCTCTACATTTTTAACTTGACAGTTTTCTAATGTAAAGGAACTTTTGATCTCTTTTTAAATTAGGCAGAAGGTTGGTAGAAACTCACAGGGAAAAAACGTGTTTCCTCAATGCCGAAGGCGGCCAGGGAAACATCTCCTGCGCCCCTCTGATACAAACTTTCAGAGCAGGTTTTGCTGAGGATCCCTTCCGAACTATCCCGAGACCCTTCTTCCGCAGGGGCAATGATCTGGCTATTTTCAGTTACAGACATTCCTGAAAGCAGAGTAAAAAAAAATCCCTCCTTCAGCCTTAATGCAGAAGCATAAGACAGGACTGAAAACTAAAGCCAACCCAACCGAAACGTGTCCAGACCCCGCGGCCAGGTGCAGCGAGTGTAGTTAACTGCAGACAGGGGAGGCTTTCCCTGTCCCAGCGCACACAGCAATCTGCTGTCTGCTGCGCGGAGCGGCGGCTGCGCCCGGGCATTCCCGGAGGCACCGGAGGCAGCAGACGGGGCGTCCCGGCCCCGCTGCAGTGCACACTGCAGCGAGCGTGCAGGCTCCTTGCTAAAATCCGCACCAACACCCCGTGCTAACGCGCGCTGAGCGCCGCACCGTGTCCTCTGCAGCACGGACGGGGCGCGGAGACACCCCGCTAGCCCTGGGGAGCAACTGGGGCGGCAGCGGCAACACCGGGCTCCGGGTCAGCAACGCGGGGCAAACGGCTGGGAAGGAGGCAACTCATTTCCAGTCCTAAAGAGAAAGTATCAGGCTAAAACTTCATCCTTTTCCTAAACTTCCTCACATATGGCAGTTTATGCAAGAATTTTAAATTATTTAAGATTGTTTTAAAAGAAACGGAATATTTTTGCTTGCTTTTTTCTTTTTTTTTCTTTTTTTTTCCTTTTTTTTTCTTTCCAGAAAGAAACAAAAGCTTCCATGGCAGGTTATGAAATATGGATTATTTACCTCCAGACTGGGCATGACCAGGATCCAGTCTCAGAAGTAAATGCATATCTAGACTTTAAGGCATATTGTTTTTCCATGTAAATATATATTTTGGTATACACATTCTTTATAACACAGTTACGTGGAATACGCAGAGATTTTGGTAGGCAAAACGTTTACCATTATTTTTCTAGAATGCTAACTCTGAAAATGTGCAAAAAAGCAGCTTTTACTGGTGATGTTTTTTAACACTCCTGTATCTTAAAAACAGCTTAGTATCTAAAAAAAATATATATATTGAAAAGTTTAAAAAAAGCTGTCTTGCTATGAAGAATACGTTTCCTGCCAAATTATAAACCCTTGAGAAACTGCATTTGTTTAAGAAGTTGTGAGACATCCTTTAATTCGGTATAATGTCATGATCATCACGGTATGATTAGAGCATCATTGCTTCTGTATATGCCGCCAATGAGATGGTAATTAATAAACCTGAGTTATTGCACAAGTAGGAACTTATGGTGCTACAGACTTCAGGGTTGCGAATGTGGAAAACAATCTTATATTCAGTTATACTGCTTGGAGCTCATCCATTTATTTTTCACATTTTAAAGGTTGGAATAAATATAGTGATATTGGATCAACAGATACGGACAGTATGGGTTAGTGAATTGAAAAAGCACAGAACATACCTTGAAATAGTTGCCCAAAGCAAGCACACCCCAGAAATTAACGGGTGAAGAGGTCTTCTAAAGTGTTACTGTCTTCAGTTTGCAACAGTCTGCACGGTCCAGTTTGGAAGAACATCCCAATAAGTCCCAAACTGTACAATTACCAGTTTACCGTATGGAACAGAGTAACCAAAGAATCAAGTTTCTCTATTTACCTATATTGCCTAGAGCTCCACTCCTACAAAGACCAGGGCTGGTTGACTTCGTGCACTCAGGCTGTTGGATTAACGGGTGCACGAAGCGAAGCGCGGCCGTGTGTCTTTGCAGGACTGGAGGGTTAGACGGTCTCATTTTGCTGAGCAGCCTTCGAGAACAGAGCCGGCAGACCCCGAGGGCACCGCGGCAGCCCCACACGCGTGGGGCTGTGTTTGGACCTGCACACGCGCTCACACACACACGTATTTCCACTGCTGGACACACAGAGCTCGCTGCTGTTTGATGCCTGGTTCAGCTACGAGAGTGCCATTGGCACCCAGGAATACTTGAATTTTTTGTTTTGTTTTGTTCCTTTTTGGACTCGACAATAATCATGTCCCCAAATGCCCACGCTATTCCAGTGGCACCCAGAATGAGACTGTCAATGCTTTCACTTTTCTCGTGTTTAACACAACAAGCTGTTTATTCTATTCTGCTGCTGGAATTATCATGGTCCCGATATTAGGAATCGCTGCAGCTGTTTAGAAAATACAATATTTTATCCAGCCACAGTTAGAAACAGCTCTCAGTTTTGCGTAAGAAGAGGCATATGAGTTGGGTTCTGCATTTCCTAACTCTCTCTTTTCCATCTTCACAGAGCTGTACTGACAGTATTTTCTGAAGCACCACTTTTTCTAATGAATGATTCTAAAATATAGCACTTTAAAGCTGCAATACAAGAGAGATTAGAATACCAGGGCAGTATATAATATAATTTGAACTGTTTTTTTATACGATTTCTGTAAAGAATGAATTTTGTCATGTTATTCAAGGTTTTAAAAAATGCCATATTTTTGAAAATAGTGCTTAGCACACAGTTGAAAAGAATATAATAGAATTTGTTAATTCTATCACTGAACAGAATGATTTAAGACATTTTATTGCCATATTTTGGAGTCAACATGTTTCAGTTTATACCCTGCATCTGAGTTAATCAGTAATGAAACAGATTCACTGTATAACCTGTCTACACCTTGGCATGGGATAGCACATACTTAAACTAAAGAAATTCAGAATTTGCACTTTCAAAACCGGGCGGATTTGTAAGCTGAATTTGGAACTGCTGAGTTTGCACAGTACTCACCTGGTATTGCTAGCTACAAAAACTTAGGAGAAAAGTGTTATATTTATAGTAATTGTACCACCTACTGGAGTTCCTATATAAAACAGGTGCATGGAAAGTAAATTAATAATGTAAATAATTTTTTACTGTATTTGCTTTCAACAGTTGTTTTGTAAGCAACAACTCTGTGGGGTCAGCGGGAGATTCTGCATTCAAAGGCTGTTGGACATGGGCAGGTCCCAGCAATTTGTATGGAGGACATTGTCAAATTCAGCTGTAATTTGTGAGCAAAATGCTATGTTAGTGCTGTATGGAGCTGTGTTTCCAAAAAAGAAAAAAAAAAATAGTAGCATCAAATGCTACTTTGAAACTCATTCCTTCACTGAGGTACAGAGAAGTTAACTGCTGTAGTAAGACATTTGTACAGTATTAGTACATCAGTAATGAAGTTCTGTCTTTAAAGATGCATCATTGGTAACATGCACTTAAGTACAGTTATTGGAGCAACCTTGCTTTAATATGTATATGTATTATATATATATAAAAAATCTGTTTGATACTTAATGTATTTTCAGATATCTAATATTTAAAAGCATCCTTTATCATTGCTAAAGTAGCCAAAACATAAAAATCGCATGTTTTGGCCAATAATAAAAAAAGGGACTACTCAGCTTCTCACACTTGCAGCCACGTAAGGATTTTGATTTAGAATGACCGAGGGGAAAACTTTTACATTCACACGGTGTCTGAAAATGATGTGTGTTTTATTTTGTGATGGGCAAACTCGTTTAAACAGAGTGTATGGACAGAACAGAGGGGCGCTGGTGCTGCCCTCGACCGCGTGCCCGAGCACAGGCCGCAGGCTGGCTCCACGCGGTGCTGTCGCCTCCGCGGCGCCAAGAGCACCGTGGTCCTCTACGAGAGACCGGTCACGCTCAAAAGGATGCTGTAGCATTTCCCAAAACACATTCCAGATTTGCTGGAGAGGAGGAGAAAAGGAGTATTTTATAAAGGCACACCCATGCTGAATTTGCAGGAGAAAGAAAAGGGAACGAAAAAGCAGTACTGCACAACGCAGTTATAATACAAGGCTCATTCTTGAAACCTGAATATCATGCTAGAAGAAAATCTAGATATGTGTCATATTTTGAAGAAATATTTTGAAGGCAATATTCTTTGATTTTTTTTTCATCAAAAAAGGAAAAAATGCTTCTGTGTAAATGTGGATAGAATGTTATTTAAGAAGGGAACTGAATGTTTGTATTGCAGCCTTAAAGAAGCACATTTTTACTGCAATATTCTTTTTTTTGTAAACTACAGTCTGCAACGCAGCAGACCATGACTGAATGCTTTTGAAAACTTGTAGATTACAAACATGAAATCACAATTAATATCCTCTAAAAGTAATTTCAGAGCTTTCACGTCTTAAAAAAGGACAATGTGTACTGCTCCACAAGGTAATGCAGCTAATCAAAAAAAGGAGTAGAATTAAAGTATTTACATAATGAGCAATTCTACAGAAGGCGATCATCCCCTTGTAAGCACTGCTGATTATATCCCACGCTGCTTTTAGCAAACTCTACCAGATTGGATCCAGTCATCAGCACTTTCGGAGAATCCTTGAGGGCCTTTACGGTTCTTTACACGTGCTGCAGAACGACGTTCTTCAGGTAGAACACGCTGGTGAGAGAGGACAGTGTCAACACGAGGGACCAGCAGGAGAAGACGACCTCCGCGGCGCCGGTTATGCCGTACTGGGCAGTGCTGGGGGCTGCGGAGACAAGAACCAGGGGTCAACTGAGCACCTCTACCCCACACCCCAAATTCTCAGCTTTACTCAATTCCCATATGATAATGTTTTAGAGCAGCGAACGCATTCTTCTGCAACGAGAATAAAATGCTGCAAAACTACAAAGGAAAAGCATGCCACAAAACCGACTAAATATTTGCCTTTTGTTCTAATGAGAAAAAATCATTAGTAATGCAAACATTTAAAAACCTGAGCACTTAACATTAGGTGAGTGAATCTTATGTAAGCATCTGAATAATTTATGTGTTTTTAAGGTGCCAAGCATAAAAATCTCTATTTAAATCAATGAAAGTTGAATGCATTGTGGGAAAACAACTCCTTCTCTATCACTACCTAGCTCTACAGCCAGACTGGAAACTCTGCTTAGCCATAGAAATGAATTCATCTGCAGTCTCTTAAGAAATTATCTTTACCTTCTTTAACACAATACCTTGTGTGGTAACATATGTAACGATATATTCTGGAGAAACAACAGAGAAAATAATTTGTAACAGTCCCGATTGTCACGTCTGCTGGCTATTTTTCCTGGGATTTCAGCACAAGAAACGGATTCGAGCAAAAACCTTGGTTTTGTTCTTGTAAAATCGTGGAAGGTAGAAAGGGAGATGAGCACCCGCTCGCGGTGACACGAGGCGCGCTCGGCCGCGGGCATCGCCCAGCGCGGGCATCACCTCCCGGCGGGCATCACCTCCCGTCAGCGACACCGAGGGACAGTGACACCAAGGGACAGTGGCAACGAGGGACAGCAGCAACGGGGCAGCGGAGGCCGCGCTGCTGTCAGGCCCGCGGGCGGCACGGCGGGGAACGCAGCGATCCAATGGGGCAGTAGAACAGCCCGCGGGTTCCAGCACACCGTGTTTGCTCTTGCAGGACCCCGCCGCCTGGATGCTACATCTGACTGCAGTCCGAATGCGAAAACATCAGCCGCCCTTTGGTTCCCCTACGGAAACGTGAGCTGTGGGCCCTTCTGAGTCTAGCAGCTTAGAACCACGGTGAACGGCAGGACCGGGCTCTAGCTTCTCCTCATTAAAAAGGAAGTTTCTGGGATAAGTCAGTATGACAAATCAACATTAAATTTATTACAAAAATCAAGCTGCAAGCTCAAGCAGAGTGTAGGTGGAATTTTCCCTTATCACATAAAGCGAGTTTCACAAAGTACAGATAATTCGAACTGCCGCAGCTCTAAAAGCAAGTGGAAAATTATGTAAATCTGATTTCCTGGGCATGAACCAGTGCTGCCTTTCTAGAGCTTATTAAATCATCCGCAGTTTGGTTCAGCATAAAAACAGTAGCTGAATGAATGGGGGAAAATTACACACATCCTCGTGTAAATAAGCGCACGGCGCTGCCGATCCGGAGGCGCGTGCCGGTGGAGAGCCGGGCCGCGGGG
>JAWLRI010000235.1:157024-182640 GCA_034781795.1 Crypturellus tataupa
AGCCCCGAGAAGAGCCACAGCGCGCAGGAGCACAAGGAGCAGGGGAACCGCCTCTTCGTGGGCCGCAAGTACCCCGAGGCGGCCGCCTGCTACGGCCGCGCCATCGTGAGTGCCCCGGCCGCTGCCGCCCGCTCCGCGGCCCCCGACGGGCCCCTTTTCCCCCGCCCGGTGTCCCCAGGCCCGGCCTGTCCCCACGCAGCGCGTCCCTGCGCCGGGTCCGTGTGTCCTGTGTCCCCTCCTGTCCTAACCCCTCCACCGCCGTGTCCCTGGCTGCGCCTGTCCCCATAACGTGTCCCCAGACTCGCTTGTGTCACCTCTCTCCTCTCCACCATAGTGTCCCCGGGCCTGGGCTGACCCCGGCAACATGTCCCCAGCTGGGCCTGTGCATTGTGTCCCCCTGAGCTCCTCTGTCCCCTTGTCCCAGGCCAGGGCACCTGCAGCACCAGGGGGGGACTGTGCCCAGTGGGCTCTGGGGCAGGGGGGGACAACACAGGGGGCCAGGGTGGGTCACCAGCCCCACGGAGGGGGCTGCTGGGGTCTGTGTGGGGCGAGCTGGCCCCGGGGACCACCACCGAGGCTGGGCGAGCGGGGCAGCCCCGGTGTCCCCGGCCATGCAGCGCCGCTGCTCTGAGTCAGCGCGGCCGCCCTGCCGGGACACGGCTCCGCAGAGCCGGTTTGTGGAGTCCTCGCGGGTGCCGGCGCGTCACACCCCGCGGGCAGGCGGCAGCAGGAGGCCGTCCCCTCCCGGGACCGGAGCCCTGCGTGGAGCTGCTCCCTGCGCGCGTGTCCCAGCCCTGGGGTCCGCGGGGCTCCCGGGCAAGCCAGTCTTGTGGCCTGGGCTGGGACTCTGCAGCTTGCGCGCGTGGAGAGCTGCTCTGCAGCCCCGTGTCCCAAACCCGGCCCTGTCTAGCAAAGGGCAAAGCGCGCAGACACAGCGGGTTGTTCCCTCGTACTCTGCAGCCGCTGCCGGGGTTTTGGCTGCTGCATGGGAAGCTGCAGGGGCTGCAGCTGCAACGTGCAGCCCTGCAGTGCAGCCTTCCCCGTGACACGCGCTCTCCTTCCAGAACCGGAATCCCTTAGTGGCCGTGTACTACACGAACCGGGCCCTGTGCTACCTGAAGATGCAGCAGCACGACAAGGCGCTGGCCGACTGCAAGCGGGCGCTGGAGCTGGACAGCCAGTCGGTGAAAGCTCACTTCTTCCTGGGGCAGTGCCAGATGGAGATGGAGAACTACGACGAGGCCATCGCCAACCTGCAGAGAGGTGAGCAGCGGCCGCCTGCGACGGGCAGGGAGAGGCCGCCGAGACCCTGCCCTGTGCTGCAGGCAAGATAGACACCAGCCCTTCGCAGCTACGCGGGAGCGAGGTGTTTCTCCCCTCCAGAAGGCAGCGGCGAGGGATGCGCTGTCTGCTTGCAGGACGGGTGTTTGCGCTTGGCTAGCGGAGGCAGAGGGAGGAAGAGGAATTGGAGTTACGTGCGGTCACGTCACATCGCTCCTGGGAGGAGTGTCTGGACGGGTGGCTGGGATGCGGGCAGGAGGGATCGGATTCCCTTGCTGGGTAACGCGAGCTGTGCCTGCGCCGTAGCCATCACTGTCTGAGCGCCCTAGAAATCTGTGCCCCGAGCGGTGGCCCTGTGGTGGCGGCTGATGGGGGCACAGCCTCTCCAGGGACCCTGGGGTTGAGTGTCAGCTGCTGCGAACAGGCAACCCCTGTTGTGCCCTCTGGAGCTTCCCTTGGGAAGGGCCCAGTGTTGGGCTGGAAGCAGTGGGTCGGTGTTGGCTTCGCGCTGCTCCTGCCCCAGCGGCTCTAAGAGGCCCCCGTTCTCCCCAGCCTACAACCTCGCCAAGGAGCAGCGGCTGAATTTCGGAGACGACATTCCCAGCGCGCTGCGCATTGCCAAGAAGAAGCGCTGGAACAGCATCGAGGAGAAGCGGATCAACCAGGAGAATGAGCTGCACTCCTACCTGACCAAGCTCATCATGGCCGAGAAGGAGAGGTACCGCGGCCGGCACCGCGCTGCGGGCGAGGGGGCCCAGGGCTGCGCTGAGCTCAGCGCCGGCACGGGGACGCAGCGAGTCCATGGGCCTGTGACCACCGGTCTGTCCCAGTTGCCATCCTTGCACGAGCCCTATGGGCTACTTGGCTTCGGATGTGGCTGAGCCCTAAGGCATGGGATGAAGGGTGCTATGTGATCCTGATGTGGATGATGCATGTAGGGAATGGGAAAAGAAACAAGCTCTGGGAAACATCTTCTATGCAGTGATGCTAAACAGGGGGCTGCGCAGGTTTGTGGGCAGTGCTGCTGCCTTCCCGGCAAACCCAGCCCTAGAGCGAGGTTAGTGGGAGCAGGGCGGGCAGAGGTTGTTCCTCGTTGTTGTGGAGCATCTCCTGCTCCCAGTCTCTGGTGACTTCTCCCACCTCCGTCTTAGGGAGCTGGCTGAATGCCGAAAGTCTCAGCAAGAAGAAAATGCGGATGACAGTCGCAGCCGAGCTCAGCTGGCCAACATCGAAGCCAAACACGTGAGTGCCGCTCACTGCATGTGCGACGCTCTGGGAAGAGCCTGGGCTTCGGGGTGTCCCAAGCAGCAGGCCGGGGAAACGTGACCTCCTGCGGGGCACACGGTGGCGTCGGGAAGTGCTGCGGTAGCGTCCGGCGGGTGGCACTTTGCCGCGGCTGCTGCAGAGCCTCTTGCAGCTCCCTGGGGAGCCTCGGGAAAGGCCGGGCCGCAGCCACTGTCTGATGGCTCCAGAGGCTGCAATTGCAATGGCAGAAGCCAAGAGCTGCCCTTCCACTGTGCTCCCTGACCCAGCACAGGCAGTTGGACTCGGTGCTCCAGCCAGAGCTCGACCCAGAGCAGCTACAGGGCGAGTTAGCCCTGGGCTGTGCTGTGGTGGGCCCTGAGCGCGAGCTACAAACACCTTCCCCTGCTGGGGTGCCCCGACACAGCAGGGGCTTTCAGGGCTGGCTTTGTGCCTCATCTCCTCAAGAGCTGCTCTAGCAGGAGCTGCCCTGATGGATTTTCACCCTCTGTGGGTTCCTCTGTGGCAGCAGCCCTACGCTGCCAGCCCTCCTCGTCCATGCCGGGGCGAGTTGGCACCCGCTGGGCGGTGGCGTTTGTGCTCCGGGATGCGCTGTACCTGCTGGGCTCTGGTGGCAGCGCAACCCAGCGCTCCCGCCCCCTCGGCCACGTGTGTACGGCCACGCATGGGGCTGCGCCGCAGAGCAGGGGACTAATCCAGGGATAAAAATAGCCCTGCAAAGGAAGGTTATTTTAAGCTGGATCAGTTCTAGCACCCGGTGCAGCTCGAAGCTGCACGAACGCTGCTGTGACTCAGCTGGCAAGGTGTGCGGCACTGGGGCCCATGCCCACACTGCTGGGACCTGCAGCAAAGGCGCTTCCCTGGGGCCGAGCTCGGGGAAGCAGCGGAACGCGGAGCCCCGTGGCTTGTCGTGCGCCCACGGAATCCAGGCACGGGGAAGCATGAGGGAGCTCTGCCTTCCCGCATGCCGGCTGTGCTGTTCCCTCATCAGAAAGGTTTTCTTTCAGGACAAGTACCTGGCAGACATGGATGAGCTCTTCTCGCAAGTGGACGAGAAGAGGAAGGTGAGAGCACCCACTTACACCCAGCTCTCTACACAGGCAGAGTGCTTGCTTTAAACCCGGCTTAACCCCCAGCACCGAGGTGAAGCTGCGGTTTGAATTTTCACCCTTTCCCTCTTTCACCTCCCTGGGAGATGGGCTGGCGTCCCAGGCTTGCGGGCAGTTTGCGAGTCCCTCCGAGAGCCGCCTGCACCCAGAGCAGGGGCTGAGCAGGTGCCTGGTCAGGCCCACAGATCCTGCACCATTGGCAAAGGGAGAGGCCTCATTGGGACTGGATTTAAGGCCAGAAGGCCATGGGATGCAGAGATGTGGAAATCAGCTCCTGGTGAGCAGTAGAGGGAGGGAAGAAACTTGTGCCAGAGGTAGCAAGTCCCCCTTGCAGCTGTTGTTGCAGCTCTTTGGCCACTTGCACCTTCACCAACAGCTCCCGGCTCTTTTGTTTTCTTGTTTTGGTTTGTTGTTGTTTTTTTCTCATTGCTGTGCTCACCCAGCATCTCCTAACCCAGCTCTGCTTGTCTTGAGCCAGAAGCGGGACATCCCAGACTACCTGTGCGGGAAGATCAGTTTTGAGCTGATGAGAGAGCCCTGCATCACGCCCAGCGGGATTACGTACGACAGGAAGGACATAGAGGAGCACCTGCAGGTACCAGGGGGCTGGGGAGAGCCCTGGGTGCGGGGCAGGGACCTGCTCAGCTCTGCACGAGCTTCCTGGGACCTTGCAGGAAGCTTCGTCTCGCTGCGGGTGTTGCTGGCCGTACCAAGCCCAGCTTTGAACACGAAGGCATCTCTCAGCCCACGTGGGTGATTGTGAGCAGTCAGAACTTGAAAGCCTTCATCGGGCTCGTGCCTCAGCCTGTAGTCACCATGGTGGGGTGCACGTGCAGAAGAGGCGGGAGGCTCCTTCCATGCTGCTGTCTTCCTTCTCCCAGAAATGCTTTGGCCTTGGCAGCACAAGGCTTAGAGCAGCTCCATGTGAGGCAGGGCGTCCCTGGGCCAAGCTGGCCTAGGTGGAGTGCCCTGTTCACACCCAGCTCTTCCCTTGCAGCGCGTGGGCCACTTTGATCCTGTGACGCGGAGTCCTTTGACCCAGGACCAGCTGATCCCCAACCTTGCTATGAAGGAGGTGATAGACGCGTTCATATCAGAAAACGGCTGGGTAGAAGATTATTGACGGCCGAGGGGGCGAAGCTGGCCCGCCCAGATCCTCCCCGTCGTCCGGCCGCGGCGTACTCGGCCGCAGACTGCTCTCGCTGGGCTGGCACCATGCCTTACTCACTCTGTCTGTCCCCCTCCGCTCTGGGTGCCCAGAGCCCCCTTGGCAGCACTGGGCTAGGGTACGCTGTCATCTCCCCTTCCCACGGAACCGCAGCGGGCTGCACGGGCACGAAGGCTCCCCGGCTCCCTTCCTCCACCGGTGCCCAGGGCAGCGCGGGCAGCAGCGAGACGGCCTCGCCGGGGCCTGAAGAAGGGAGCTCTCGGCTCCGCAGGGACGCGGCGCTCGCAGGAGAGCCTGGTTGGCGGCTTGGAGAAGGAACAGTGGCTCAGAAGGTCCAACCAGCGTCTTCATCGCCCAGAGAGAAGGGACCCTCAGCTAGGGCAGCTGACAATCTCCAGAGAACGTTCCCCTGCCCTGGGCGCAAGCCCTCTCCGGGGAGGTGCTGCAGCGAGAGCCCGGCTCGGTGACGGGCGAGGAGCTTGCTTGGACGAGCACTTGGTGCTCCCCGTGCTGATCTGGCCTGGTCCCCTCTCCCTGTACATAGTTTGTTTCCTATTCATTCCATCTCCTGTCTGTCCAGTAGTATCGTGTCTTACTGTTTCCTGTAAAGAGCCATGTGCCGGGGATGGGAGACCAACCTGTACTTTACAGACACTGACTTGGCTTTGGGCTTTTTCTGGGAAACCACTGCCCCTTGGCTGGAAGAGGCTGTCCGCACACCTCCCCTTTCCTGCCAGTCTTGGGACTGTGGTTGCCCATGAACAAGCATCCAGGTTGAAGTTCATATTCCTTTTAATTAAATCCCTTAAAAAAAAAAAAAAAAAAAGTCTGACTGAGGCTAAAGCATTTTGGTTGTTGGAGGTTTCGCTATATGGTTGGCCTATAGCCTGGCTTTTGAGCACTCTCTGGAAGTTTGCCAACATCAATAAATAATTCAGCAATAAATGTGAAAAGAGCTTAAATGTTTCATGACTGCAGCCATCTCTGACTGTAAGAGGCAGGAGGAGAGGTCGCCTTCCAGACCTCAACCCCTGTGGCGGTGACGGCCGCTGCCCGGCCCTGGTACCGGGTGCACCTGGATTTTGCTCCGAATCACCCGAGCTCTTTATATCCAGCTCTGGCAGAGCCTGGGACAGACACTGCCACTCACCCGAGACCCTCTAGGCCTGGAACATGGCTGGCCCGGCAGACCAAGGGGAGCCTTTAATCGATACCATAACTCAAGTGCAAGGAGCAGCCTTTGCTACTGCACCTGGGCTCTTCCACAGAGCAGCTGTGCCAGCAAAGGCCATTTAACTCCAATATTGGGGCATGGAGCAACTGGCTGCAGCTGAGCTGAGACACCCCCTGCCCTCCTGCGGCTGGGGATTACCACAGCTCTCTGCCTTTTCCTAAGCATTGGTAGCCAGGATGCAGCAATACACGAGGAGCTGTGACACAAAATAAATTTTAATCCAAGAGGAAGGAAGGAGAACAGTAAATACCAGGATTTCTTGAGGTCCTTGGTCCCTTCACCAGTGTTTGAGTAGGTGCTGCTGCCCTGACCCTTCACGTGCAGTGGCAGGAGATGGAGCTGCCGGGTCACCGCGGGGCCCCCGTCAGTCACACTCACCGCGTAGGGGACGTGGCGGCGAGGAGGGCAGTGTGTCCCTGGGCTGGGTCTGACTGCTGCCCGGCCAGGCAGCCTGTGTTGCTGGCTCTAGCCCAGGAAGGTGGAGATGAAGACGCTCGTGTCCAGGTTGAGCGTGGCGTGCCACCAGCGGTCGGGGAAATACAGCACCTGCAGGAGAGAGCAGCACTCCCACTGTGTCCTGCCTTCCCAGGGCTGTGCCGATCAGCAGGCACAGGGATGGGAGGAATCCCACACTTCCCTGGGCCTGCCTGAGGTCCTTCACGACACTCTCCTGTTCAGTCTACCCTGGCCCTGGTCCTCACAGTGCCACCAGAGCAGCTATAGGCTCTGGGCAGCACAAGGGGCCTCCTCTCTGCCAGGGCCACCACCTCCCTCCCGTCCAAGCAGCAGATGGAGCTGGGCAGGAGGGCTGCACCCTCCCCACAGGCCCTGGGTGCTGGGGGACCCCCTACCCCCACAGCAGGAACCCAGCAGGATGACGAGGAGCAGGCGGCACCGCAGGCACCCGCGCTCACCTCCCCGGGGCGGATGGTGCACTCGAGCGGGCGCTCCTCCGGCGGCAGCGTGGGATACGTGTGCTGGAGCCAGGCCAGCGTCGTCTCGTTGGGGTGGAAGTGGGGTGCCTTATCCGGCGGGTAGAGAAACCAGCGCTGGAAGACAGGAGCATCAGGCACAGGGCAATGTCCAGCTGCTGCCAGCTGTCAGTGGAGCTGTTTTTCTCCCCCCAAGGGCTCTGCTCTCACCTTCCTGCCGAAGATCACCTCCGAGTAACCAGGGCCGTGCCAGTGAAAGGGAACGCCTGAGCCGGAGCCTGGGCAGAGCAGGGCAGAGGGGCGCTGCTGGAGACCTCCCTTTGCCCAGCCACAGGGCTGCCAGCACCCGACGGGGCCCAAGGCTCATGCTGGCGCCCGCAGCCTGTCCCAGTTCTCACCTGCAATCCCAAAGCTGTAGGCACCTCTGGTGCCCGGGAGGCGGAAGGGAGGTGGCACATACTGCTCAAAGAGCGGGCCCCACTCGGTGAAGTTGTTGTCTCCGAAGAAGTAGAGGGTGTCTGCGGGGGAAGGAGCTGGGCGCGTTAGGGCCATCACGCTCCGGGCACCGGAAGGAGGGAGGGGAACCTCGCTACCTACCGCTGCCCAGCGCTGCGGGGTCCTGGGGCTTCAGCAGGTGCTCCACGTACTCCTGGAAGGGCACGTCCACTGCGGGCAGGCGCAGCGCTGAGCGCGGGGCGGCCGCGGGGCAGGGACACGGCTGGCCCTGCACAGCCTCCTCGCTGCCTTGCCCACACGGTAACAGGGCGGCTGCAAACGGGCTTTAAAAGGCCTTTCGGGATGCGCAGCCCAGTCCCAGGGGCTGGCGCGCAGCACACGGAGCCATGGAGGTGTCTTCGGCCCCGTCTCCTGCTGCTTGGGACGGCTGTTTGGGACGGCAGTGCCGTGCGCAGCCCGCCCGGCCCCATCCCGCTCGGCGCCTCCTGCGGCTCCGCTGGCACCGCACGGGGCTGCTCCCAAGCGGAACAGACCCCGCGCGGCTCCCGGGCTGCTTTAACAGCCTTGGGAAGCAGACGAACCTGCTTCTGAGATTCAAACATTATCGATCGCGTCCAGCTCACTCCTCCCTTGGAATGACTCGCTATTTAACCACCGCTGTGCAGCACTCGGCAAGATCATTTCCTGCTCGGACTGGAGACCTTTCCAGATCTCTTCAAGGTTTTCCATGCCATGTTAAGAACTTCAATTCAGGAATGAAGGAAGATGTTTACATGTTTCCAAAACAGCATAAAACGCACAGCTTCTTATTTTTTCCACTAAGATCTCAGCACTGAAGGCAGGTTTACCGCCGTGCTCGCACACACTGGCACACGCAGCCTTCACATTTGCACAGTGAAAAAATCACAGAGGTATCCATGATTGGTACTAAATGAAAGCATGGACTTATTTGACTGCCTGATTACACGTGTAGCTCCGCGAGGCATTTCCATAACTCCTATCACCGTAATGAGGGAGCGCTGTGTTTGTACCTGACTCCGCGGCGCCCAGCGCTCGCCCTCCGTCCGATGGCCCCTCTGTCCAGCCCCACAGCAAACCCTTGCAACCATCTAAACCAGAAACCAGGGTCAAACGTCTTGGTTCCCCTCGTGCTCCTCTGGCAATGCAAATTCTGCTGCAATCTGCTCCAGAGCTGCCATAAAAGAAAATGAATCTTTATCTGGAAAAAGATTAAAATGAAGGAACTGTGGTGTCTGAGAATACAAAATGAGGTCAGATTTTGAAGATGCAGCAGCCCAAGAACGTCTCACGTCCAGCCGCCGCGGTCGACGCTCCATTCTCCCGGCACGGAGGCTGCGACGTCCCGCGGCGCAGGGCCCCCTCCTGCCGAGCTCCCCCTTTTTGCCCAATATAGTGATTTTTCTACGTAAGCTCCATGTTTTATAGCGCTAAGCAGTTGTTCAGCACACTCTTGGCACGGATCGGATTATAAACTGACATCTCTCCTGGTAGCGAATTAAAAGGAACAAAGTCATATTATATCGCTATCTCTAATTAACACAAGAGATTAGGAAAAGTATTATGCTGCAATGCGCTAACCAACACTGCCTAACACCAAGGGCTGCATTAACCAGAAATAATTATAAGCTTTAGTTCTGATGCCTTGCAGACAAAAGCACGGACCCCTCTAGTTGTCTGAATAAGCCAGAGTAATTCTGTTAAATGGATTATACGGAGAGATGCTAATAAGCGTTTCATTTGGCTATACTCAGGTTAATGATTTATTGTGGGAAAGCCTTAATAATTAGTTTATATGCAAATTTTTAAAAAAATGGGAAAAGAGAGGTAAGGAATAAACTAACTCAAGGTCAAAGCTGTAAGAGGAGGAAGAGGAAAGACTGGCTTGTCAACAAAGTTTGCTTAAAAGAAGTGATTGCAAGAAAATGGGGTTCCCACGTGTCCGCTGAGTCCTCCAGAGAGCATCTCCAGGTGCTGTTGTGCTTAAGGTTAGTGGAGGATGTGCAGCTCCGCAGGAACGAGCAGGCCGCCTACAAAGCCTGAATTAGAGCAATGACTTGTGAGAGGAGGCAATCTGCGTGGAGCAGCCTGGGACACACGCGGGAGCGCTGACCGAAGGCAAGTTTGGTGTCCCCCTGCCCTGTGAAGCAGCTTAGAGAGAATTTCATCTTGGAGGACAAAACACTTAAGATCTTAAAAACCTAAAAATGAATCTGTGAAGACACCAATTTGTCTAGTCTTATGCAAATGCAATCATCCTCAAGGCTAAGCGCCCGGGGCACGGAATTTACAGCGATGGAAAATTCACTCGTTAAGTTAAATATAGCTAGATGTGACTGAGGAGGTCCTTTCAAATCGGATGCCAGATGGAGACTTTGATTAAACAACGCTTTGACCATCGCAGTAACACTTGGCGAACGCTGATGATGGGAGCAATTCCGCTGAGCGCGTGGGCCGTGGCCGTGCGGAGGAGCCGATGGTGCCCGCAGCCACCGTGCGCCCGGCGTGGCTGCCCGGCTGCGTCTCCCGCGTAGCGGCTGCGTCGGACACGCACGCACCCACCCTGCCATGGCTACAGAGCACCCGCACGGCACCGCAACGGTCCTGCTTATCGCAGCGAGAAACTCAGGTGAGGACGTCAGGGAAGAGGAACCCAGCCCCAAACACCAGCACCAAAATGCCCATGCTTAGCAACCCTAACAAGCTTAGCTAGGCACAGCGTGAGCAGGCTGGTGAAGGAAACGCTGTGTGTGCCCCGTGGTGCTGCTGCGGGATGTCAGGGTGCCTGTCCCAGCTCAGGCGCATGGGGGAGGCCAAGCCCCGAGCGGTGCCGTAAGGAACCGTGTGAGAAAGGAGAGAGAGGAGCCCCCGTTCCTGCTCGGAGCCCCCGGACGCCGGCGTTCCCACCGTGCACCTTCCTGCTCGGATGTGCCCAGCCCTCGCGGCCGGGCCCGCTCGCCCGACGGCCCCTCTGCCTCCCCGGCGCAGGCTGCGGGGTGCAGAGTTAGGAGTTCACTGCAGTAGAGCAACGCCGGTCTGCACCGCCTCACAACTGATGAGTAATTATGAAACTGTTGAAAAATGACACATCCCATATGCATTTGAGCACATTTGAATGGAAAGACACTATATCGCTACTATTTTCATAATGAAAAAGTATTGTGAAAATTTCATTACCTAGATCTAATTCAAACCTACATTTTAAAATTTAGCAAAGGCCCACGAGTAAAGAAATCCCCTTAATAAGCAATTATCTCACTCTGGGACCTAAAACTCCCTGCAGTTGTTTCTCAAGTCCTGTAGTTGTTCAGGCCCCTTTTGGTTGCTCCACATCTGTATTTGCAGGAGGTTCAGACATGGCATGAATAGCGTGGGCCCGGGCGGCGCGTAGGAGCCGCCAGTGAGCACATGCTGCAAGCGCCGGGCGGCAGGAGCAGCGCTCAGGACAGAGCTAGGGAATCAGGGGAATCCTCTGACCAGCAAAAGAAAGAAAGGAGAGAGACTCAGTTCAGTAACGGCGCAGGAATCTGCTCTCAGCAGAGCCAGTCCATTGCACAGGCCCTGGTAGAACGCTGCTTGACTCGGGCAGCCCTTCAGAAAAGCCGCTGGTGTCAGTGTGACCCATCAGGCTGTGGTGCTGGGGAGGAGCAACACTTCGCGCGTTGTGCGAGCGCCGTGGGGCCGCTCTACTCTGTGGTCGGGTCCATCTGGGTGGTCTCGCGGTGGGATGGGGGCACCCGGAGCCTGTGGCCACGCGAGCGCTCACGCTGCGCACGGCCGATGGCAGCGCCACGGGGGAAGGACACCTGAAAACCGGCCTCGGCACGGGGACGGGGCGCGTTAAGCATCCTGACCGGGCGCTTCCCGCGTCCGGAGCGCCCTGCGGCGCCCGGGGGTGTCACCTTCCTGCCCTGTGCTCCCCTGCAGGGAGGGTGTTCTTCCACCTCGCGGTACGATGCAAGCTTGGTTCTGAAGGCCATGCTGTTTGTGTTTGTTGAGACCATCCAGACCGCTGCTTTCACTCTGAAACTCCACAATCTTTTTAAAAGCCATTTTAGGCTTGCAAGAATCTCTTCAAGCACAGGAGCCTCCATACTATTTGTCAATATTCAAAAGTAAACAATCTTTATCTTATTTCACAAAAACGCTTAGTGCCCTGCACGAGGCAGCATTGCACCCACTGTGTGCTTGCAGTAGGCAGCAGAATACCAAACCAGCTCGCGTTTTTCAAGTCTAAAGCCTCTGTTTTGGCTGGAAGATCTGCAAGAGGCAGGCTGGGGTCGCTACAGGAGAGGATCATTTTGAGGGAGGCTTGCAAGCAAGGAACAACTAAACCACCACAAACTCCTTCAGCGTTGTTACGTAGCACCCTGCCCGTGCTGCTGCGTGCACACGCAGGGTTCGCAGCAAGGACCATCCACTAGCCACTAAATAGCCCATCTGCAGGGCACGTTTGAGACGTCTGAGACATTTCAGACACACTGAGTCTGAAAGGGGCTAGAAGGGAGTGCGGCAGGGAACAGTGCCACAAGTCCCGGCAAAGCCGACGTGAGGTTCTGCACGGCGCCGCCTCCAGACGGCCCCATCCACCTCGTTCAGAAGCGCCACATCCGGCAGCAACTGCAGCACCACGAGGGCAATGGCAGGAAATGCCTCGGGTTGACAGCAGCATGCCCTCATTCAAGGGCAATGTGCCCTCCTTCAACGGCAATGTGCCCTTCTTCAACGGCAACGTGTCCTTGTTCAATGGCAACGTGTCCTTGTTCAATGGCAACGTGCCTACGTTCAAGAGCAACGTGCCCTCCTTCAACGGCAACATATCCTCATTCAACGGCAACGCGCCCTCGTTCAACAGCACAGTGCCCTCATTCAACAGCAACCTGCCTACGTTCAAGGGCAATGTGTGTTCATTCAACGGCAACACGCCCTCCTCCAAAGCCAACGTGCCTACGTTCAAGGGCAATGCGTGTTTGTTCAATAGCAATGCGCCCTCATTTGAGGGCAACGAGCCTCCGTTGCAGGGCAAGGCGCCTCGGGTCGATGGCAATCGCCTCCGTTCCACGGCAACGTGCCCTTATTCAACAGCGATGCATCCTCGGCCGAGGACAGGGCGCCTTGGAGGCCCGCGCTCAGGCGTCGCTTTGCGGGAGCTCTGCACAGTCCGGACAGCAGCTGCGCTGGCTCTGCCGGCGCCTCCTTCCTTGCTGCTCTCACGCGCAAGAAGGGTTTGAGCACTTCAATGTGAGAGAAAAAATTAACATGGGAACTAATTACTTTAATTTCATAGGATTTTTGGCTCATGTTCATTCTTGACAATTATTTACAACTTATATTGGTAATTAGAGGTTAGCATTTGTGCTAAATATTGTAAAGAGCTTTGAAGATATTAGTTAGACCTTCTAATTTTTATGGGAAATGAATTTATTAGCAGCTAATAGGGGAAATATTTATACTTATGACCTTTTGTAAAGCATTCTTTCAATATCTTAAATGATTGGTTGTCAGAATCATTTTTCTCAAAATGAAGTGTGACATTATAAATAAGCTCTTGAATTAAGCAGCCTATTAGATCTGTGAATTCAGAGTATTCACTATTAATAGTTCTCATATATCATTAAGATTTCGTTGGTTCTGCTATACCCAGGAAATGTCATATAACATAAAATTAATGATAAGTTTTTACGTAGACCTTTACAATTTCTGGATAGTTTCAACATCATTCTCCTGTTCTTGACAAAGGATGCCAAGTCAAACAGCGCAGCAGAAGCTTGCTTGCCTTTTCTGGTGCCTCTGTATACGAAAGGGAGTTTTGCTGGAGGAGCCAACAACCTTTAAACAAGTCTTCTAAAATCCTCTTTGTTAGATGATTTCCAGAGTGTCATTTTCTATTCAGCTACTCTACTGCTTTCTTAAACATGTTTTTTCCTCCCAGTTACACTTCTCCAATATATGTTGCTCCAGTTCTGCACATGTATTAAAAAGCAAACCTTAATCCGTGAAGTCCACTGCAGAACCATGCTAACACCCAATCAGTTAATCGTCGTTAGTGGTCTCATTAGAGAAGAGCAAGGGATGATATAAATAAGTCAATTTTCCTCATTGCGGCAGCCTGGAGCCGGGCGCCGTGCCCGGCCAGCCCGCGGGTTTGTCCCGCGTGCCGGTCCTGCCTGACCACGTCGCGGACGGGGTTCGTCTCCAACAGCGGGATGCGGTAAGTCATACACACAGACCAGGGCTGCAGCCTGCTCGCACGTAAAATCCCGCTAATATATCCTTTTATGAAACAACCAGCACATGCTCAGCAGCATAGATTGTTACCCGGGCAATTTTACGTTTACTGCATTAGTAGGTAAATGCAATGGCCACCCTTGCTCTCCCATAATAAAACTGCTGAGCCTTTTCATGAAAGATGATTGCAATTTCCACCGGCCGCGCACGCAGTAAAAGCTATAACTCATCAAAACCCGAGCCACTGGCTCTAACAACCCACGGGCACCTTTTCTTCATCAGTCTCGTGGCATTGAGGATTCCCGGGGCTGGGGAGCGCTCGGGCTGCGCCGGCTGCGGCTGCTGGTGCGGCCCCGCAGCCGAGATCCCTTCGCGAGGGAAGGCGCGGCCAGCCCTGCGCCTCCCCCTTCGCCCCGCGCGGCCGCGCGGGCTACGAGACCCGCTCGAGCGGGCGGCGGCGGGAGGGCGGGGCGCCCAGCGACGCGGTAGCAGAAACCGCCTCTCGGTTCCCGAGGACTCGTAGGACATAGAGGGATTTAGCTCCATCAGCAACGCTCTTATTTCCTTCAGTTTCTGCTGCACGTAACCCTTAAGCTGCTGCAAGCCCTCCAAGCCTCTCCGTACCGAAGGGGCTTTCTGGTGCGATCAGGAATGCCATGAAGTTCATCCAGGCTGTGTTCTGAGCTAACACGATGCAGCCCTGCCCTCGGGGTGCTGCTGCGAGACACAGCCCGAGGAGCGGCCCCGGGAACGAGCGGGGGACACACAAACAGCCAGCGCGGGCCGCGTCCCTCCAGCATCCGGCACAAGGGCCACCGGCGCCTCGGCTGCCCCCGCGCCGCGCGGCTCCGTCACCGCCTCTCAGGCTGGACGGGAGGAGGCACGGATGTTCCTGCAAGGAGTGTTATAGTCAGGCAGCTCTGCCCTGCGAGACCTGCGCATAAGACACAGCCTCATGTGATAAATACAAACAAATACTGCTGTCTTTTAGCTCGTGAATCGCATTTTGGAATCTCCCGCTTGTCTCTTCCTCAACCACAACACGTCCCTGGATGCAGGTTCTCTTCGAGAAGCTTTGCTATGTCTTGTACTGTCAACGTTGCAAATTGGCCGGGTTACACTGTGCATTTTCCCTCCTGTTCCAAAGCTGCCAAAGGGCGGGAACGTTTCTGTGGTTATTCCCCACCGAGTGCCAAGGCCGAGGTGGACGCGCTCGGAAGTGCTCCGAGATGAGGATGCAAAGCACAAAACCAAACATACCCAGTTCTGCCACGTTCCAGCACCTCCAAGTCAAATTTCAGCAACCTTAAGATACATTCAAGCTCCTTCCTAGTCTGCAGGAAGACCCTGCTCAGGCTCAGGCAGTGCCAGGAAGCCCCATTGCAGCCGCCCTGGGGCCCGAACCTCCGGCACCGTCTGCATTGACCCCACGCGACGCCCACATGGTCCCCGCATGGTCCCCACGTCGTCCCCGCGCAGCCCCGCGGGCTCCGGCCGGGCAGCTCAGGGCAGCTTCTCACTTCAACGGACTCCTCAGACTCGTGGAAAAACTCATCAATATTGAAATGCTCCCGAGAGAGATGTCCATGCAGTCAGTATAGCATCAGAAAACATATTCTTGCATTTTACATACTGGTTTAGAGAGTAGGAAATCAATGGACTCAAAATGACCTCTTTGTAATCCTGGTTTTCAGCTGATAGACAGTAGCTTTTCTGATATTAAGTGATGCATTTATTCAGCAAGCAGCGCATAATATATTTATGATTTACCGGGTTCAAACGGCCTTCTGAAATGACGCAGTTTTTCAATGTTGCAGCATGTCACGGAGTTCACGCTGCGAGTTATTGAAACACGCATTTTCCTTAAACAGAAACATCTACCTAATTCCAGCTCCTGGATGGAGAGTGCAGCTTCCCTGAATGATTTAAGACATATTTTGCCATGTTAAGGTCCTGACAAGTATTTAACAACTTGTGTAATAAAATTTTACACATATATTTTACATGTGATATACCTTATATGTAATATGCATCCTTGTGCACTCCTATTTTGGAGCCTACCTCCTGTGCAAAAACAGCTTTTCCCGTATTTTCCTGCAGAGCAGCATGGAAGGGTGTTTTGGCTGCACTGAGCGCCGGAGGGGCCGGCTGCGCCGAACGGGCACGGGCCGGGGCTCTGCGCAGCAGCGTCTGCCCTGCACCGCGGTGTGTGCCAATGTGTCCAAGGGGAGCAGGCAACACAATAAAACTGAATAAATGGCTGGCTTGAGAAAACAGCAGAAATGAGAACTATGGAACAGTGAAGCAAATTGGGATGGTGGTAAACAAAGCAGGAGCTACATTTTGCTTTAATAATGGATTTATGCTGCCTTTTTCTTTTTCTTTCTTTTTTTTTTTAAGTGCAATTAAAGGAAACTCTTGCAAATGCAGTGCTCTGCTGTCTGCCCAGCATGCTGTGTATTCAGGTACCCACATGACAACAATTTTTCTTAGATATTCTGTTTAAATATATTCCGACATGCATTTGTGGCTTAACAGGAGGTCCCAGACAAGTCACCAAAGCGGCTCTGGTCCAAGCAGCAAGTCTGCCACAAACATCAGTGCTGAGCAGCACGGCTGTGCTGATGGGGGCTCTCATTTTGTTCTTAAATGACCTCTCTGAGGTTTAATTCTTTTTCTTTATGCCTTTAGCCTTTTTCTATCTTGTAAAAATTACTATATATGCTGCAAATTCAAATATTTTTACGTGATCCTGCAGAAATCTCTCTCGCGCAGCTCACCATACATCTATTAAACGCCTGCCTTCCTTCCTGGGGTTTTCAGGTCTAGCTGTCCCAGTAAATCCGCAGGGATTTACAGACCCGCAGCTTCTCTGTGGTCTCTGCGCCCGGTCCTTCTTGGCGCAGGGTCCGCGCGGGGCAGCCCGGCCGCGCTGCCTGCCCTGCGCCTGCCCCGGCCACGCACAGACCTTCTTGGTTAGCCCTGCCCGCTCGCAGCGTGAGACACCACGGGAGGCAGATTCGCTTGCAAGAGAGGGATGGGGCGAGGGAAGGGGCGAGGGAAGGGGGCGGGAGGGGGCTGTGCTGCAGGTGGCACCCGGGGCCTGGCCCTTGCTCGCCCTTCCCTGCACTCGCGGTGCTACTGCACCCGCTGCAGCCTCTCCTTGCACCCACTGCAGCCTCTCCTTGCACCCGCTGCAGCCTCTCCCTGGCCGCTTCCCTCCCTCTCTCCTCCGGCTGCTGCACTGGCCAGGGCAGGGGTTTGCTGTGGTCCCTGTGGCTTTCTGGGGGGCTCTTCTCAACTCCTGCCTTTCTAACAGAGACATAACAGGGCACTCCTCGAGCAAATCCTGCGCTGCTGCGTGGCCCTGCGCCGCTGCCTGGTCTTGTGCTGCTGCACGTCCCTGCGCTGCTGCACCTCCCTGTGCTGCTGCACGTCCCTGCGCTGCTGCATGTCCCTGCACACACCCTCTGCACAGACCCAGACACCGAGCAGGAGAAGGAAACCAGAAAGGAGTTTCACAAAGGGAAGATTCAAGAACAAAGCAAAGTCGAAGACACTGAGGAGAGACAGAGCGACGAACACACACGGACACACACGGGCGGGCACCGGTGCAGCACTGCCCGGCACCGGCAGCAGAAGTCACGGTTCCTGCAGAAAGAGCACCCAGACGTACTGGGCAAAGGTACGCGGATACTGACCTGGGCTCGAGACGGGGCTAGAGGTAGTAGGCTCAATAATTTCTACAAAAAGGGAAAAAGGAAAAAAAAAAGAGAACATTTGGGCGTTAATCACACGTAAGACAAGTACAGCACGAGACAGTAAACAGTCACGTGGCACACGCATGGGCACAGGGACATGCACAGGCACACGCACATTCACAGGTACAGGGACAGGCCGGCCGCCGCGCTCCCCTTTACCGCACCTGGCACAAACACCAAAAGAGA
This sequence comes from Crypturellus tataupa, assembly GCA_034781795.1. Classification (NCBI taxonomy): domain Eukaryota; kingdom Metazoa; phylum Chordata; class Aves; order Tinamiformes; family Tinamidae; genus Crypturellus; species Crypturellus tataupa. The sequence continues at coordinate 174,661 of JAWLRI010000235.1, forward strand.
ATTAGCAGCGGGCAAGGTTCCCCCGCACCCAGGGTAAGGCAATAATCACCTATGGCTTTTCATTGTAGCTCTGCTTTAAGATTCATTATTCTGTGTCTTCTTATTAGCTTCAAATAGTGCTAGGCAAAATTAAAATCCCAGTCCCAATCCATCTTGCGCAGAGGCAAGCTGCCATTTCAGTGCAGCGGCTCAGCTCTTAATAAAAAAGATTTAACGAAATTGCCAAGCTCAAAAGATCATCGCCCGCGTCCTGACTCTAACACGCAGCTAATGAAGGCGAGCGCAGCCGCCGGACGGGCACGGCGCAGGTCGGAGCGCAGGGAGGGCGCCCGCCGCCCCGCTCCGCGCTGGGCTTTTCCCCCCTGCAATTGCCTTTCAGCTTAATATGATGCAAAAATGATTCTAAGGAAAATTACAAGTATGTTTACCGAAAAGAGAAAGTTATAAAGTTTCTTTAAGCGTTGATGCAATAAAAATCAGACTTAGTGATTCACTGATAGTTCTGTTAATACAAACGAAATGGTTTGGTCTCCAAATGCACCTGATGTTTTGATATGTCCGTCACCGAGGGATTAAGGGAGATCCCCGCCGATAAACTAAGATGCTGTTGCAAATAACCATCCACGGTGTCGCTCCACGGTTTATACCAAGAGAAGAGATGGGTGAACACAGGGCCACCCGAGCGGCCTGCAGAAACCCCCCTGAAAGCAGAGCCTTGGAGCGGAGCATTAACAGCAACACCGCTCCGTCCCCGCGCTCCGTGCAGCTCCCGTTCCGGGGAGGATGGCGGGGAGAGTATGGGGCAGTGCAGGAGCATGGGGCAGAGCGGGGCAGCGCAGGGGGTTCAGCTCCTGCTCGGAGCAGAGCGCGGGGCAGCGCGGGGGCTGCAGCTCCCGTCCCGCGTGCGGCAGCGCACAGGACGGGTACGGAGACGAGCCCAGACCGCGCTCGCAGACACCAGCACCAACCGCGCAGGTTTGGGGGGTATTTACGTACATGGAGCCTGGGGGACACAGGCGGTCGCTGGTGTCCGGCTCCCGAGCCCGCCTGCAGCACTCCCTGTTGCGCTGCGGCCCGGCATGGAACCCGCGGAGAGCGGAGGACAGGTTTGAAAACACACAAATACTCCCTATTGTCACCACAGCGCTCAATGCAGTCCTGAAATCCTCTATTTCAGAATAAAACCCGAGGCTTTACAAGCCTGAGACATAATTTAATTCCTTGTCCCCTTCTCTGTTCCAGTCCCTGGAAATGTAGGCCATGCTACCAAAGCTGGGATGAATGGGAACCATCACATAGGGGAATGATTTCTGCAGCCCTCAACATTTTAACACCATTTTCTGCACTTCTTCAAGCACTTTGATGCCATGTGTGAAATGACTGCGGCAGCAAACACGAGGCTCCTTCTGCAAAACGTTCCCTGAAATCCCCCTTCAGGATACGATGCCCACGAGTGCTGAAGCACTCTGCGCTCCCTAGGACTTGCAGGGGACACATTTTTATGAGGAGCATAAAAACGCAGCGAGAGAGCGGCTCTGAGCAGATACTCACTGCAGCGACATGCCCACAGTATCAGGACGTGTTCTGGTTTCATTTCTAACGTTATTCTAGTTTATTTTGGTGTTTTGCCTTCTCGATATTGATCAGCAGCGAACTCTGAACCGCTTACCTATATTCAGTTCAAAATCCCATGACGTTTCCTACCACAAATGATTTCAAAACTAAAACTAACTCTTCATACGTGGTGTGCGCCCGCATAATGGAGAAATTAATCATTGCTTCAAAGCGCAACTGGCAACCAAATATTAACATATGAACTAATTAAAAAGACTCTCATAACTAGTTTCATTTATGACCTTTGGTAATTAGCGAGGGTAATTTAATCTAATATTCTCTGGGCTGTATCAGCTGTGCTAAAGATTAACGATTTATTTTGAAATAAAGCCCTTTAAGCCTACATAAGCCAAAGACTATTTGACTGCAATGGTAAATGGAAAAAACATGTTTAATGCAAACCCTTTTGGGTGAAAGTGCGAGTGTACTGGGACCGAGGGATGACCTTTGCTTTTTCCATATCTTTCACCCCATTAATAACTTGCAGTTACAGTCTGAGGTGTTTTACAGATTTGGCTACATCTGCAGCAGGGTCACAGCAGCCGGGACGGGCCCTGAGTGCGGACGGAGCCCGAACGGAGGTGACAGAAGCAGCTTTGGAGCAAATCGCAGGTTTGTAACTAAAATGAGCGAGGAAAGGGAAAGGCTTTCATCATGGCAGAGGTAACAGGGGACACAGAGCGCTGCTGACGACACCCTATTTCTGTCTGTATCTATTGCCCCGTGCCCGGCTGCTGCTCACGCGAGCCAAGCGCGTGGCAGGGCCAGGGCTGCTCACCCTGCTCCGGGGTGACGACAGCCGCCGCGCGGGGCCCGAGCCGCCCCCGCCGTCCCGGGGGACACGCGCCTGCCCCACACCACGGCCACGGGCTGCCCCACACCGGGGGCTGGCGCGGGACCGCCCGGCACGATTCCCACCCGCGCGGCCGCTGCGTCCGCGCTGCAAACGCCGCACTAAGGGCTCCGACCCGAGGTTCAAGCTGTAACGTTGCAAGGGGCAAGCACCGTTTGCACGCTAGAGCGTGATTCTTGCGCCAGATTTGTCTCGAGAAAACATCCGATTTAGTAATTTTTACAGCTGTTGAGGCCACAATGAGATGCAGGAAAAGCGACAAAGTAGTCCGAGTCCTTGTACTTTGGTCCGCCATTAATATGTATAAATAGGAACCTCATGAATAATGCAGGGACAAAAACCTGTTAGCATTTTTGCTGTTGGAAGCGTATGATTAGCAGCGCTCTCGCTCCCAGTAACGACATTCCTGCTCTCCGAGGTCACTCCGGAGCTGCTCACCGCTCCGGCTCCTGCAGGCGTACCCACACCAGCAAGTGGGCAAGGCCACGGCCCCTCCGAGCTCTAGCGCGGACGGACAGCGAGAAAACGGAGCGGGACAAGACATGGCGTACGTGGTGCATCCTGGAAATCCCTGACTCTGTCCGTGAGGGCTCCTATGGCCATTTCTGAACGGAATCTGCAGTTTCCAAACGCTGTAGCCAGGCTGCGTGCAGAGGCAACACCTCCGGCAGGAGCCTCGGGAGAGGCTGCGCGGGCAGCGGCCCCGGCCGTGCCGAGAGCGGGTGCGGACGAGGCGCTGGGGACACGGCCGAGCGGGGCGGGGGGACGGCCTGACGGCTGCGCTCCATCACCCCGGGGGCCTCTCCAACCATAATGATTCTCTGGTTCCACCAGGTGAGCGTCGCGGACTGCGGGGAGCCCTGCGCTGCATCCTGCTGGTTTAAAATACAGTAAAGTATCTTGGAGGGTCGGAGCAATTTTTTGCATATCTATTGATCTGGGGGATTTTGTATTTGTAGCCATCAAACACTTCACATTAGGCACCGCCTCTGTTTACCTCTGCGCTTACTTTTTTTTTTGACGAGATTATTTAAAAGTAAGCTCATTTCCAGGCAGATATAGGAAAGGAGTGAGCTCTAAAGCAACCACCCACGCTAGAAGGAGAACACGACCTAGCAATTTGAGCCCCCGTGCTCGAGCCGTGCCTGCTTCTCACCACGGGACAACCTGGGGCAGCGGCTCCGGCGATCCCTGCACCCGCACAAGGACCCGCGGGCACCGAGGGGCCGCACACGCCGGGGCCGCTCAGCGGCGCTGAGGCTCAATCCTCCCAACACAGCGATTTGTGAGGGAGTTATTTGATAATTACTGTGTAATTACGGTTCTACTGATCCCCGGTGAACTGGAATCCACAGACAATGTCTATCAAATGAGTCGTTACAAATCTCTATAAATTACATGGCGAAACGTGCCAACATCATGATGAAATTCATAGACCATCTTACAGTTTCTATAAACGCAAACTTAATTGAGCTGCGCATCTCCATCAGGAGTTCAAGGAGCAAATGATGGGATTTGGTGACAAACTCCCCGGGAAAAACGCAGAGCCTCGTAATGCTGCGAGGGTCAGAGCCGCCTGCAGAGCCCCAGCCGCGACGCGGCCGGGTCGGAACCGGCGCCGGGCCGGCGGGCACCCAGCGCCTCGCTGAGCCAGCAGGGAAGGGAGCAGAGTGGGGATGATTCCGGTGCAGCCCTGCTTCCTCTTTTGCTGCTTCTTCCAACGGGAATCGGAAGAGCTTCTTAACTTCACATCTCTCACCGCAGCCCACACTGCCCTTCAGCAGATGAAACGCCTTTAGGATATTGCAAATACACCCTGAGGAGGCAGGCAGGGAACATCCTGGGTCTGGAAAGAGGAACAGGGATCCTGCAGGACGCAGAACCCATGTGGGATGGCCCCGCAGGAGCGCTCCTCCGCAGGCGCCGTCCCGCTGCCATCCCTGCCGGAGCCGAGCCGAGCCGGCACCGACCCTGGCTGAAGGGCCCCTCCGTCTCTCCCGGCAGGCACAACAGCCCGGCGGAGCTTCCCTGTGGGAATTCCTGCCGCTCCCTGCAGACGCTGCTCCAGAGCTGCTTGCGCTCGTGCTCAGGAACCCTCCAGCTCCCCCGGGATGTGGTCACGTCCTGCTCACGTCCCAGGGTTCTGGGACCGGTCTGCCCATCTGCGTCCCCACCGCGTGACTCGTGGCACAGCAACCACCCGGCCTGGGCTCGGACCGCTGCTCTCCGATGCCTCCGGGGCAGGGCCGCCCCGCGTCCCGCACGGAGCCGGGAGCAGCAGCCAGCGGCGCCGCTCCGGACCTGCCGTCGCACGGGGGCACCGAGAGCCGCTGCGGGACCACGAGGGGCGCAGGGAAAGCTCAACCCTTTCCCTAGAGGAATTAAGGATTAGTCCTAAACTCCAAAGTCGTCTGAATTCAGGGAAAGCTTTTTTCAGTTTTGCAAAACTGCTACTTCACTTCTAAACTTCATCCACTTGGTCATTAATTTGGAAAAAAACACTTTGGAACAGACTTGCTTCACTTTATATAATATATTGCTCCGATACTATCAGGAATCTGGGTTACCAAGAAGGGTATATTAACTTGCTGAAAAAGATAAATCCAAGTAAACCCCAGCCTCGAAGGGATTGAAGCTGAAGAACAAGTGGCGATGGAGGAATGCACAGAACTATCTTGCACCGTAAATCACAGCTCCAGAGACACCCCGGCTCCTGCTGCTCTAGATAAACGCGCTGGCCCCTCGCCACGCTCCAAAGCCGGCTCCTCCACGCGGCAGGCATCTCCCTGCGGATCTGCAGCATGGGAAGCTCAGCAACCGCATCAGCAGTGAGAGCGACCGGCACCCGTGCATGTGTCACAGCCCGAATCAATGACGGTCGCATGGCACAGCCCTGCTCCGTGCCGGGGCTCCGCAGTGCACACCGTGGCTGCTCTGCACATCTAAGTATTTTTACAGGCCAATGATTTATAGAAAAGGGCTGTAACTGCAAGAATCCCTTGCTGCAAAGTAAAATTTAGATTAGTCTTGCAAATCATTTTAAAGTAGCGATGGCAGCTTTGTTGCCTGTAAGAATATGTTGAGAAAAAAAGTACATTTCTGAAAAAAATCACCACAGGTCTTTGCACGGAGTGTTTCAGCTCTTATGGGCAATACCTAAGCATCTGCTGCTCAGGTTTTTCCTCTGAGGTTTAAACAGATCCTGAGAACAGTAAGCTTTTATAAATCCCTAGTTTATTATATGCATATATATATGTACTAAAAAAAACACAGTGAAAATCTTGCCACACAAAACTGCAGGTGTAATTAAGAAAAACCAAGCTGGAGGCGGCTCCATTAACAGCTCGCTGAAATCCCCCGGCGCTCGGAACCGGCGGGTTCAGCCCCGGGGTTAATTAGTGTTTATCCCGCGGCCGCCCGGAAAACGCGCTCGCTCGGCGAGGCTGCCGGTAGCGTCCCTGCATGCGCACGGGGACGTTGTGCCCCCGCTTGTGCAGGGCACGAGCGGCCAAGCTGCGGGGGCGCACGGAGCGAGGCCCAGGCAGACTCGGCAGCGATCCTGGTCACCTCCATCCCCGCTCCCCAAGGACCGACACAAGGGGCCGGGCTCTCATCCCTCCTCTCTTCCTGATCTCTCCGTGGAGCCGCTTCTGCAGCCGCTGCTTCCTCTGCCCGCTCTGCCCCGCAGCGCCGCAGGGCGGGCGCTCCCCAGCACGGCACCGCGCTCCCAGCTCCCACCCCAGCTGCCACGCAGCCGCTTCGCGGGCTTTTCAGCTTTCCCAAAAAGTCAATTTGGTGACGTTCTGGGCTTATTCTGTAACAGGAAGACGCGTGGCTTGAGGAAGAGCTGGGCACGTTGGCTTTCCAGCCCAATCTGGCCCCGGGCAGCCCCTGTGCTCATTACTGGCTTGTGAATCATTTCCACAGATGACCTTGAGTGTTTAATCATCATCATTACTGGTACCCCAAATGAAAATTGAGTTACGCTTCCAGACGCGTACACTGGAACCTCTCTGCGTTACTGAGTTCAGCACAAACATGTTATCTAAGACGCACAACTACGTGGTTTGGCACGTTGAACAAACAATGGATGGAGCCCACCCCAGCACACCGGGAACGCCCCTAACCTCACGGGAATTGGGCTGGATCTGCCTCGTGCAGACGGACCCGCACTCAGGGCTGGGCCTTCCCGTGGCGCCGCGGAGCAGCCGGGTCCAGCCGCCGCGGCACCGCCGGCCCTTCCAGCGCCGCAGGTACCGCAAGGGCTCCTGCCCGAAACCACCGTGCCTTCCTGCTCTGCGCACGGACCCGCGGATGCACCCGCTGCCCACAGCGTCGCTCTGCAACAGGCACATTACTGCACGAACTATGCGATTCACAGCGGGCTAGTTCACTGTCTTTGGAAGAATATCTTACTCTGGACATCACAGACAAGAGTGTCCCCGCAGTAACAAGCCGTGTGCGCGGGTGGGAGGCAGGACCCGGCGCAGGCGGCACACAGAGCCTGCGGCTGCCGCAGGGACGTTGGGCCCAGCCTTGGTGTGGCTGCAGCTCGCGCAGCCTCCCCGTCAGTGTCTGCTCACCGGAGTGCCTCTGCGGTGATCAAACCAGCCCCAAACCGCCCCTGCTCGCGCCTCACTGCCCAGCACCCCCTGCCTCCCTGGGCGCCACGTGGCAGCACTGCGTGGAGCCCCGTTTTGGAGCAACTATCCACGGTCTGCACAGCCCTCAGCTCCTCAGCTGTCACGAGGAGCGCGTGCTGATCACAAAACCGGCCCTCAAACGCAGGACATCTCTGCGGCAGCTGCCCCTGCCCCTCTCCTTGGGACAAGGCAGCGCTCCCAGGCAAGCGTTCCACCCAGAGGGAATCTGGGGAACGCAGGGCAGAAACTCCCTCAAAATCCAAACTATCCCCCGCAATACCTCGACCCAAAGATACACAGAGCCACAGGGGTAATGGATGATCCCGTACTGAACCTGCCATTCTGCGCGCACCAAAAGTCTCTGTGGCCTTCCCAAAGTGCATTAATTTAAAGGCAAAAGCTGGTCCTGCAGCACCCGCCGTGCTTACGGGAACGGACCCTGCTCTGCGGCTGCTTCTCAAGCGCTGAAACCTCTGGGGAGGCTGCGCGGGCAGAGCTGAATGCTGCAGAGCGAGGCCGCGGCAGCGGCAGGGGCCGTGCGAGGGGTGCCCACCGTGCCGAGGGACATCCACAGCACCCAGGGACATCCACAGCACCAAGGGACATCCACAGCGCCGAGGGACATCCACAGCGCCGAGGGACATCCACAGCACCGAGGGACGTCCACAGCACCGAGGGGCATCCACAGCACTGAGGGACGTCCACAGCACCAAGGGGCACCTACTGCATTGAGGGACACCCACAGCACCGAGGGACGTCCACAGCGCCGAGGGGCATCCACAGCGCCCAGGGGCATCCACAGCGCCGAGGGACATCCACAGCACCGAGGGACGTCCACAGCACCGAGGGGCATCCACAGCACTGAGGGAC
>JAWLRI010000235.1:221230-249820 GCA_034781795.1 Crypturellus tataupa
CTGGAGGTTCCTGCTGTTGCCTGCAGTCAGCAGCGTTGGGCTCATCAGGCTCCATGCGATGGGAACAGCTCTCAGCAGCCTGCAGCTGCCATCCCAAGCCCAGACCCGTCTCCCGCCTCCCGCCTGCACCGGGTCTCCGCTCGCGCTGCGCAGGCGACGTCTCCGCGGCGCCCTGCAGCCCGGCCCGCCTGCCCCTTGCTGCCGTCGCGGGGCTCCCTCAGCAAACCGGGTGTTTGGCTCCTTTTTAAGGACACCGCTTGGTCTCCTGCCAGAGCTTTAAAAAACTTACCAAAGTCTGTCAGTGTAAGCTGAACCGCTTTTGTGTTATCAAACCTGTCAAATGCTGGAATTGCTGCTCCGCATCCTATCATTTTTCACTTCCTCTAATCTACACCAGTCACAAAACTCGCAGCACTGCTGTCGCAGGTCTTCTTGCCTATCTTACAGCAACGTCACCCTCGAACACAGTCTCTTTGCATGGAGCGTTACAGACGGACAGACACAGGCCTGCAGCAAGGGCAGCGGTGCCCGGCTCCCGCGAGCTGCCCATGGGGCTGGGGCTGGCCCAGCTGGGTCTGGGGCGCCGCAGGAGCGGGGCCGAGGCCGGGCAGAGCCTGTGTCCCGGGACAGGCTGACACTGGCTGTTGCCGGCATCCCAGACAGAAGGCTCCGCGCGACCCGCGCAGCCGGCAGCCGCTGGGTCTGCACCCGGATAACCCAGCCCCAGCCGGGCCAATTCGAGTACTGCTCTCCCAGCGCTGCGGGAAACTCCCCATAGGAATTCTCCTGTCTTTTCTGCCATACGCTTTTATGAACTAACACTATTTTGGAAGAGCATCTTCAGCGCTGCATCACCCTCCTCGTGCTGCCATTGCGGAGCCGCACACCAAGCGAGGCCGATTCCTCAGGAAGCGCCCCCGGGGGGCTCGGCCTGCACGGAGGCTGCGGGAGCTGCGACGCAATCAGCACGCAAGGCAGGTGCATACGGCATCTTAGCAAAACGTTGCTCTTGCAAAATATCTAATGCCTACGTTATTAGGAAATCTTTCTCTAGAATTGCTTGGTACTGTGTTGATTTGGAATTGCTTTGTGCTCGGTACAAAATGCTTTGTACTTGTTGGTTTGAAATTTGAAAAACCAAACCAAACCAAACCAAAGCAAAGCAGCTCCGGCGGGAGCTGTTGCAGACTTCCAGGTGATGTTGCGACATGGCAGGTCCATGTTTCCTTCCATGCAAATAATGAGCAGGAGAAGCAAATGACTTGACACGAGAGGCAGGGGAAGGCGTGGGCAGCCCGTCACGAGCTGACCCCGTATCTGAAGGCTGCGCTCATCCTCGGCAGCGCGTTCAAAGGGGAAGGGCCCAAGGAGGAAGAGTCGCCACGACATTGTCATTGCGCAGAGGTGACTCATAAATAAAACCCCTCGGTAAGGAGAGCCGCCTCTGCGCATTACGGCTGGAATAATTCTCAAGTAGGACTACACTTGTGCGCGAGCTGTCATCTCAATTAGAGGTTGTGAGGAACCTGCAGCTACAGACAGTGAACTGAACATAATAAAGTGACATTTGGGTACGCCACCAGCAAACGCAAAAATAGACAGCTGAGTCCAAGGCGTCCAGGAAGAGAGTTAACTCCGTAATGGTGAAATGAATAAATTAAATGAGCAATTACTACTCTGTTTGACAAAGCCTGATATAACAATACATTAGGCATATATTAGCTCAGCCTCTACTCACTGATCTTTGTCTTCTTTTAATTAATGAATTTAATTGACTGGAAGGTTGATTTAAGAGCTGCTTTCTACAAGAGAAGCAAGAAAACAATTTCCCGTTTGGGAGAGGAGCGTGGAGACGAGACAGCGGCCGGGGAGACGCCAGGGAGGAGCCTGCAGCGGCGCTGCCCGCGCCACCACCCGGAGACAGAGCGGAGTCATTGGGAAGGGCAATTCCCATGAGGAAGAGCTCACCAAAGCTGGAACTGGCAGGACGGGCAGGATGGGAGGGACTCAGCGGAACCAGAAGTGTCCGTAAAGCACGCCTCGGCTCTGGGAAAGCCGCGTGTTCCGAGCTGCGCCCATCGGAGTGGTTAATTCCCAGGACACGGAGTTCCCCAGCTCTCGGGCAGCTCCACAGCAGGGGCCGCGCAGCCCCAGGCGCCACGCGCAGCCGCTCGGAACGCCAGGAGCTCGCGACGGGGTACGGCCACCTCCAGTGAGCGGTGGCTGCACAAGGACCTTCCCGCTCCTGAGGCCGGTTTTGCAGAGCCGCCGGGATGCAGCGGGGTAACTCCCGCGCGAGGCCCCAGCTCCTTGCTGCCGCCAGCTCGGCAGCATCCGGCCTCCTGCAGGCTGCCCGCACCCACGGGCACCGCGAGCGCGGTGCTCGCATGGTCCCGCTGGCACCGCACGCAGCACGGTGCAGCACAGCACAGTGCAGCTGCATTACACACGTGTTTGTATGTGTGTGGGTGCATGCAGATATGTGCGTCTCTTACACTGTGTGCACCCCAGGGCACATCTGCACGCGAACGTACTCCAGGAAACTATGAATAACGTTACTTCAGAGAAAGAAACCCACTGGCGAGCACAGACACGGGCTCCTTTTGGTACTGCGTAAGTGACCTTCACAAGCATGAAGCACAGCGATCCATCCCATGCTTTATATTTTTCTCTCTTCACTCTTACTTTGAATTGCAGCTGTACAGTTGCTATTTGTAGTTTTCTCTATTTCCATACTTGGAGAATAAACTATACGCTTAAACTATCTGAAATGAGTTAAATCTAAAAAGATAGAGGTCTATTCTGGAGTTTCTCATGGTAACTTATATTTAAATGGACCATAACTTTGCTAATGATACTAGATTCTAGGCTGTGTTAGCACCAGCACCACCTGAAACAATGAATTCAACCAGGAAATGATGTATTAAAGCAAAGAAAACAAAAACAACACTTCTGAGAAAGGCTAGGAAGAATCCCAGATGATCTGGCATAGGAGAAAATGGACTTTTTATACCCAAAAGGCCTCGAGATTTCTGTATTGCTCTGTATCCCAATGCTGTTCTCCGTCACAGCAGGACACAGGCCTGTCCTCGGCCGCTCCTCTCCAGCCCTGGGCAGCAGCGATTCAGACACCGACACTGGAGATTTCACTGTGCAGGGCTTCACATTTGCTCTGTGTACGTGCGCGGGGCCATCGCTTGGCCACAGTCCTCGAAACGCTGCTCAAACGTTTGTGCACTGGCTCTTAGACACCTCCTGTTTGTCCCACGTGAAGGGGCAAGGCCAGAAAGTTTCCTCTGAATGCTGAAGGTGAAATTTGGTAGGCAGCGTTTCTTGGAAGGAATGATTAATCATTTCTCCCTGTAGCCTTTGCAAACTAAATAGGAAAATGGCAATCAGCAAGTCAGCGGAGCAGCTAGAACAAGAAGCTCATGGAGATCCTCTGCGAGAGGAAAGACAGCAACAGCCTGGGGCTGTATTGAATGAGAAAACTCAAGTTTCACGATCTGCATCTTGCAAAATCTGCGGCTGTTCGTGTGCATGAAGGATACTCGGAATTCTGCTTGCATAGAGTAGCAGTGGCAGAAGAACAGAGAATGTGGATACTAAAATTTATTTCCTGCCAAGACATATTGTCTTACAAATGTGTAGCCGAAGAAATACGCAACACTTCAGTGACCTGAGTACAACACGAAAATGAGAATGTGAGAATGTGAAATGTGGAATACACAGATCCTTCAGGAAATCTCGGTTGAGTTTGCTGTTTTTGAGAAGTTTCCTCTTCCTGCCAAGCCTGCCCAGACTCACCAAACGTGGTGTCACCAGGCAGCAGGGACGCGGGTAGCACGAGCGGGAATTCTCAGCTTGCAAAACCCCCACAAAACCTACCAAACCCCAAAGCAGAGCGCCCCGCTGCAAACAGAACCTGGCAGAAGACGCTGCACAGGCAAGAAGCTTGTGATTAAATTCAATTTCTCCGATGAGCAGTTATTTTTATACCTACTTTTAGCACTGCAAAGCAGCAGCCTGAGAACACCAGGACGAAGTGGAGGTTTGGCCGCGACAGAGGCAGTCTGGGGCTGCGCAGGACGCCCAGGTTAGGACGCCCAGGCAGGGCCCTGCCCCAGCGGGCCGCGGACGCAGAGCAGTTCCGTCCCGCAGCAGCGCAGGGCTGTGGGGAGCAGCCGGGCACGTTCCCTGGCCGGGAGCAGAGCGCCCCGGGCAGCCCGGAGCGCCACAGGGCCGGCCCCGTGCTGCCGCGCGTGGTGGATCCGCAGCAGCCCAGCAAGAGGGACCGCGCGTTCCAGCAACCCCGTGCCGCGCGGCTGCCTGGCGCCCGCTGCACAGCCCGCAGCAACAAGCCTATATGAAACTTCTATACTAAATATTAAAATAATGTTAAATATGGAAGCCAAACCTTTGGAAGATGAAAGGGATTACAAAAGTCACAGCCCGTTCGGGTATTCTATTTGATTCTCCGCAGAGCTCGTGCAGCAGCAGCAGCCTGGGAAGGTGTCGCAGAGGGGAGGCTGCGGCGACGCGGGGCTCCCGCGCGCTACCAGCACTGCACTGAGAGCGGCCACTCAGCAAACGCCTCGGCCTGCCCCGGCGTCCTGCCCGCTGCAGCGCGCGGGATGGGCAGGGCCCTTCCGAGCAGCAGCACAGCGGCAGCCCAGCCACAGCCCGGCAGCGAAGAGGAGCGCCTGCAAAGAGAAAAGCTATCCCTTTTCCCGCATGTTTAGTGGGACTGAGCAGAGGCATAGTACACTCATGTGTACTATGTTCATTAAAAACATTCCAGTTTGGATGTAAACCTGATCTCTTTTCCACATGGAATTAGTTTCCTGCATGCCAGCCCAAGAGCAGTGGCTCCCACTCAAGAGCAGCAGCTCCCGCCGGGCACTGTGCCGGGAACCAGGAGCGCCCTCGGAGCCGGGCGCCGGGAGCGCCCTTGGAGCCGGGAGCGCCCTTGGAGCCGGGAGCACCCTCGGAGCCGGGCACTGGGAGCGCCCTTGGAGCTGGGTGCCGGGAGCGCCCTCGGAGCCGGGAGCGCCCTCGGAGCCGGGAGTGCCCTCAGGCAGCACAGCATTTCCCGCAGCGGCTTTCCAGCATCGCTCAGCTCCTCAAGCGCAGGCTCTCAGTCTAAGGATTAGATTTTGGGGGCGCATTTCATGCAATTTGAGGGGTTTATATGAAAACAGTGCCCTTTTGATCGTATTAAATTGTAACAAATCATATTCGAGAGACCTCTCAACACCAGGCAGGTAGCACCCAAGCCACCAGAAACTGATTTTCCTGGAACACGCCAGCCGGTAGGTGAGTCGTGTTTCTCCAGCACAGCTGAGCGCGCGGTGGTGCGAGCGGCCGCGGGGCAGCACCTGGGGCCTGTGGGACAGCTCCGCGCCGCAGGGCGGGCGGCGCAGGGCTGCGTGCGGGCAAGCGGCAGGAGGGCTCTGCTCCGAGTGCCTTCCCGCCGCCCCCGCGCTGCCGCAGGGGAAGCGGGCGGCTCCGTGCGTGCCGGCACACCGAGCAGTGGAGGTGGCGGGAGATGGCGAGGGACAGGAAAGCGGGGGCAGCGAAAAGGCAGGGCGAGCGCCAGGCTGTCCGCGCAGACAGGTCTGACCCTGGCGCAGAGCAGCCTCCGTGCCAGGAACTGCATGCAGCAGGGAACACGTGGAAACAGAACGGACGCTGGAGGCCTCCAGACCTCAGGATCACTTGAGAAAACGTCCAGGCGAAACCGCTAGCCTTTACCACGTGTGACAGCAGCCAGGCACGGCTCTGGCCGTGCCGTTTCTCTGTGCAGATGTGCAGGTGTGCCCAGTGTCTCCTTCCAAGGCCAGGTGCGCTACTCTCCGAGTGTGCTCCGAGCCCGCGCTCGCTGCCGCCGTCCGCGCGGGCTACACGGATAACCACCGCCGGGGCTGGGTGAGCAGCAGGACCGGGCTCCCCCGCAGCGCGACAGCACGCAGCGGCCTCCGCCGAGAGGCTCTTGCCGGGGGCCGCAGTGCCCCGTCCGGCCCTGAGCCACACGCAGCGTTTCACCTCCATCCCGGAGGGCTGAGCCGGAGACGTGAGCGATCCTGTTCATTACAGGTGCCCAGTCACCACAACGGGTAAATACGCTAATTGGTGTGTGTTTGTTTGTACAAGTCAGAGAAAAGCACATGTGAAGCATGTTAAGAATAAAAAGTAAACAGCTCCACAGCCCCTCTCCGTGTAATGGCACCTTTCCGCCTCCCCGTAACCATGGTAAATGACTGCCTTGCCGAGCAGCCTCCCCGTTAGTCATTCTCCAGGCTGCATTACCTTTTCACAAACAATTGTTCGCAATTGTTTTGCGAACAATTAAACTATCATGAAAGTGTGATTTTTCTTGTTATAAAGCGTTGGAATATGGCACACTGAGAGGCATTTTTCAGCCTCAGAAGCTTCCCTTTGCTGGTGGCAGCGCAGCAGTGGGGAGCTGCGCGGGCCGGGCGCGCGGCGCAGGGACGGCGCTCGCAGGTGCGCGACCACAGACGCTGTCGGCACCGGTTCCGGTGCCACCACGAGTGCAGCTTACGCAGTGAGGAGCCGCGGGCGGGCGGGCACTGCTCCGCGCACGGTGCTGGGGCAGTGCATGGCCCAGCCGCATCCGCATCCTCGTGGAGCTGCGCGGGAAGGGCTCGGAGCCGCCGCATGGCCCAGGCGCTGCGGGACCGGGATCGGCGCGCGGCGCCCAGGCCCCTCCGCACTGCCTGCGCTGGCAGTGCTACTGCTGCTCTCTTACATACGTATTCAGTGCTGGAGACATGCTTTTCCCCAAGTACACTATTGTGCTCTGCAGACCTGTATCAATGCAGTCACTGCAGCCCTAGCATGGGGGGAAGTACAGAGTGGTTTTCTTTCTCAAATCATTAAAATATTTATATATCCTTCAAGAAAGAGAAAAACTGGCTAGCTGTTAGAAACATTAGCACTTTTTAGAAACTCATTTGCTGATGCTGTCACACACACCCAGGATACTGCCTCAAAACTCTTAGTAAATTGTCTCCCGGTTGCTCCAGGTCTCACGAGAACCTATTTCCAAACCACTCCGTTCCGGGAAGCAGGCGTAACTAACCACCACAGCAACGAAATGCAGGGGAAGAAGCCTTCCCTCTGAAGGCAGCAGCTCTTAGATTTCCCTACCAATTTATCAGAACATGTTGACTTCATCTATTTCCAGACAACATTAACCAACAGCTCTTGGCAAGCTGCTCTCATTTCTAATACAATGCAGGAAATCCCTGAGCCAGGGAACACGCAAACCCTCATCCACTGCAAACACTCCCCGAGGACCCTATTCGCAGGGAAATGGCCTTTGAATGCTCAACAAAACCCTGCGCTGGCAGCACTTGCCAAAAAGGCCCTGACGGGAGGCTCAGCTCTGTTCCAAGGCGTGTTTATTCCCAGCGAGGCTCCCTGGGGTGGTTTACGGAGGCCCTTGCCGGGATGGTGCCTGCCCGGCTCGTGCTGCTCCACGAAGCCGTGGGGCAAACCCGCGGTGCGGCTGCTCCGCACACGGTGCCAGGAGAACCAGCAGGTACGAGCAGCACTGCCCTCGCGACACAAACCATTTCACTGCTTGCTGTTTACTGTGTGTTCACCCAGCAAATCTGAGTTCAAGTAGCAGCTTGAACTCAGAACTACCTGAATGCGGATTTTCTTTGATGTTCCAACTAATTGAAGTCGGAAATGTTGCTCATTTGCTACAGGATACAGAAAGTTAAAAGCAAAAAGAAGAGCAAAAGGATAAGCAGTAATGGTAACAGTGTATAATGCAACCCATTGGACTGCAGTGTAAATTACCCTAGAGGTACTACGGTAAAGTTGAAATCCTCTAAAATTAAGGCACATGCTGAAACAGCTGGAGAACAGCTGGATAGTCAAGACAAAGTATTCAGGTGTGAGAATAAATCATGAAGCCTCTATGTCTGTCACACTGATGTGATCAGGAAAAATGAATTGCGCTACCACAAGTACAAGAAATAATAGAGAGCTGCCAAAAACAGTCCTACCTGCCAATAATAAACGGAGGTCAAAATGGAACCTTACTCAATGCATATGATAAATAACAAGAGACAAGGTTTCCAGACACAAAGGTAACTAAAACGTTTATGTGTGCGTGAAGGTTTACACACAAGCTGTGAGGCAGAACTAGGGAGATCCTGTGAATACTGCCCGTTCTCCATGACGGCTTTAACTGCTGCGCCGGGTACCCTCCGCGGTGGGCTGGCCGGGGGGCAGCACAGCGGGAGCGCGGGGCAGCCACGGGCACCAGCACAGGTCGAGCACAGACCTGCTCCGGCCTCACCAGCAGTGTTTCATGGATGTGCACAAGTTCCCAAGGAATCGGATCAGGTGTTTGACACCACGAAGCAGCCAAGCAGCGGGTTAATCCCTCTTATTGTTCAGATTATCTTTCCAAGTATGACACTAAGGACTTTACACAGCATCTCAAATGAGCGACCTTAGCCCGGAGTTTAAGACAAATTGCACGTCGCTTGTCTCTCAGACTGTAGTTTTGTTTCCAGTGCCGCCAGCAGGCGGGGAGGAATCACAAGCAGGGCTAGAGGCTACAGGGAAACAAGCCCCTGCTAATCTGATTAGTTGCAAGTGCTGAACTCCTGCAGAACAACGGGCGATCGCAGGCACCAGGCAGCTTGTTAATATCCCTTGGAACAGCCAGGGAACAGTCCCGCTCCGTGCAGCACCGCGGCCTCCCTCCCGCCCACGCGCCCCGCTCTGCCACGGGAACCGCAGCTTCCCTGACACGGAATGCACGGGCCGACGGGAAAATCGAAGCGCAAAGCTCCTCTGCTTCAGAGATCTACGTCCCTGCGTAACAGGGTATGTGGGAAGTGGGAAGTTCTTTTATGTTTAGGCCCTACTTGGGCAGAGAGACGAACAGTAATTATCACTTGACGTACTGGGCAAGGCCACAAACAACTAAACTCATCAGAACTCCGGGGACGGGGCTGAAGAGCTGTGTTTATAAAGCCAGCACAGGGCCTGGCAGATGTCACCGTGATCCCGAGGTGGCTCTCCCGGGTATACCCGGGACTGGGAAGACACTCCTGCTCCAACCAGGAGTCCTCGGGGCTACTCAAACACGTGGGGCCGGAGGCTCCGTGTCAGCTCTTTAATCTTGGGCACAGCCCGGGGAGCTGGGGCTGCCCCCAGCCACCAGGCTCGCAGCAAATTCGTCCAAATTTCGGAAGATCAGTGTCACTTTTGCAGGCAGGAGCAGGCGAGGTTGTTGTCGTGGAGGATTTCTGCACTAGAGCGATGCACCCCGCGCCGCCTCCGGACACTCCGCTCTGGGAGCACAGGAAAGGGGACGGCGCGACGTCCCTGTTTGGGGTCCAGCCTCCAGCCCGGAGCCTCCGCTTTCCTAGCCAGGGCTTAGAGAAGAAATTGGTGCCTGCAGGTATCAAACAAAACGCAGCAAATCAAATCAACACAGAAACCCCAGCCCTTATCAAGCAATCTGTGCAGCTCTCGCAGGCGGGCTGTGGGCAGATGTGACGGGCCGGGCTTCAAAGCGAAGCCGTCATTAAAGCCTGAGCCCCGCGCCGGCTCAGGCTCCCTAATTGGCACCAGCAGCAAACGGGAGGCTGGAAAGGACGAGGATGCAGGGCCAGCCGGCCCCCGCGAAGGCCGAGCAGCAGCGGACGGAGCCCAGCGCCGCTCCAGAGGGCCCCTCGCCGCGGCTCGACGCAGCGGGCTCCGTGCGGGCGCCCACACGGCCGAGCAGGACGGCGGTGACAGCGGAGGCCGTTTCCATGCGCACGCAGAAGAAGAGCACTGAGCAGGGCGCAGGGAGAGCAAACGCCCCCAGATCCCGGCTCCTTCCTCACCTTTTAAAATGGCCCAAGTTTACTTTACTCTCTAGAACTAAAGAGGCAGAGCTCCTCTGAGTGACACCTGTTGGCACAGGAGCTATAAATCATCCACGCTTGTCAGAATTGAGAAACTAGGAACATCAGTAACTAGCAATGCGTTATTACAGCCATTACTAGGAGATACAACTTTTACATCACCATGCTAGTATTATTTATTATACTGAAGAGATTTATTATATTTAAAGGATTTTCTCTACTGCTTTCCACTTTTCAAAGCAATAAATGACTGCCAAGTTTGATTAATGACCAAGAGGAACTTAAAGCATTTAATCAATCTCAAAGCTTTTTATTGCAGCTATTCAAAAAAGCAAGAGCTTATTTCTATTATAAAAGAAACTGTTGATTAAAAATAATATAGAAAGAGCTATTCTTCCCTCTGATGGGAAATTACAGTTATCATCTACCACACTGTCAAACCTTCGACTGATAAAATTTTTGGTCATATGAAAGCACACCGTAGGTTTATATGCAATAGCACGGCATGAAGAGAGTAAGTGGCATGTGTGGAAAAAACAGCATTTAACAGCTGAGGCACAACTTTCCGAATGTGAAACCACGCACGCAGTGCACACACCAGGTAACTGCTTGACTTGCGTATGCCATGGAATCCAAGGACATCCCGTCAGCAAAATGCGGGGTCGCCGTGAGCAGGCAGGGGACGGCGGGCCTGCCGTGTACCTGCGTAGCCATTTGCTGGGCGCTGTTCCGGGTTACTAATTGTGTTTCTGTTGTTAGAAGGGAAGCGTGTGCCGCAGCGGAGCTGTGCTTTACTCAAACCTGAGATGTCCCTAATTCCTGCAAGCAGGAGCGGGTCGGCGCCCGCAGCGAGCACGGACAGCAGCGCCCGCGTGCAGGGCAGCCCGGCGCGAGCGAGGGCACAGGGCAGGGCGCACGAGCGTTTCTGCAATCCTGCACTCCAGGGAGTCACTCGGCCTAAGCTTTGTCATGCTGTTTCATAACACAGCATTTTATACCGGCAAAGTAGCACAGGACTTCAACAAAAATAAATCTCCCTACCCCCTACTCACACAATGACATTAATAGAAGTTCTTCCTAGTGCCACCAAGGTAATAACTAATAATTCACAGCAAAAAAAGGGTGAATGGGACCATAAAAACCCCAGTATCTCATAAAAAGATGAACTCATTTTAAGACTCTATAGCAACTATCCCCATAAATACCTTGCACACAGCTGCACTTTTGCCCACCGTCGAGGCTCCCCCATCATCGTAACACTCACGGCTCCCCCATTTAACGGGCGCTCTCCTCTCCTGCACCGACGGACAGGGCTGTCCGTCCCTCTGCTCCCGAGGCTGCTGTGGCCTCGCACGGACCCCAAGGGCAGCTTCTGAAATCATCTCAGCACAGCAATGAAACTGTGCAGGAAAAAAAAGGGCAAAGTTTTAACATTAAAAATAATGGTAAAAATGATTTGGCCTGCAGAAACATCAGAATGCCAGACTTCCCTTGCTAATTAGCACAGTTTTCTCTGCTTAATTTCACTCCTAAGTACATGTCCCTGCTTTTTTATTATACAGTGGAGAAACGCTTGTTAAAACTTCTCTTTTGAAACAGCAGCATTTAAAGGTAAGCATTTGTAAAAGAATTTAGCATAATTTAGTTAAGCAATAACTGCGCCATAGTCGCTGCATTCTGATTCCTCCCCGACTCCGTAGCGCCGCTCCTGCCTGGAAGCCGTTCACGCGTCCAGATGGCACCCAGAGGACTCAGCATCCCCAGAGCCTGTCAGCGCCATCTCCTTGTGCTCTTCACATATCAACGCTCTGCATCCTGCAATGATTTGCCTAGAAGCAATTCATATTTTATAGGCATTAAAGGTCCAGAGCTGAGTGTCTTAGACTGGGAAGATTTTGAAGATTTCCTCTGCCATTCAGTTATTGTCCTTTAATATTAATTTGAATCACCAGTGATTCTGACACCTGCCATGAAGAACAAGCCTTTCAGCCCAGAAAGACACTGTGACACATTTTGACTTGCGAAGAAAAAAGCAATTTATCATTTTTTAAGGGAACGCATAATGAAAAAAGAGCCCTGCTTGAGCTCTGACTGCTAATGGTGGTGATTTAAGTGATCAGAATAGAAAATCTTTGCATTAACCAGGTTTAAAAATAATTGCAGAGAAAGGGCGTGGATTAAAAGGCCAGAACTTTGTGAGAGTGAATGGGGGAAACTCTCCAGCTCGCCTCAGCGAGCTGCTTGATCTTGCAGACTTCCCGGCCCAGACCCGTTTTATGTTGTTCAGTCAAACACTTCACACACGGACGTTTTTCGTTCCTGTATGGGGATTTAATGCACCTTGGGATTACGTGGACGGCGTGCTGGGTGCTTCTGGGGACAGTTTGCTGGGCCTGCACACACGGGCAGTGCTGCAGCAGCGTCGCAGAGCAGCACCTGCAGTGCCCGCGGTGCCGGTACGCACGGCAGCTGCCTCCACGACAGCGCCCACGGTGCCCGTGGGGCCTCGGCCTGCACTGCCCTTGGCAGCCCCATCGCCACTAACCCCGACACATCAGAGGTGCCGCTGGCAAAGCCACGCTCACGGTGTGAAACAGCCTGCCAAAACGTTACTGCTGTTCTTAAATCTCTCTAATATGTTGCATTAAAAGAACAGGCAATGACAATTAAATCTTCATTGTCATTACCTTGGCGCCATAATTAAACTTATATATGGCTAAACCCTCAAATACAGCTCACGGTTATATGCTAAGCAAAACCAAGTAAACATTCCTAGTTACGGTGCAATATTCTCAGCGTGCCGCTCGGGCCCAGCCGCTCGGCAGGACTCCTCCCTGTTTCTGGCCATACAGTACCTCTCTACACTGCCTACGTATCGCTAGGAGCTGTGAGGTCCTTACAGAGGTTTATACCCAAACAGGTTATTGCCCCTTTGCACTGTCACCAAGCAGGCAGCCAGCAGCAAGGCCTGCGCTGCCCACACAAGCAGCCGCCAGCAGCGCAGACGGCCACGTCCTGCACGTGGGGGCAACCGAGCACTGACCGTCCTCCGGAGCGCCCAGCGCACGTCCGGCAGCCGAACCTCAGAGCCGCGGCCGTCCAGGCTTTTATCATGTCGTGTTTCCACCTGGGGACAGGCAGGATCCTAACTCCGCCATCAGCGCCTGGCGCGCGTGATCGCAACGTCTGATCACCCGTTTCACACTTCAGACACCTTCCTGTGTCAGAACGGAGATCTTAATTTCTTTCAGTATCTGCCTACCGAATTGCAGCCCTCACTGTCAGGCGTCTCTTGGTCCTTTCACAAATTCTCAAGCTGCCAAGGGCTGATTTGCTTCACTCTGCTTCTCTCAAACTTGAAATCTGCTAATACCTCAGTTCCAAAAAGGGATCTGCAGAGTGGGCACGCGGCAACGCGCTCTTGCGCTTTGGGGTCAAGGGCTACTGCAATTTCACTAACTATGTAGATAAATATTAGGTATTCCCAACAGAAAATCCCACTTTAAGACTCAGCTAAGTGAACAATATCTTGAATAGCAAGAATGACTAACTGTGAAGCCTAATATTTAAATGTATTTGGAGATTAATCACACTTTTCAATAAAAGGACATTTTTTATTGAATACTTCCAATTCATCGTTCATTTAAAGGACACTGCTTCAGGAGCACCCAAATCATTCATGTAAGTGGCTTGGTTAATAATCCAAAGACAGACAGATTTCCATGTTTTAATAATTAACATTTGGCAAATATGCTGGCTTTTACAAACGTGTGTTTTATGCTGGGTGGTGAGGTGGATTGCCACCAAATCTGCATTGCTGGTTCGCAGCCAAGCAGCGGCGCGCAGGTCGCTGCTGCGCCTCGTCCTCAAAACCTCGCTCTGCCTCCCGGCCGGCCCTGGCCACCACGCGGCCCCGAGCAGAGCTCCCTATCCACGCGTACGGATCGCTCCGCGACGGTCGCTGCCTTAGGGCTGTGTGCGGGACACGCCAAGTTACCTGACTGTGCAGCTCTTTGCACCGCTCATGGCAGGTTTGTGTCCGAGCATGTTCAGCCTGGGCCTGGCCTGTACCCCTTACCACGTGCACGTGCTGAACACAAGTCACTTGAGTGTGATGACTTAATGCCAGCCGTGCACTTCTCCAGCCCTCTGCCCCCAATCTCATCCACGGAAACCCGGAAACCCACGTTCCAGACCAGTGTCTGAGGAATGTAACCAAACTGCTACATTCAGCGAGAGAAACCCAGTTCTGAAACTTACGATGGAGTAAATTGCATTTACTTTTATAAGAATAATTTCCTAACAATTTAATAACATTGTATCCTTTTAAAAAAAAATCCTCATTTCACCAGAGAGACCACTGCAGCTCGCTGCAATGCATGGACAACACGTGCACACCCAACTGCGTCCGTGTGACGCTGCAATTAAGCCGGGCCTGTTATTATTACCCTAGCAGGGGGCAGTTCCTGGCCAGGCAAGGCCAGGATTTTAGAGGGTTTTGTTAGTGTTTAGCAGACTCCATATTCACTGTGAATGCAAAATGATAATTGACTCCAGAATGACCTAGACAGGAAATTTCCTTTGTCTCCTATAGACATTTCTTTTGCTCTCATCGTTGGCAGACCCTAGCACTATGGTAACAGGTGTAACAAAGCCAGACCTAATAATTCATCCTTTCTGTGCTGAAGTCTTCACAATAAAAGAGCCCGCTTTGCGTTTGCCATGCAGAAGATGCTGCAGGTTGCTCCACACACCAGTACCGTGACCTCTGGAGAGTTTGCAAGCCTGCAAGCCCCCGCTGGGAGCCGGGCCGGCCGCGCGGGAGCCGCTACGCAGTAACACGGGGCAGCGGCGGCTACGGAGCTATCAGGGTCTCATTCCCATGCTCAGCTCCAACAGCTGCTACCAGGGATGAAGAGGCAGGTGCTGACGCACGGACAGTATTACAGCTAAGAAGAACAGGCTATTTGGTGATAACTTTTCTCACTAGAATATTACATCCAAAAGATTTTTAAATTCCCTAAAGTGTTCAGCTGGGAAAGGAAATTAAACTTCAGGAGCGTACTTTGGGTGAGGCGAGGAGAGAGAATTGCTTTTGTGACTCCCCTTCACCTGATTGTTTCTTTCCAACGCTGCAGTTCCCGGGTGCGCGTGGGCAGGGGGTTGCTGGGCACGGGGCAGGGCCCCGCGCGCACGCAGCTCTCCCGGTGGCACCGCGCAGCAGCGCCCAGCGCCCCTTGTCCCCCGCTACACGCTGCCTGAATGCTCCCATTGCTCTGGCTCGCGCGGGGCGTTTTGGAGGTGCGCAGCTTGCAGGGAGCCACCCGGCCGCCCTGAGCTCCAAAAGCCAGGGACTCTTGTCGCTTCCGTTTCATCGATGCAGCAAGAACGCTGGAAGTTTCCGAAATCCTGGCGATATCCCTGGAGTGAGCTGGGCTGCTCAGAGGCTGCCCGCAGCAGGAGGCGGCAGCGCGGGGCCATGGGGCGCCGTGCTCCCCGGGGCACCGTGCTCCCTGCGGCCCCAGCTCAGCCCGACGGCTCCGGCGCAGCAGCCCTCGGTGCACACACCGTCCCCAAGGGGACCCTCACCTCGAGCTGAGCCAGAGGAACAGGGGGGCCCCGTCAGCCTCCGCTACTCTCCTCACGGCCGCAGCGGTGCCGCACGACGCAGCGGGACGGGGGACGCCAGGTTGCATGCCAGGCACCCCCTGCGGCAGGCACCCCTTGCGGCAGGCACTCACACGGCTGCGCATGCTCACTGCTCCTGATCCCCTTGCAGCCTGCCCAGGCGCGAGACAGTCTCCACGGCGCATTGCTGCCACGCTTCCAGCGATGGAGCACCGCTTCCCAGGGATGGGGCACCGCTTAACAGGGATGGGGACACCACCGCGCTTCCAGGGATGGGGCACCGCTTCCCAGGGACGGGCAGCCCACCTTGCCGGCGCCGCCGCCTGCCTCCCAGCTGGCCCCACCGCAGCCGAGGACGTTCCCTGCCGCTCTGCACAGCTCACTGCTTCAACAGAAAGGTACAGGAATCATTCCAAGCAACGTTCTCCCTGCAGCGCAATATAAACGAGATCTGCATGGCTTAATCAGGGACTTTACGGAGAACAAGGTACTCCGGAAACAGAGGCCATTTGTTCAATGTGTGCTCTTAGAGCCGCAGCTCGCTGTGGAGACAAGCCCATCTTCTGCAGGTGCAACACGACCTCGAGGAGGGCAGCGTGACACAGAAAATCGCTCTGCCTGTCCACTCCGCACAGCCCGTCATCCCGTCACACGTATCCGCCAGGCACCAGCATAAAGTCAACACGGCTACTACTCAAAAGCAACACGGAAAGCCAAGGGTTTGTGCAGCATGGGCTGGTCTGCAACGGTTTTGCAACTACACTTCCATATGTGATTTGTTCTCTTCTTTCCCTTCCCTTGTTTTCAGTGAAATAACTAAGGCTGGACAACATGTTCATACCCCTCACTGCAGGACACTGCTTCCACAGGAAGAGATGCTACAAAACTGCTTTGGAACTTTGCTTTCCTGAGTAATAAAAATTCAAATACATCCCTTTTACATACATATGTGTGTGTATATATGTATATTCTTCAAAAAAAAAAAAACTTTAATAAAAGGAAAAAATGAAAGAAGAAAATATGGAATAAAGATATATTTCAATTTCTTATAAAAATATTTGTTATTTAAGAAAACATCCCTTACCAAAAGTCGGTAGTCCAGCTTTTAAAAGAGTCCTTTTGATCCTGAACTTCACTACACTAAAAATCTACAAATCTGAACCTTTATAGACAGATGTCCAGAGATCTCCTTTCTTAGACCATTATTTTTGGAGAGAAAACTTATTTATAGTGACCTGGAAACAAAATAAAGTAAGTAATACAGGAAAGTTTGTGATGCTTGGGAGCTATCACCAAAAAGCAGATTATCCAAAAGTAGTTTTGGAAGGGGTTAGGGAAAGGGTTGGATGGTCTAAAACTATCTGTGTTTCCTTGCGTTGGAAATAACTAAACGCTGGGATCTAACTCTCGAATCACATCCGCCCTCGTGGTGTACGTGACGTGACAGTTAGAGGTTCCTACAAGAGGTTGCTCTAAGAACACCGCCAGCTCAACCAGCACGGATCCTGCCTTGTTAAGTCTTGTTAAGGAAAAAGACTGCTCGTGTTGCGCGCTTCCAACCCAGCATCGCGCTCCCCACCGGCATTGCGCGCTCCCTGCCCGGCGTCTTTGCTCCCTGCCCAGCATCGCATGCTCCCTGCTCTCCGCACCGGGGCTGGCGGCGCTGCAGCTCCTCTCGGCTCCTTTGCCTGCAGGTTCAGTATCTCCCAGCTGGCCCAGAACTGCGGGCAGGATCCCAGTCGCACACCCGAAAACAGGCACAGACGCCAACTCGCAAGGATCAGATGGGTGAAGATTTCTGAACGTATAAAAGATATTTTTAGAAATATCAGGAAAACTCTTAACATAAATAGTTTTGCAAGCCTGCTCCATATTCCAGGCAGCTCAAAAAGAAAAGACTGTTGCTGCTCCACGTTGTGTTTTACCATCCAAACTCAGCCTTGCTGCAAACAGTGTGTGAGGGGAGAAGACCAAGGTTTGAAGGAGGGAGAGCCAGGCTGGCGGACAGGAGAACAGCAGCTCCTGTACCTAGGAACAGCTTTCCTTCCCCAGGGAATCCAGATTCCATGCTTCACGGTGTGAGGCCTTCCACAAAGATGCTCCTGTTAACAGGTTATTTTTCTTTTAAGTCTTGTCAGGTAAATGAATGAGGTGAAAAGTCCAGATTTAGAGTCCTGCCAAGGAGACGGGTGGTCTGCCCTGGCCACCCACTGCATTTTGTTCAGGCAAAACCCAGCCACAGGCTAAATGTTGTCTTTAACCTCGCGCAGCCCCACGACTGCAATGCAAGCGTGACAGTCGCTGTGTTGCATACTGCATTTCTGAAGTTCTATCACTTGTAAGCAACAAATGGCGGAAGAGAAAAACACCTGGGCTCAAATTCACTGCTGCCTTGGTGTCAGCTGTCCTTTTATCACTTACAGGCATTTTTTTTTCTCCTGAACAGTCTTCCATCACTTGCTCCCCTTAATTGTGTTGGAGTGGAAAAGACAGGGAAGCCAAAGCAGCGCAAGCCCGAAGGCCAGCCCTGCAAGCACCACTGCAGGGCCGCGGGCACACTCACCAGCCAGCCCGGCCCTCCTAGGCGGCCGCTGACACCCCGGGAGCACTGGAACTTGTCACTGCCGCTTTGCCAGTGAGCGGCACCGCAGCCCTGCGCCAGGGCAGAGCACGGCAGCTTTCTTCCCGATCTCACCCTGCTGATGCCTCGCGATGCAGCAAGGTTTGGCACTCCCATCCCTGGAGCGGCCATGGAAAACCTTCCCAGGTGTCCCCATCAGTCCCAGGAATCCAAGCTACGGAGTTGCTATACACAGGAAGAGGCAGACAGGAGCTGAACTAAACTGCAGCATTTTACAGTGGACATCTGATTACAGGGAAATGTCTCAAGTTTCTCAAACATACTACATTGTTATCTCTTACTTGAGTAACCTAGCAGAAACCCCGTGTGTCATGAGAAATAATTTAGTGAAACAAATGTCCTACTAGGATTCAGTTGAGGAACAGATACAAACGATTAGAAAAAAGTCTCTGGTGATCCATTAGGACTGAATTTCACAGACTGGGGCAAGAAGCAGCTGAAATGCCTACAGGTCGGACACGCCGGTGTCTGGAAAGCCGCTCCGGAACACACCTCAGACCCACGCTAGCACTGCACACAGCGCTCTGCGGCAGCGTCTTCCTTTTCTTTCCTCGGCAAAAACCCATCTTACGGCTTGGAAACGTACGGGACGGCATCAGGAGCTACGAGGCCTCGGGGTAACGCAGCGGAAGGGAAGCGGAGGAGGCAAACGCTCAGTGTTCACTGTCAGTGTTTACTGCTCCGTGCCCCATGCAGCAGGCGGGGAGCTGCCCCGGCCTCCCGGCGCAGCCCGGGGATGCCTCCCGCTCCGGCGGCACCTCCAGGGCTGCATCCCCGCAAAGGGTGCTCACACACCACTCACACACCGCTCACACACTGCTCACACACTGCTCACACGCTGCTCACACGCTGCTCACACGCTAACAACGCGTTAGCCGGTCTGAGTGTGCACCCAAACAACCAAAGCAGCTGCTGGCAGCACACACGTGCCCAGGCTATGCACAGGACGGGGCAGTACCTAGGGAGCAGGGACATCCGCAAGTGCCCCCCGCTCCTTCTCTAGCACGTGGGTCTTTAGAGCAGTAGGAGGAGCAGGACAATATTCCTCAGATTGAATTAATGGATCTTGGGGTGGAGAAGAGCTTCCACAGGCATTTCCATTTCTAAAGCCAACATGAAACAAATGTGGGAAGTAACTGCATAATATTGAGCTGTCAGAAAAGCAAAAAAAGAAAAGCAGCTGTAGCAATATAAATGTTTGTAGTTTTGAAAGCAAAGCATTCTATTATCTGAAAATCTGATCAAAATTATAACCAAACAGACCCTAAGGGAAATAGATATATTATTCATAATGCATTGCAACAAATCAAATGCTGCCGGAATGCAGAGCTTTGAATAATTACGGCACTTTGTTTTTGTGCCAAGGCCCCGGGCTGGGGCACGTCTGCAAGAGAGGCCGCAAATGCCATGCTCTATATTTAGCCCGTGGCAGATGGACGGTGGCCTCAGCGGCCGCCGGCGCACGGCCGCCTGCGCCGCAGGGACGCGGCGCTGCAGGTGCCCTCGCTACCGCACGGCCACGCGCAGGGCGACGCGTGCGCTGCCGCCAGCCGTGCGCTGCCCTCCTCCGAGCGGGAAACGCGGAACACACGCATGACGCCTGGTACAACACGTCCGCTCCTAAGTGACCCGCACAAAATACAGGGGCTTGGGGACGAGCACCAACACGCACCCCTCTGGTCTAGATCATATTGCAGAAACAGGGGCGAGAGCTAACAAAGAGCAAAGCGCACGCCAGTGAGTGGGGCACTCATGCTCATCTCAGATACGACAAGTTTTTCTAGACTATATGACAAAAAAATAGGAGACTCCCAGGATACAAGGGAATGAAAAGCTCCCTATGAAGGATCATGTGTCAGCACATGTAATTTCAGATTAAAAGACATTTCTCCTTGGGAAGCTTGGGATAGAAATCCTTTCCTTTTATAGGCGAGAGCGTCAGATCACAAACCAAATCAGGGTGAGCCAAGGTGGAATGAGAATGATAGTACCATCTTTAAGAAGCTCTTACGGGTGACAATTTAATGCAAGAGCCTGGAGAAAATAAGAAGTTGTGTTTCTTTTAAACTGGCAAGACGGGCTCATAAATTACCCATATGTCAAAATGCTGCTTACAATATTTTGGCACCAAAGAGGAACATTTACCCCCGCGCTCTCCTCCCATGCACTGGGTTTAGGAACTGCTTGGAGTCGATGCTCCCTCCAATAGAGACCTCTCTCAGCTCAGCCCCAGCTACAGAAATTGCAATTGGGGAATCCCAGTGAAAAATAACTTCCCCTACAGGGCACCTCTGGAAATTAACTGATCCAAGGCTAGAAATAGAGAAGAACCACTCATTCATCCAGACTTGTTCACTTATAAAAGCAAATTAATGGTTATTCCATCAACATCAGGGGATGCTATGAAGAATCACTCATCACTGTACTCGACATTAATATGTTTTGGGCTTATAAAGCAAACTGTGTACTACACATACAGGGCGTCTGCAGCCCCTTCGCCCACCCGGAATGTCGCCTGCTCCCCGCACCGAGAGCGCTGAGCAGCGCCCGGCCCCGGCGAGCGGGCGCTGACTGCCAACGGTAGGAATGGTGCGAAGGGAGAGACACATCCCGCTTCTGGGAACGAGCCCATCCTACCACAGCATAAACACAGTTGGGATCAGTCACGTTTGCTGCATTCAGCTACATGAAAACAGCGTTTCCTTCACTAAGTGTAAGGAAAACTTCTGCAAATTTTTATTTATACAATAACATAATATTAAAACGCTCCAGTTAACAGTATATTAAGATCCAATGTAAAATCTTATATCCATCAGGAAAATAAGCTTTCCAATAAAATATGGCATGACCCTCAACTTCTGATGTTCAAAGAATAATCTATATTCAGCCACTCATAAATATATTCATAAATTCAGCCTTCATAAATTACTGGAGATTGATTTGGCTTTAGTGAATGCTGAATTCCGTCTTTCACTTAGGCCCATCTACCACAATAAATATTTACACGCACACCCATAGTATTTTCTTCAATCCTCATTCATTTCCTGACTAAATGCAGGTGTTTTTCATCTTTAACTCCAATTGAAATTTAAAAGTGAAGACAATTTAGTAAATTAATTATAATTTAGCAATACACTTAATGTCACGTCTGGGTCCACTCGTTCAAATAACAGAATATCCTCTGTTCCTTCTCTGCCCCTGGCAGCCCCTTGGGAAGGAGCGGGCACAGGGCACCCCGCAAGATCTCGGGATTATTTTTTTTTTAACAGAAGGAATAATGGGAATACAAAGCCCATGTCGCTTCCACACACGAAAAGCACAGAAGAGGATCCTTCAAAAGATGTAATGAAGGAACCAAAAGAAATTTTACATCAGAATTAAAAGAAGATGGAGATGACTAACAGGAAGATTTGAGGAAGAGTGCAGCTTCTGATGTTGAAGCTGGGTGACAGACCATAAAAATGAAAACCATGTTTTGACAAAGCTCTCTCCCTCCTCTACATGTTCACGTTTAGTCCTCCCATAAATATATTATTTGCCCTGACAATATTCAGTAGCTTTGAGATACTCAGGGCTGCCACACAGCGCTTCAGAAGAGGATCATCTTCCCTGGTGTATTTTATGGGATAGACTAGTTCGTCTTGTTCACAGCACTGATAGTAGAGGCTGCCAATTAACACACAGCTTCTGGAGTTACAAATCATTTGAAGATACAGCCCCATCCCGCATAACATACCCGTATTTCGAGTCACTGGATCTCTGTGTGAATGTGTTTGATGATGACAGGAACTAGGGTCCTAAGTGAGGAACCTCAGTTAATCTCCAACAGCTGAGCAATGTGATGGCACCCGAGCCCTGGTCTGCACCCCGAGCACAGTGCACAGCACCTCCTGCCTTCACGCTTAGTTTCCCGGGCCGTTCCTCTGCCTCGTGATGCTGGATGAGGCTGGACGAGGCCGGACGAGGCTGGACGCGCCAGCAGCTCCCAAGGGCCCTCCAGCAGTTTCAGAAACGCCTCAGGCTCGTGCAAATCAAAGAGCTTAGGCTCCGAACTGCTGAAATTCCTTTGGAAAATGCGTTGC
The DNA here is from genome assembly GCA_034781795.1 of Crypturellus tataupa. Taxonomy (NCBI): domain Eukaryota; kingdom Metazoa; phylum Chordata; class Aves; order Tinamiformes; family Tinamidae; genus Crypturellus; species Crypturellus tataupa. The sequence continues at coordinate 243,487 of JAWLRI010000235.1, forward strand.
AGTCCTGCAGTTGCTTAGATCCTTTTCAAGGATCATCGTTTGTTCTTTTACCCAAAGACAACTTTTAAAAACACTTTACCATTAATGAATTTCCCCTGAATAATCAAAGCGAACCCAGTATAGGCCTGAGGAAAGAAACGCAAACGAAACAAGCTGTGCTATGCATGATGTCTGAGCTACATCGCACACCTCGCTAGTGCTTCCCATACTCTGAAAGACAAATTTACAATAAAGACAAATTGTCTGTTCCTGTGACGAGGCACTAATGACAACAGTGCACGGATCAGCCACGGGAATAAGTTTGGAGATGTTTAATATATATTTACCTAGGAAAAGTGTTCCCAGCCATGCTCGTTAAACATCCTCTTGGATGTTTGGGATAACTGGGCAGTGCAGCCGTGGGCTCCAACCTGTCCCACCGCATCCCAGCGCACACTGCCAGCCGGGCCGCCACCGCCACCGTGTGCACCGTGCGCTCCTCCCCACGGAGCGCTGCGGTCCTGTACGCCCAACACGGGCCCAAGTCCCCCCTCCATCATTCCCAAGGATCCCAGCAGTGACAAAGGTTAACGCACAAACAAAAACTCACCGTCAGACACTGTGGCATAAACCATGCAGGACGGGAATGCAAAACAACCATGCAGGAACCACGTCATCCCTCGCAGTGCGGCTCACGGCACGGGACTCGCACAGCCGCACGTCGCGGCTGGCCCGCTCCAGACACGCATTCTGCTGCGCCAGTGCTACTAGTCACAGCCTGGACCACAGTCCCTCTGACTCAAGTGGGCTGTGCGAAAAGTGCATTTAATATAACCTCCTGGCAAGGACTCGCAGTTGTGCATAAAAAAATCAGCAAATTCAACTACCATATCTATGCTAAGGACTCTTAGATCTCCTCCACTCCACACTTGTATCCTAAGTCTAATTTAACATTTTGAAGAGTACTTGACACTGCAGAGACACTCACTCGTGGTTTTTCCTCTCCTCCTCTGCCCTCACTCCTTCCCGCCTCCTCAGTCGCTGTCGACAGCCCCAATCCTTCTGCCTCTTGTTGACGAGGACAAACGAGACTTCTCCCTCCGCTCGGCGCTAACTGCTCCCACCCACAGGAACACTCTCCTCTGCAGGGTCCTCTCAGCCGCACACCACAACAAACAGCCCTTTGCAAGCCCTCAGTCCAGCTGTCGGTTCATTTTGAGAGGTTGGTTTTCTCTGCAGAACGGCCCGTAACAACGACCTTCACCATCCATATCTCAAGCCCACCCCCAGGCCCGCTCAGGACGCCACAGGCTGCCCTCTACACTGGAGGCCGACCCGCATCCCCAGGGCACCGGCTCATCCACCAACCTGAGAGACGGCACAAAGGCCCCAGCAGTTCCGGAGCAGAGCGGCCTAAACCCCTCCGAGCTCATGGTGCAGCCTCCAGCTAACTTGGGGAAGGAGAAACACGGCATAGGAGATGTCTGTATTTTGTACCGTGCATGTAACAATCGGGCATGGCACAAAAGAAAACAGAGTATGTGAGCAATGACTCCACGTTCTCACTGTTCAGACTGACAACGACATCACCCAGACTATGGAAACCCTGCAGGAAGCGTGGATGTTCAAGGCATAACTGACTAACTAGATACACGTGAACAGCAGCTGAGCTGCCTCGTTACCCCTAGCTGGTACCTGCACCACGGGGAGCGGAGAGCACGGAACCGTGCCCGCGTTGGCGGCAAAACCGCGGCTCCCCAGCGCTGTCCGGCTCCCGCACAGTGCCCAGCTCTTCCCACGCAGCGCCCAGCTCTTCCCACGCAGCGCCCAGCTCTTCCCATGCAGCGCCCAGCTCTTCCCATGCAGTTCCCAGCTCTTCCCATGCAGCTCCCAGCTCTTCCCGCGCAGCTCCCAGCTCTTCCCATGCAGCTCCCAGCTCTTCCCGCGCAGCTCCCAGCTCTTCCCGCGCAGGCTGCGCAGGCTGGGGCACGCGTGCTCGCTGCTGCCCGCGCACAGCGAGGGGAGCAGTGCTGGTGAACGACTCCCCTCTGTGAGACAGCAGGGCTGGTGTTTGCTGCACACCCACCAGCCCGTGCATGCTGCCACTGCTGCGAGCACCGCCACTGCTTCCAGCAAGGCCGTTTCGGACGGAAATTGCCTACTTCGGCTTGTAATCGCAAAAACTGAGCAGAATTTGTTGATGCATGTTCTAAACTTTGTTGCACTAAGAAACAGGTTGTTGTTCCACTTATTAAGTGAAATACAGAACAAAAGACTCACTGAGGCTGCGCACATCAATAATTTATCAGAATGTGGCCGAGAGCCATCCATGATGTCCCCTGCGCAGTGACTCCACCCTGTGCAGCTCCGGCTGCAGCGGGCAGCTCTCACCGCATCCCGCTCGCTGCTGCCCTGCAGGAGAGCAGCAGCACCCGGCCCCGCGCGTGCCCTCCTGCTGCTGCTGCTGCTGCTCCGCAGCGGGGCCGACCGGGCGCGCTCTGCGCTCTGCGCTCTGCGGACAGATGCACGCCAGCCTCCCCTTCCAGCCTGCAGCGCTGGAGTCCCGCGAGCTGCCCCGGGGTGAAGCGCGCACGCCCCGACGCCGCGCTGCAGGGAGCCAAACCGGCGGGATCTGCCGCACCGAAGGCGCCCTAACGAGCCCGGCCTGACGAATGGCACGTCAGAGCCCATGGTGCTACCGCGCTGAAGGGTCGACATCGATGGTGGAAGATCACGTTATGAGAATTTAATTTGTAGGGCGGTTTTCATTTTCAGCACCTGTATATTCATACTGCTAGACATGTAAATACCTGTTTATGCAAGTAAAAAAAAGTCAAAACTAAACATAATTAACTTCAAATTAAATTTAGCTATGTTTAAGAGATTATACGAAAAACTGGAGTTGTGACAAATGATGTATTTCTCCGATCTTTTGCTACTTAATGGTCCTCAAATGAAAAAGTTAAGTCCAATTTTCTGTGTCAATTGTCCCAGCCAAAGGGAAAACTGCTTATTAAAATCAGGCTATTGTCATAACGTATTTAGTCATTGGTGTGACCAAAGCAGGGCATCGGCATATTCTTAGTGACTGATTATTCTCTCCATAACCTTCTCCCCTCTCGTCTCGGTTTGATCTTGCCGTGTGCTCGTTTCCAGGACCTGGACCACGCACCGGGGAAGGGAGGAAACTGAAGAGCTTCGCCTGTCAGAGGTGGTCAGGGGGCTGATGCTGGCACGTTTAGGGGTGGTTTGCCTGTCAGGGCTTTCTTGGTATATACTGGGCGACCCTGGATACTGCGGATCTGGAGATGCAATCATGGGACTTGCTCTCTTTTTAAAGCTTTGGAGCTTAGGAGGTCAAAAATCCACATGTAAACACAGATTGCACAGTGAAGAAACACCAAGAAAAGAATTAGCACAACACCAGCACGGTTCCCGTCGGTTCCCCTGAGGAGGATCCATTACCAGGTCGCTTTCTGTTACCGCTTCCTTTACTTGCGCTTTGTACTTCCGAAGGGAAGCCAGAGTCCCACGTAACTACCTGCCTCGCTGCAGCAGCAAAGCAGAGAGCAGCCTGCAGTCTGCACAACCGGCGACGATGCTTATTAAACACGACCTTCCATATGGCCTGTTCGCGTACTAAACACGGCTTGTGGCTTTATCTCATCGCTGAGCTTGGAGATTGTGTGCTGGGTGGTTAGCACGCGACTGCACGGCACACATGCGACTGCTCCGCGTTCTGCCCGCGGCTTTGGACCACGATCCCCATGGATAGAGCTGAGGCCGCGGCAGAAACCACCCGAGCAGGCGGGTTCGGACGGCACGAGCTCCCAGAGGGGCCGCGGCGGTGACGCCGGCTCCTGCGGCAAAGTCCCGCCAAGAGCAGAGCCACAAGCCGTGCTGCTCGTGGAGACAGCAGCAGCGAAACAGCACTGCAGTTGTGCGCTATTGGTTCAAGCTCTCAGACGGAACAAATTTCACGGCTAAAAACAACATGCACAGAATTGCCTACATGCAGCTAGTAAAGCAGGCAAAGAGGTGTCTCGCTAGGGTGAACTGAACACCCTAGCATTCCTCTGGTCGAGAGGGATACAATCTCTACAACAGAGAAATACAAGCCTAACTCTTGTGTGTTATCATGTACCATAAGCAAAGCTTTCGAGGATCAGAACAGCTCCCTACACCACTGACCCAATACCGAAATGTCTAGGACCAATCATGGAAAAAGAAATATGGTAGGAGAGGCCCTTAATATCTGGAAAAATAACTCAGGCTAATAAGTTACTTTGCTGTTGATATTAGAATTTCAAGCACTTTTTTAAAATTTCATTTTAGATTTACTTAATAACTGTGCTGAAGGAGAATTATAACAGTATAAAATTGCTGAAGTGGGAACATGATTAGAATTCAGAGTGGCCTGGTGAGTCCAATCATAAGAAGTATGTCTTAAGTGCAGCAATACAGTTTAACTTCTTCCAAGGCAACCTAAAGCAGGAGCTAGATCGTGAATCACTTTAACATTTCTAAAAATATTACACATCTTAAAAGTAGTTTTGCCAGGTTACTCATTTAATTTTTATGAAAAAGGTATATTACTGAAGATAAAAAGTTATGTCAGCTAACACACCAAGAGAAATGCATACATACTTTTTAATATAGTATAAATCAAGATTATACATTGTACAGTATAGTAAATATATCAATAATGTTTATTCACAGAAATGCTTTTATTAAATTATTATTATACATATATACCTGCATATTGTTATACTGCATTCAGTAAGCAACACAATAGCTGTTAACATATTGCATTTTGTAATTCTCGCTGTATGAGACATTGCATCGCATATCTAATATGTACTATAACAGGTAACTCTGTATTTCATAAATACAAATCCTGAAATAAGTCCATTTTATAACAGTTGTCCTCATTTTCTAATTGATGTGGTTAAAAATCTGATCCAAAACCCTCACTAAAAGCTGCTATAATGTGACATTAAAACCCAAACCATCTAGGAACAAAATAATTGAAATAACTGCCTTTAGACCAGATAAAGATGCCCATTGAAGCCATTGAAATTTTAAATAAAGCTGGAATAATTTGTCACGTAGAAATAACGCCAACCTTTCAGGTTCTATGACGGGGCAGCCAAGCACAGAAGACTCTGCGTTTATTCATCTATTTATCTTTGACAAGACATCCATCCTCATGGCCTTCTTTGAAAACTTACTGCTTCAGTTCAGCATAGCAAATTATGCGGGCACTTTGCTTGGAATTGCATCCGATTTTCTAAAGACTTTGACCACTCAGAGTGTGGGAGAGCCTCACCTATAATTTACTTCAAAATGAGTTAATACTGTTCAATTTCTTTTAGGACAGTTTCCCAATTACTGTTAAGTTAAAAGAGCATCTTATCCATCTAAAAACCCAGTAAACCTAATCTAGCAACTTTGACACCTTCGGCTTATCTTTATTTCTATGGCAATATCAGAAAGTAAGAAATCAATAAGAAAAGCTCACGAGTCTGATTTGAGGGACGGAGATGCACATAAGCATACACCGTGATTATAATTAGGAAAGAGAATAAAAAGCTCCCGGAAGCTGCATTACTTCGGCGTTTCTCCTTGGTTAAGGGTTGGTCTTTCCTTGAGCAGGGGAATGGCAGTGCCACCGCTGAGGCCGGGACGCCAGGGCGGCCGCGCAGCCGCGCTGCAGAGCGGGGCCTGCTGCAGCCTCCCGCAGCCAGCGGGGACGCGGCGCTCCGCAGCGCCGCTGCCCTGCGCAGGGTGGCAGCCGGGCTCCGCAGCGGGCGGGCAGGGCAGCGCGAAGCCCTGGGCAGCCCAGCCGCTCCGGTCACTGCTGCCTCCTGCCGCCCTCTTTCACTTCAGCCCCGGCCTCACGGGAGCAGGCAGTCTGTACGGAAGAATCAAACCCGTCCCGTTATCCTTCACACAAAGCAGCCGCTCCTCTGCTCTGTGCTCCCTCACACTCCCACAGGTAGCAGGAAGGACACTCTTCTCCTCTCCCCCGGTGCCAGAGGGACATTCCTGACCTTTACAGGCCAAGCTGAAGAATGCTGGCAGCGCGTCACCTCCTTTCACTAGCTGGGACCCTTTCGCCAGGAGCTGGGACCTTGCGCCAGCTCCTTTCGCTAGCTGGGACCCGCTAATGCAATGGACACTGAGCCCGGCAGGCCGCAAAGGAGCGCCCGAGGAAACAGAGCATCTCTCCGTGGAGCCTCCATGTACGCAGGAGCCAAGGTGGGAAAACAGCCAAAGCGGCGGTGACCGCAGTCCCGGCGAGCTGCCACAGCTGACCGCAGCGCTGCCGTCCCGAGCGCCCAGCCGCCCCGAG
>JAWLRI010000235.1:262814-273959 GCA_034781795.1 Crypturellus tataupa
CCTTCACCTGCACCCGCCATCCCCAGGCAGCGCCCGGGCGGCCCTGCCCGCAGCTGCGCCTGCCCCGTCCCCCCAGCCCCGGCGGCCTCCTCCCGCGGCCGGGCCGAGCGGCTCCCTTGGGTCAGCGGGGAGGTACCGCTCCCCAGCAGCCGCCGAGGCTGGAGCTGCTTCACGGCGGTGCCGTTCGGGTTCACACCAGCAGCTCCATGCAGCAGCTCCTGCCTCCCTTGAGGAAGCTACAGGGAAATGATCCAGGCATCGCTGGGTACATGATCAGCCACTCCAATACCTGGTCCTCAACCTGCTACAAAATGCCACCCATTTAGGAATTTTGTTTGCTTGGCTTGTTTACCCAAACACGTAATTTCTAGTCTAACTGTTGCACAATAGGACAAGAACTGTGCTGCTCTGATCAGCCATAATCTCTTGCAGGAATCCCTCTTGCCAGCACGACAGGAATTGCATAAGCAGAGCACGCTGTTACATAAGGGCTCTGCGTGGTTCGGAACGCTCGCAGGAGTCCCCGCGCAGCCGGCCGGCAGCGCGCTCTGCCAGACCTTCTGCCAGCCTCGCACAGCGGGCGCTCGTCTCCGCGCAGGGTTTTTGCTTTCTCCACCGCTACGCACGGCATCCTGGGCGCACCGGTCTCCTGCCCTCGACGCCCGCGGCACGCTCCTCCCGCACAAGGAGCCCTCCTTCCTCTGCGTGCTGCGCTCTTCCCTACCGAGCCCAGTCCGCTCCAGCCACATAAGGGCTCTGGCGTACACAGAGGGCAGCGCGTCTCCTCTCCGGTCCTGGGCGCCTTCCGCTCCCTTCCCGGGCAGGATGCTCCGCACAGCTGCTCAGCCACGGGGAAGGGAGCGAGCGCTCGCCTTGCAGATGGGGATGGCCAGCTCGCTGTGAACCCGTCGCTGGAACGCAGCCGAGACCGCCCAGACGTCAGCGGCGCCCTCCGCGCTGAGACAGGCCTTCGTGCCAGCACGCAGCCATTTCAGCTCCCTCACTACGCTACCAGGACCAAGGCTGTGGAAACTTTCTACAGGCAAAAGTTGAATATCACAGAATACTGCTAGGAAATATTTCTAAATAACTAGTTTCTGAGGAAAAGCCATGTATTTAGACATGAATTTGTCACCAGTTCACATTCCAGCTGAAGGTCTCAGCTGCTTGCACTAAGAAAGCTGTTTCTAGCAAGAGGAGCCACCCCATCTCTCCCGCTATAACCATGCCACATCCAAACACACTCAGTTTCCTTCAGAGCCTTCCTAGGCCTGCGCCTCCCTGCGGTTAGCGCCCTTAAAGCTCAGCAGCAGCAGAGCTGGACGTTCCAAATACACTTACAGCAAATGCATCACGTCTGTGTAGCTTTCGGATGTCATTCCTACCATCACTCAACAAGTGCTGTGGTCTGCAGTGTCACAACGTTTCCCCAGACCCCGTATCCTCAAAGCGCCTCTCTGCAGAAGCTCCTCAGCAGCCCAGGGTTATTGGTATTTCACTGGGGACAGCACCTCAGTTCAGCAGGCACTCAGTCTTCTGCATAATTATTAACAGAGGAGTTTCTCAAGAAACGATGAGCAACTGGTGCATTCTCTGCCAATCGGAATAGTGGGGAGTCAGTCAATTTATTTTATGGTCAAATATAAAATTTTGCCCCATTCCTGATCCTACCATTGCATTTCTCAAATGCCCGTGCTCAGGCGCTCTTTCCAGCACCCAGGCGTTCTTTCCAGCGTGCTCCGGGGACACGCTGCCCCTCTGGCTGGTGTTCTAATGCACAGACTGCCTGTGAAGCTGGAAGGGAAGCGGAGCTTGCTGAAGTACTGCAGTAAACTGCAGTAAACAAAGGAGTTCTGTGGCCCAACCCCATGATTCCAAACCAGTTACCAAATTGCCATCATCTTTATCCCCCTCTCAAGAGCTGCTGAATGAGAAGACAAGGCCAAGTGCAAGTATTCTCAAACAATGCCAATTTTGATTCAAGGATCTCCTCCTTTTCAGATATCATCATCAAACCCTCTGCTTCCTTTTCAAATCGCCGGAGTTCCAAGCTGAGATCCACATCATGTGTGCCCAGGAAATTTGATCTGAAAAATGAGTCGGTTCAACCTGACCACAAATAGGTACCTAGACGCATTGATGCATCAATGTACCCTTGTCACAACAGCAGTAGGAGAAAAGATTAAAGCATGAAGACATTTTCTCTAAAAAGGTTTGCTATACTGGATGCAGAAGTGACAAACACACCAACATCTATCCTACTTAGACGGGTCCTGAAGATCTATCAATTTTCCCCGTACTTCTCCCTTCCAAGGCTGCATTCAACTAAAGAGCCATCTCCTTTATGCGGCTTTCATTCAGCTGCTCTCTAAGAAGAGCATTTCATCTTCCTCCCCTTTCCAAGTCTGTTTGTTGCAGTGACTGAGGGCGAGGGAGTTCAGATCCGCCAGATCAGCCTTGTATCTTGGAAACTCGTAGTCTGAAGTGAAATCTGGGTCCTTGTTTAAAGGAAATAGAAAATATTTCTATTACAGCTGGTCAGACAACATTTGCCAAATCACTTACTAATTATGTTTTCCAGCATTTGAGACAGAATGTTTACGAATGTGTTTATGTGATCGTCAGTGTTATTTCTGAGACTTTGGGAGAAAATTCTGAGACTTTGGGTGTAGTTTCCACATACCCATTTGTTTGCTTTTGAAATACAAATTTCCATCTAGACAAATACCAATCTAGATGCCAAGTGCAGTGTCTGCTCTGCTTCAGTCTCTTCCAAAGCGGCCCTAGACTGGCACTGGATTACACCTAGCCCTGCATCATCCATGGTGTCTGAAAGCCCTTCTGAGGACTGGTGTGAAGCAGCGGTGTCCCAAGAACAAAAGTTTCTGGGTTTGCTTCTTAGACTGGCAGCTATTTTACACTAGGAAGCCAAACCGACCAACCAACCACCACACACCCCCCACATCTGCCTTCACTGAGCAGCTGTTCTCAGGTGACACTCTCTTTCCTATCTGCTCCCCCTTTTTTCTCCCAGTGTACATCATCACATAAATACAGACAACATCATGTTATTAAAAGTGTAAATTCTTCCAAGAAGCATTCTGCCATTGCTCAGCATTCTTAAGCAAGGTCTTAAATTGCCTACAAACAATCTGTGGCACACGAATAATCTGACAGCTTTAGATTCTGAAAAAGTGATTTCTCATGCTTCTGCAGAACTGCTGTTACAGAGATCATCTGGACCGATCCCACTGGATCTTCACTTGGGAACTTAAAAACTTGGCAACTTGGGAACGCAAAAAGGCTTCCCAAAATGCATTCTCTAAAAAACTTAACTGGGGGACAGAGTATGAAATAGAAAACTGGATAAAGCTCAGAAAACACAACTTTTGTATGTCTCCTTTCACACATATGTTTGGATATTAAAAATATAAAAATATTTTTAAATATTAAATACAAAATAAGTTCTTGTACTGAAATCAACTCAAACTTCATATTAAATATGATCTCTTTCCCAGATAACTTCACAATCCATGGCAGTAGCATCATTTTGCTGGAGGACTGAAAGCAAACACTGATCTCTCCATAATATGCCTTTCCCATTTTCTGCTTAGTCTATTAAGTGGCTATGTACAGAACCGCTTAGTAAAGTACTCTACAAATTATTTCCCACACTTCAAAAATTGGAAAAATCCTGACGTACTGCTAGCTCCGATGAGCTTTAAAACAAACAGTTTTATGAGCGTTAGAACATACGGGCTCTGGTTTCCACAGATTCGATGCAACGAGCCTGCAGGAGAGCCTAGCCCACATCAGCCACCGGAGGATGCGGATACCGGGGGATGGTCGCAGGCAAGGATGGAGGCCGGAGGGACCACTTTTGTCGCGTGAGCTCCAATTATACCCTTCGCAGACAGGATGTTTTTGTATCATTGCTCTGTTGTTTCATTTGGCTTGCACCGCGTTCCCTGTCGCAGCAGAGAGGAAGACGTGGTGCGCGTGCCGACCGCACACTGAAAGCCACAAGGCACAAGGCACTTCCATCATCCAAGGCTGGGGAGGCAACAGTGCAGAACCGAAGGTCGAACAACTTCTTCAGCCGCACAGAGACAGCAGGGAAAGCGGTGCCTAACCAGGGCCCTGCACATCAGCTCTCAGCCCACGGGACACGGGGAAATTCTACACGTACCCAAGACTCCACTCTGGGACCCAGGCTCCTCTGCTCGGCAGAGCGCACACGCGTCTTCAGGTTCTCGATTTTCAAGTTTAACCAACCTGTGCTGGGGTAATACTGCACACAGTACAAGATAATCAATAAAACATTAGTCATATGCGGGTGAATGAAAACATTTTCTTTACCATATGGTATACTATGGAAATAATTGCCAAATGACAGAAGCGCACTAATATTGATGCCAAATACATAGATAATACTGTCAACTTGTGATCAGCCTACATTTTCCTATTTTAAGATATACAAATGAGTGCAGTTTGAAAACATCTAGAAGAAACTTCATACTGAGGAACTCTAAAAAGAAATATACTCCAAATAAAAATATAAAGTAGCTTTTAGAATCCTTTGGAACTCTTTGAATCACGAAGATGAAGAACTGAATTAATTGTCCAAAAAGTTAACTTTAAATACATGTAGGTGAAAAAACGGTGAGTGTCAAAACACAAACATATTCCCTTACGCAAAATATGTCTTCTTGTGGCTACTCTTCTCTAGAGAGTAATATATTCACTGGTGTGAGCCAAAATAGAGGAAAAAATCTGGAGCTGTGGTGCAACAATTTGCAAATCTATGCTCAGGATAAGTCAAGACACTTATTTTAATAGGGAGATGTAACGTTAAGTACTGTTTAGTATTTGGAAAGTGCAAAAATATTTAGACTTTTAATTTCCTTACAGTTAAAAGAAGGTAGTTTTAAGATCTCCATTGAGATATTCTAGGAAAGAATGGATAACAGCAAAGTTTATGGGGCTCTCACATGTAACTCACCAGGCCTTTCTGTGCAACTAGCTCCAATGTCCTCTGGGTTATACAAACGCATGCTATCCCTAACTTAACTTGCAGGCTGGATATGCGCAGAACAGTCATTACCAAAACCACCAGATTCTAAAATCATATTTCCCAGCCAGGATATTCATCTTGTACAATGGACGTATGATTACGGATCGCTTGCAACTCGGACAAGACAGGATATCCTATATATCAAAACTTCAGAAGTTTGGACAATCTGTGAAGCAGACAAGATCATTCTGCCGTGTTAGGATTTCCTTCACTCATCAGAAAGTATTTTACCTAAGTAATTTCTGACATCTCACAGAAATGTTTCTACCTGGGGAGAAGAGGCATAAGCTTGTATGCCCCATGGGATGGGAGCATGAAAACTGCATACGCAAAGCAGGAGGGATCAGAAAAGTTAGGGCACTATCTCCACTTTTCTGCCTGAAGATAAAGGCCCTGTTGTGGACCTACTAGCTGGGCAAAAGTCTGCTATCAGTACTGCAATAATCATTCATTAGGTACTAGCTTTGGTCACCGACACTGCTCCCTATTTTCTTAGAAAGAGAAACCTTCCTCTTGAACAAAAAATATTGGTCTTTTTGCTCAGAGCATAAATGACACTTTTTCCTTTGGGACAGCAATCATCTACAATGCAGTACTACAGGACCTCCTGTTTTTCTTTTCAAAGCACCATAAAGAGATCTCATTAGTTATCTGTGCAAATATGGCACCTTAGCACATCCAAACTGCTCGTTTAAAAGCATTATTATTTAATTATTTAGGATAATCAAAATAAAGGCAAATACTTCCAATCTAGATCCACACCTGCCCACAATCACTCTTGTTCTTGACCTTTTGGAGGATCTCTGCAGTGCTTATTGCCCCTGCTAGCTTGGGGTCATCGAGCACACCTAATTCTAGCACTCAAGCTAGTACGGTACCACGGTACTAACCAACCTGCCCAAACTCCAAACCTGGCCCTGCTCTGAGCAATGGACGGGACTAGACACCCTGCAAAGGCTCCTTCCACACAGGACTGAGCTCTGGTTTGGATTTCAGAAACGCAGAGCAATCAAAGGCAGGCTTACCCAGGGCGTACATGTGGTAAATCATGTAGATTGCACTGAATAGGCAACTCTGATCCATCAGGAATTCACCCCACATTAGCTTTCATCTCACTATTGTGAAACGCTTTGTTGGGAAATATCACAACTTTCTAAAATCAAAGTTTTCCACTAATGTTTTTGCTTTATTCACAGTCTGTTATTCCGTAACAGAAAGAGAAGGAATGATATGAAATGATTCTTTTTGAAGTGGGGAATGGAGAAGCAATTTTTTTGTCATGCAATACACGAAAGAACATGAAGACCATTGATCATATCGTATCAAATAAACCAATCTGATAAACTGATTAATGTGCTGATTTCATACTATCACACGTTCTCTGTTTGATTTACATGTATAATTTATCTTACTCATTTAATCTTGTTAATAAAATATCACATTGGAAGCCTGTGCGAATTGCGTGTTCTCTCCGCAGGTATTAGGATTAAAAACCCGAGGAATCTCTGGATAGTCACTTTGTAAATCTCTGAGAGATGGTACAAAGAAATGCCTTACAGCAGATCCACTACTGATGCTCAAATCACAGCCCAGCTGGAGTCTACGGGAATCTATTTGCATATCAGTCATTCCTTTTGACTAACAACAGAGGTTTCAGCGCTTTTGTGGTGCACATAAACCAATCGGCAGAAACACTGATCACTTTCCTGAGAAATCAATCTCTGCTTCTCACAGCGTTGTTACGTGAAAATGCACCTGCTCCATTTGGATTCAATAAGACAACTATTACAACTGTTACAACATTATTAAGAAAATACATGAACAAGACAATGAAAATGAACTCAACTTTGGCCATGTTTATGATCAAGAAAGGAAAAAAAATTCACGGTCACATTAATTGGAGACAAGCTATCCCTCTGAATACTGAAGAACTGGTATAGAAGAGAGAAACACAGAACAAAGCCACAGACAGCTATAAATCACGGTTTATCTAACCAATCCTAAGCATGCAGGACGGTCCATATTTTGAATATTCACACTCCATTCTCAGTGCAGTATGTTAAAAAGATACTGTATCTGTGAAATAAATTGAAATAACCTCAATAAATGAAGTGCAATCTGCTAATGTATGGTAGAGTTACAAAAAGGGTTATTTCATCAAAAAGCAGACCCGAACAATGCAAGTACTCTACAATGCAGCTACAGATTTTGTTCCACTTTAGGGTGACTACCACTGAAGTTGCTATAGATACAATGTATTCAAAAGGCTGAATTCTGAATAAAAAAATCTTCAACATCATTTCAAGATAATCTTTATTACATACTCAAGCAAATCTGAAAGATCATTGCTGTAAAACTTGCCAATGGAACGCTCATTCACACGGTTTTGAATAATGCAATATTGGGGGAACCTCAGAAAATTAATCCAATGCTACTGTTCTAAAAGTGACAAATCTCTGTTGACTTGTAAAGAATCTTATAGAATTGTTATTTTTTTGGAATGAAATGTGAATAAAATAATTTTGCCTGACTGCAGCACCTGAAATATGCATCGAGCAGAATCCTGTTTAAGATGTGGTATATTCTTTAACCTGGTTTCTTATGCTACCAGATATGTTTTTGTGTGCCTGGCTACCATGAAGTGCTTTAAAACAAGTTGGTTTATTTCAGTTGCATTGACAAAAGACAAAAGTCTAAATGATAACATGTTTCTACCAACATCATGAAAATTAGTAACCAGAAAGACTCTATCAGTGTCTCCTCTTGAAAAACTGCAACATGAGCTTATCCTTTTCTAACAAAGCAGGAAGGGTAAAATCTTGGGAAAATCTTGCTTAAAAAGAAATTCCATCTTTATTTCTACAAAATGAACAAAATGTATACGGCAATATCAGATGTCCTTAGTTAGGTTATCCCTGTGAGAGGTGTCAAGTATTTTCAAAAAAATTACGGCAACTTAGTCTGTCTCTACTACTAGCTCTTCACAAACCCTTGATTGAACAATGATGACATCTCTAGACATCCTTCTTGTGTAGCTGCCAGCTGGCAATCACCTCTTCACCTTATCTTAATAAAGTGCATAATTGTAAAGGCATCTCAGACCCTGAGAAAGGTTCATGAAGTTAAATGTAAAGGGCTATTTAATTTCAGAATTCACTCAACGTGCATAGGTCCAAGTAGGGGTTACTGACTTTCACGCCTAGTATTTTGGGAAAAGCAACATAAAAAAAAAGCCAGCTGCTGCATAATTGATAAACTACAATATCTTGGCTAAATCTAGCCAAGATTAAACCAGAGACAATGGAAATGGCAAGTGACAATTTAATTTTTTGGCATATAAGCAAAGAGATATTTTACTTACCATAGTATGGCATGGGGTTCAAATGTGCAAAATTGAAGGATTAATGAGAAACAAACTGATTTACTCACTGTAATAATCACCATCTTTAATAGTCTAGGCCATGATTTCAGGCTTAATTATAAAGTCCTAAACCCAATGTGTGTTTCTGGAAAAGGGAAAGGCAGAAGAACGAGAAACTCTAACAAATGCCAGCAGTACTTTATCATCTCCAGCAAAGACAACAGAAAATTTATGAAAAGTGAGTTATATCTGGAGAAAAATCTGGGAATTAAGTCATATTTATTGTCATAATTTTGACATTTATGTCATAAATATTTGTTAGTTTTTAAGTCTTAACCTTTTGAAATAACACGCCTAGTGCAAAAGTAATAGTGTGCTTATTTACACAACGTTCCCGGAAGTGATTCTGTGGCACAACAGAAGCACCGGAACCACTGAATAGATCCTAATACATTGGCAGCAAAGTGTGAAGATGCTTGTTAGTGAAATTCAAATACAAAATACCATTTTGCTGAAAAATCCACAAGCTACTGCATGAGGGAAGAAGAAAAATCAGAAAACATCAACAGAAAACATGAGAGCCAGGGGAGATCCCGAGCCCGGGCCTGGTTACCCCAGCATGGGAGGAACCCTGGCAACGTCTGCAGCTCACCCATCGCATACAGACAGATGAGAGACTTGGAAAGGGCACCAGGGTACCCACTGCCGCTTGAAATGAGGCATCAAAAAAGCAACACAACAAAGCCAAGACCAGGATTGCAGCAAAGGTGCACGGAGCAGATCGGTGAGTGTGCTAATGAAGCCAGTCTCTCAGCTGATAGACAACGTTATTGCCATTGAGTACAGAAAATACCCCGTGTTGGTCTACAGTCGAACGGCCACAGCCGAACACTCAGACGCACTGGCGGGCTGGCGAGGCAGGGACGGCAGTGAGAAGGGCACAAACCCTGGGGGAAGCGCGTCTAGGCGTGAGACGTTAGATACTAGAATAACTAAATGCATCACACTATTAAACAATGCTATCAAAATGATTTAGCTCAAAAAACTAAGAAACAGAAAGTTTCGCCAACATAAATAGGCAGATATAAAGTTAACTGCACATAATACTAAAATACTGCAGGCTGCAAAAATTCCTGGCAAAGCACACAACGATGTAAAGTAGATGAAATAAAAAGTCCCAAAAGTTATTTTCCTTGCTCAGAAATACAGCAATCTCTGAATTCGTGTTTATTATGGTGCCCCACAAGTACACCTGACACAGACATGCTTCCAGCTTCAGAACCTGAGATGGGGATTTTCTGCTACGCCGTGGTTTAGTCAGGAAAACGCAGACCCATATTTATCAAGTGCAAAAATGAGATCAAAGAGGGTCATTCACCCCACAGCATTACAGCAACCATCCATGTTTGTCGCTCTTTACAGCTTTGCTGCTGAACACGTTGTTTTTCCCTCCATTTTCTTACAACCAAAAACTACGATTGCCGTAAGAGATGAACGTCCTTCTCCTCGTGGAAAGGCCGCCAACGTATCCGCATCACCACGAGCGTTCCTGCTCGCACAAGAGGCCTGCTCCCTGCAGACGCTTCCTCGCCCTCCGCGCGCACCGAGGATGGGTGTTGGGGCGCATGTGTGGGCACGCGGCGCAGGGCAGACAGGCAGCGAGCGGAGGCGCCGCGGACCCGCCGTGCTGCTGCTCGAGGCACCCGGAGCTCCCCCAGCGCCGAGGTAAAGCAATAGAGGAACCAGGGCCCACAGCGGCCGCACCGTCCCGGCGGGTGCCTCTGAGCAGCGTACGTGCGTACGGATGTATATACACACGTGCACAAGAGAGGGCGCGGGAGGCGTTCCCTCACAGTACTGCCAACACTCATCTTCTGCGCAATAATTGCTCCTACACAAATATTTTGCTTAAGGGAAGCAAAATAAAACTACCTACCCCAGAGCAGCAATTGCAGTCACGGGGATCTCGCAGACGAGGAGACCAGCAAAGCGGAGGACGGGGGCTGCTCCAGAGCCACGAGCGCCTCTGTCTGCTGCAGGATCACGCGTTTTGATTCTTTAACACCACCTGCTCCGTACAGAGTAGCAAGGCCTGGCTCCCTTGCTCCTTTCCTCATAGCTACGAGCAATATCCACTAAAACAGGGCCCAAGCACCGTCCCTCTCCATTAGCTGGTGTCTCGCTTACTCCATCTTTCATTTCTTTGAGGAACGTTTGTTTTCTGGAGATTGAAGAATAACCAGGAGTAGCCAAACATCTTCCCGAATGAGATGCAGGGAAGATGCCTTGAGCGCGGAGGACCCGCACGGAGACCCGTGTCGGCGGCTCCTGCGGAGCGCGGGGCCCTCCGGCTGCCCCGGTCATCGCAGTGCCCGCCAGCCCCGCTGCGGCGCTCCTCCCGCTCTGACCGTGCCGAGCCGGAACACAGCTCTGCCTGCAGGAATTCCTACTCCATCTCTTGAAGACTAACGGACAACTTCCAGTTGCCAGCAGTATCGAGACAAACGAGAACACAACGGGGCTCTAAGGAAGCAGCTTCCCTGGTCCCCTTCTCCCTCGCGCTCTCCACAGGGACGCGCAGCCTGGCCCGGCTCCTTGGCGAGGGCGGCGGCGCAGGGTGCCGGGGTCCCTGGGCTCCCCCCTGCCGCTCCGGTCCCCCCGCTCTCCTGCTGCCCCTTCCCTTCGCCCCGTCCGCCCGTGGGGCCGCCCC
>JAWLRI010000235.1:274059-305148 GCA_034781795.1 Crypturellus tataupa
GGACCGGGGAGGCCTGGGGTGAGGGAGAGCCCCGCGGCGGAGGCGGCCGCGGCCGCGCGTTCCCCTCGCCCTCCTCAGCGGGTCCCTCCAAGTGCTGTGGGTGCCGATCTGCTCTGTTGGGTCAGTCCTGGGGGAACCAGGTGCCACCCGCTTATGGCCCCTCCTCCTCCTCCTCCCTGGCATGCGCTTACCCTGCTGCTGTTTTTCCATGTACAGGGAAAAGATTTAATTCTTAAATTTCTACCGCCTTAGTTGTACATTCTTCATTGGGAAATACTTCAGAAGTTTATTTGCATTGCGTGTGGAAATTTACGAGGTAAGCTACTAGGTGGACCTCCTTAAAAGATACTTATGTGTTAGTATACTTGTATTTACAGTGTCACATAAAAATAGTTCTGATTTGGCGTTCAGCTAAGAGACAAGGATGAGCGAGAGAGGAATTTAGTTTAATATTACACCGTGTCTCAAACAAGCTGCTTGCTATGCAGCCATGTGACGAAGGAAAATTACTGGAATAGAAATTTCTCTTAACTCTAGATCTAAGTAGCCTTTACAGTAAGCGGGAGCCCCAGTTGTGCTCGCTGCGGGGGCGAGCGCCCCGCTCCGCACTGCAGGGCCCTTCCTCGGGGCCTCGGCCCTGCCGAAAGCGAGCGGATGCAGCAGCCAACCCTGATAAACGCACAGGAGCTGTGAACTGCAAAACCGACTCCCCCTGCCTGCCTCCTGGTCTGGAATTCGGGATGTTGCTACCGCGTTTAGCCAAAGCAGGCTGAAGCACAGACGCATTAATTCTCTGCGTGCAGCCGCTCGTACAGTAGGTGGTGGGTGGCGGTGGTATTTCTGAGAAGAAAATATTATTGTGAGAAGAAAGCCAACACACCATTTGACAACCGAGCATTTTTGGTCGGAGAAGGATTTTTTTAACAAGTGCTTGAGTAGTTCTTTTGTGACAACAGTCATTTTGTTCAAAAAATCTCTTTAAAAACTGGGTTTCGTTCCAATCTTAAAGCCGGCTCTAACTATGTCACCTACAGTGACAGTCTATTTAACACAAGTTTTTTTATATAAAATACATATATTGAGTTGTCTGGCGTTTGTGTCACCAATTACACTGTAGCAGCTCTGTGTGCTGGTGATTTTCATCTTTATCGGAAAACACGAGTAACATAATTTTGCCCTTTGGTTGCAGGGAAAGAGACATTATTCCTTCTCTTGCTTGTGGTAGTGAGGAAAAAGGTCAAATTGGGTAGCAAAATTTGTTCCAGGCCTTTTGAGAGGTTTAAAAAGCGTGAAAATCTTCCTAGTCACTTAAAAGTCCCTTAACTTCTCAGAGTACTTCACTTACCGCGAGGAGCAGTGCCTAACGTTTTGGTGTTAGCTGCTTTGCGGCATGCTCGTGTCATGAACATTATCCCACGTGTGGCGCGGGATGGATGAGGACTGACACGTCTTCAGCGGGGGGACACGGCGCCCACATCAGCTGAGCCTCGGCCCTGCAACCGGGGCAGCGACCTGCTTGCATTAAGCACATTAACTGACATTAAAGTCGACTTGGAGGAAATTTAAAACAACAATCAGGAACTCCCTCGAAATCATAACATGTCGTTTTCCAAAATACTTAGACATTTAAAACTGCAGCACTGAGATCTGCAGACATTACAAGGATGTTACCAAGGATGTTACAAGAAGAGTTGCAGCACTTCTCTGAAGTGGCTCTTCTCCCTCAGCAATAGCATCTTATTTATTGCTGTTGTTTCTATTATTTGTGTAGCACTGATGACATTACAGATATTTGAGAAAAATCGTCATGGAAAGGCCTCCTGCATGTAAACCTGATCGGAAGGAGAGATGAGTCTCTGAATGAACCCACACGGGCAGCATGGATTTATGGTAAGGTAGGAGCCAAACAGATTCAAATGGAATTCTCTCAGTAAAGTTTCCTAGTATTCCGCTTCACCAGTGACAATTTTGGCTTCGACACAGAAAGACTACACTTACATTTTTTTACTATAGAAATCTGCCAGATTCTCTGAAATTGAAGCATGTCATTTCCCCTGCCTCTACTTGGAAAACTGTGCAAATGCAAAAGAGTAGCATTTATAGTTTGCATTTAGCTACTGACTCAT
Source organism: Crypturellus tataupa (assembly GCA_034781795.1). NCBI lineage: Eukaryota > Metazoa > Chordata > Aves > Tinamiformes > Tinamidae > Crypturellus > Crypturellus tataupa. Next base: position 276,186 of record JAWLRI010000235.1, read on the forward strand.
TCATATAAGCATATCAATCACATATAATTAAGCTGTCAACACTTAATTTAAGGAGAACTATTGTACTACTTAAAAAAGAAAATATAAATACCATAACAATGTGACAGAAGAATAAAAAACAGTATAACTATGATCTATTTTTATGGTCAAAGAAAACATAGGCCTCTTACTTTTCTCATTATTCCAGTTAAAAATGGGAATTGAATTGTTTAACATTTTAAGCTGGAAAAATCTAAAGCGTATTTAATAGGAGATTTAAATCCACCTGTGCCCTACAGGTGGATCCACACACTGTGCTGTGCAACCCTAGTGGCTTTCATATGCTATATGTCACTTCATCACCTACAGACAAAATCTCAACATGTTTTGAATTTTGATTTGTGTTGGTCAATTTGATTTGTTGTATGTTAGCAGCTTCCAAAATCATTGCTGTTTTATCTGTTTACTTTTCTTCTGCTCCTGAATGATATATTCCAAACAGATTTTGATCTTTGGCATGGTGGCATCAATATATAATTCAAGAATAAATAACTGATAAAATTCAATGTCTTCACTGACCCATTTGATAAGCTAAGTGCCAAGTGATTTCCTTTCATGTGCTGGAGTACCTATGCAAGGAAAAGATGTTATATATAAAAAAAAAAGATAAAAGAAAGAATCTTATCCATTGATTTTGATTATTTCTTTAAAAGCTAGGAAAGGATCCTGACTGACTTTTCAGTAAAGCTAATTATCACTTTACTCAGCAAGTATCCTAATGAAGCAAACCTAAAAATAATGGAAGTTATCCCAATACTATACTCAGCTCAGCACTTTGATTGATTATATTTTCGTTGCGGGGACATCCAATAAATAAAGTGAAAACAATCAATACAGAATTGTATTTTATTTTTTTGAAAGAGTTCTTTTTAAAAAGATTAGCAGAGTTTTGAACATGGTCAGATCCTCTCTTCAATGGCAGATACGTATTACTTGCATGACAGGTCATAGATCAAAATTCCTGAAATCTCCTTCTTTAGAGGACTACATAAAATGTTGATGCTGTAAACACGGATAGCAATCTCTAATTCAAATGGATTAAGTATTACATTCTTCTAATTGCTATGTCATATCCAGGCTGGGCAATTATAAAAGAAAAGCATTAGTCTTAGAATAAAGTATATTAGACATGCGAGGCACGTAAATATCTCTCCTTCCCAAGGCAATAAGGCCAGGAAGAGCAGGGCTAGGGTGTGCAGAGAGACCATAGTAACTTACAAATATTTCCAGAAAAAAAATCTAATACAAGAAATGTATGATACTGGGCAGGTTATGTCTCGCTACTTGCACCAAACAGTTAACAGTCTTAGCTTCTTGGAGCAAATGGCTTTGTTGCATTTTGCATGTTTTCAACAGACTTACGGCAGTAACAAGGAAAGCCTCTCTAAGGAATGTTGCAATAATCATATTTCTTTGTAAAATATGCAAAGAGTTTCTGCAGAAGCCATACAAAAAAAATCTTCGTAAGTCCTGCCATTGCACAGGGGAAAATGATTTTAAAAATGGTCATGGAGAGAAAAACCTCTTTCATAAGTCAAAATAATTAAATAAAGATCACTTCACAATACCATCACATAATTTTCCACAGCAAAAACATCAGAACAAGCACAAGAAGAGAGCTAGGAACTGATCTGATAGCACAGTTAATATTAGCCATTAGAGATTAATTCTATAAAATTCAAATCTAATTTGTTGGCTTTTATTGACCAAGAATTCAGTGTTAGGTGAAGCGTTGCAACACAGACTTCTGAAACTTCTTGTCATTAGCACCATCTTTCAGAAAGCCAACTAGGCAACAAGCGTATCCCCTTATCAGATGCACTGAAAAATAAGTAATTGCTTGGCAAGATACTATCTACAGAATGAAAGGTCAGACTTATATTGCCAATAATGTCTTTAATTTATAATTAACAATAATTCAACAGTTTAGCCTTTCCCTAAAGAAAAAGGTTAAGATTAAATAATTATAGAAATGTTTTTGTAGCTCTGATGTGAAAGAGCTGGGACTGTTCAGCCTGGAGAAGGGGAGTTTGAGGGGGGAATCTTATCGGTGTGTATAAATATCTGAACGTGGGTGTAAAGAGGACTGAACGAGACTCTTTTCAGTGGAGCCCACAATAGGACAGGAGGCAGCGGGCACCAACTGAGACACGGGAAGTTCTGTCTGAACACGAGGGAAAAACCCTTTCCTGTGAGGGTGACAGAGCCTGGAACAGGCTGTCCAGAGAGGCTCTGGAGGCTCCTTCTCCAAAGAAACACAAACCCCTCGGGATGCCACCCTGTGCCCCTGCTCTGGGTGTCCCTGCTGGTGCAGGGCTTGGACTAGATGATCTCGAGAGGTCCCTGCCAACCCCAACCATTCTGTGAGTCTGTGCTTTTGTGATACTGCATTTCCAGTGCTATATAGACATCCAGATACCGCGGTACCTCCTTTGGTTGTTGTAGACAAAATGGTCTGGCTGTGCGGTTAGTTCACACGTGGCATTTTACAAGCTGGGCATGTAAAATATTTCAATAGGTTTCGGTTGACACCTGGAGGATCGAGGCAGCGGGGCATATCCCGGGCACGCCGCTCTCTGGGAGGGCTTAGCTGCCCTGGGAAAGCAGAGCGGGCTGTTGGGGCAGGAATGGTGCTTGGCCTCCCAGCCGGAGCGGCCGCGCCGCAGGAGGGGAAGGTGGGTGGGATTGTCGGGCGCCGTGGGATTCTGGCTGATTGTCAGAAGAGCCTCGCAGCGCTTCGCTGCGCTGAGGAATTCAGAACAGGGTTGAATTTATTCCCAGAACCCAGGGCTTGCAGAGGTAGCACAGACCTCCATCAAATGTAACTTGGCAAGATGAGAGGATCTGAACATAAGGTAAAATGCGGTTCTTTCATCCCTGAGACATTTTCAGCTGAAGTCCGTATGTTTCTAGTTATTTTTCATATGAATAAGATGTCCTTTGAAACAGGTTGACTGTGTTTCCATGTTACTGCTTTCCTGCATTTCTAAGACTCTTAAAATACTAATGAGCCTGTCATTCCAATTGCCCTAATACTTAATCTGTTTTGGGTGTCAGGCACAAAACTCAGGGCACTTTTGACAAGATGGTTTTTGCTGTTGTACAGTAACATAAAAGCCTATCCCTAAAGCCTAAGCATTTGTCAATATGATAAACAAGATTATCTCTCAGAAGCTGAGTTGCTTACTTGCTCTGATGCTATCAGTGCTTAACAGAGTACTAACAGATGAATAGAGCATTAGAAAATACATTAGCTTGTATTAGGTATTTGCAAAGATAATAGTTAAAAAAACATTTATATTTGCCAGATACTTCAATAACTGAATGTCCACCCATTCTAACAGGAAGACACATCAATTAAGTTTGAAACACAAACCATCTGCATAGCTCGTTGCATTACTCTAGCTTAATGCCATCTCTCCTCCGAGCGATTTAGCACAGATTTATTAAACAAACAGAAATGTACTCATTTTTCAATTGCCTTATGCAGCTGGATAACAGACACTAATAATAATTGCGTTCCTTCAGGCCTGGGTGTTTTGAAATGCTCATAACTATGGCTAGCATGATGACCTTTCGGGTGCTCATTTATGTTCTATTATTTCAGAGCCTTGGCACATTCAGCAAACACGACAGGGGACAGAGCTGCCCTTGATGCAACTGCGACGCGATGTGTTTGTAGGGTGAACTGAAGGAAGGCGTTCAGCTCCTCTCCTGCTCAAAGCAAAAGAAAATCACAGAGGTAAATGCGTAGTTGAGTTCTCCAGGGAGCTGCCTGTCTAGATTTGGAACAGATAAGAAGTCAAAAGAAAGGACTAAGAATGGCAAAAGTTTGGGGGGGGGGGAGGGAAGAGTAGTAGAAGAGATAGTTTTCATTAGCAAGTGTTGTAGGTATTTTCATTTATTCTGGATGAGCCCCCTGTGGAATCCAATGAATTTGCTGGAGGACAAAGCTGCCATTCTTTGCCACTTGGAACTTTGTGTAGACTTTCAAAAGCAGCCCGTATTCAGCAAGGAGTAATCGATTGCCTCCTCTACGTTATGCCAAAAAGCCATTACTGCGCTTGAATCCCGAAAACAAACCTGGCCACTAGCTGTTTGAAAACAAGTTAAATGAGTCCTACCTGGTGGACGGCTCAACTTCTTGCAGACAATTTGTGAAGGAAAGTTGTCTCAGTACCAGGTTATTGACTTACACGGCTAACCCTGAAGATGATCCCCCACCACGTTCCATGGAGTAGGACTGCGGCTGGAATACTTTATGTGATTAAGAGCAGAAAACACTCCATCGTCATCATCTGCTCTTCTCCTTTAACCTCCAATCCAGTAGTAGCTGATACTGTATTCAAACAGCATTAAAAAGCTAGTCTGTAGAGTGTGTATAATTGAATTTGCACATACATGAATTTGAGCATTCATGAAGGTCACATAGTTTTTAAATGTTGAACATTTATGAATATGTTTTTAAACACTTTTGAATGATCATCTAAGAGCAGGAATTGTAAGTTGAGCTTATGAATCTGAACATCAGAGAATGACAAGACAATAAGTGACAGCAGATACTATATATTCACTATATATTTCTCCTAGTTAATCACCTAACTTATATGAGATTAGAAATAACCCTCGTAATGATCAGGGTGTATACAAACATATTTCTGGCACATAGTCATGCTGACTAATGCATAATAATAAAAAAATAGATTTGTAACAATGCCTGAAGCCTTGCTCTCTTAAAAGGACCACACTGCAGGAGCCTGGCCTCTTTTGCTTTGTGTGTGCAGTATGTTTCAAAGAAAGTCCGTGTGAAGTATGAAATTATCCATTATATAAGGCTGAATCCTCATAAATACAGATATATTTGTTAACACTTTTCATCTGAAAATCTCAAAGCACTTCAAAGAAGAAAAGGATTTTTCACTAAGCATGCGGTATGGATGGTAAAAGGAGACATAAAGCACCTAACCAGATTCAGATGAAAAGTCGGTCACTCAGTCGCAAGTAAAAAGTCTTTGCACACTTCCCTTCTTAATCATCAAATCAATTACCTTATTAAAAACATATACAACCGATGCAGCTCTTTGTACGCTTTGTAGCTGCATGGACTGGAGACCTTTTTAGTAAGTTTGTTTGGTTTTTCATTAGAAATCACACTGCAGCCTTCTGCTTTGTCGTAGACACGGCATCTCCCTCCCCAGTCTATCTGCATGTTCGTTAGTGCCTGACAGGTGCTTTTCCTTCGCGATGCTTTGCCAGCAGTACACTGCAGCCACTTCCCTAGCTGTGCACAGATTGACTTGTAGCCCTGTTCTCGTGCTGCCTGCATTAAACATGACGTACACCAGAAGTATGTTTGCTAGCCACAGGCAATTCCGTATGTGCAGATTACATTTGGACTGCAGTAATGAGCATGAAATCTACGTAGTTATAGTATATAATTTTAAGGGAAAGACTCCTAATAAGCAGCAGCTTCTCTAGATGCTAGATTTGCCCAAAGCAAACACGATAATTTTGTTCTCATCTCCAAAAAATGCCAAATATTTTATTTTTACTTCAGGACTGCTATGGAATAAGTTGTGACAGTGTCAAAATTTGGCAATGAGCTTTTCAAGAAAGAACCTTGATCATTAAAAATTCTGATTATATTTCTGATTATATATTATAGTTTTCATAGGGTATTTATCATTTATCTACTTACCGATTTTGTGAACTCTAAATCCCTTAAAAGATTTAAAGGAAGAAAAAAGAAAAGGGTAAAATGTATCCTTTTCCTGGCAGCCTTTATTCATTAGCAATAGCACAGAAGCACAGACAGCTGAGGTTGGCAGGGACCTCTTGAGACCACCCAGTGCAACCCCTGCTCCGGCAGGGTCACCCAGAGCAGGGGCACAGAGTAGTCTCCAGAGGAGACTCCACAGCCTCCCTGGGTACCCTGCTCCAAATATCCGCTACAGGCTTTTAGACTTTGATGTATTGGATTCTGTGTGTGTGTGTGTGCATGCATAGTGCTTAGATGCAATCTGAAATGCAGCTCTTGAGCGAGAGCACCCAGCGCTTTACGCAGGAGCCAGGCGATGGAGGGGCTGTGCCGGGCTGCGGGCCGGGAGGGCACCAGAGGGGCCTGTGCTCCACGGAGAAGGCACCTTCCAGCTGAGGGAATCACTGGGATTCCCGGTGCTGGGGCAGCGCGGGCTCCGCGGGGCTCCGCGGGGAAGCAGCGCCGTCCGGAAGGCTGGATCCCGCTGCTGCAGATGGAACATTCCTTAAGCCTTAGAACTTGCGACACATTAAAACACATGGGTAGCAATCCTCTGAGGAGAAAAAAAAAGCTGATAAGATTTCCTAGCACCCAGCTGCAGTTAAAGACATTTATATTCTTAAATGCATATATTTAAATATAAAACTGATTTTAAAATAATGTTTATAACTACAGACACTTGTAAAATTATTAAATGTAGCTCAGGTACAAATGGAGAAGATAAAAGTGTAAGAACGCTCCCCATGTGGCAGGTTATGTAATGAACCCTCAGGAACGCTGTTTATAGTAGCATTTACTGGCTCGCTGGTATTTACTCAGGAGCTGCTTGGTGTGTGCAGCATACTAAAATCCAGGAACAAAGTCTGCTCCTGCTGTGAGTTATATCATGTATTGAAATGCGAATACATGGTAATCCAAATGAATCAGTTAATTGGAGCAAAGACTCTCTTGAAGTCTGGTAATTAAATACCATTTAGTTATTATAATTAGGGGGAAAAAAGAAACCAAATCTCCCGGACAGGGAATTGCGGTGCCCCTTCCTTGTGGGCAGTGTCTGAAACAAATGCAACAAGCCCACTGCAGAATTAGCAAATTCGTCTGCGCGGTTCCTGCTACCACAGCTCTGATTACTGCCAGTCTGCAGACTTTGGAGGTGGCTTTGTGTAAATTTACTTAGGATAAAGTTTACTACTTGACAACAAATACTCAAAAAGGCTACCAGTGAACCCTGACAGAGGCGTGAACCTGAAACACAAAACTGTGCTTTATGTTTTTGTAAAAAACAATTAACACCATTGAGAGAGACTGATAATGTCTGCTGGCTTAACACAGCCCAAGAAGCAGCCACAGCAAAGAAAGATTTGTCCTTGGCCACAAAAGAATTAACTATCTAGCTTAAAAATCAGAAACGTTTAAATGTATGAGAGCTTCGAACAGTATTTTCAGCTGAAAACAATCTGCTTTTCTATAATGTGTAACTGGAAGAGCTAGAATATAATTATGCCATCCAATTTATGTGATTCAGCTATTCGCATGCAAGGTTTACGTGTTGCTCTGTGAAACAATCAGGGAAATGTAAGAGGTAAAAATGGGGGCCAGGTCAATGCCAAACGGTCAGTCAGAAGAAGGAAGGAGGAGGTGGCTGTCCTGGACTAAGGACTTGCAGCAGAGAAGAGGCTTGGGTAGCTGCTGTTTTGCGGATGTCTAGTGCAGGGCCCGGAGAATGCACAGGGAGCAGGGAAGCTTGAACCCCTCTGGGAAGCTCTCCAAGCGAAGAGGTAAGGTGCAGGATTCCTCACACCTCTGCAGCTTCTCGAAGCCTTTCCCAGCCGTGGTCCCTGCAGCCAAGGTCTCTTCTGGGCCCTCACTAGCACTTTGCCCTTCAAAGAGACGCTGGGGTGCGAGGGGCTCCGTCCCCTCTGCTCCTAACCGCGGGTGTTCGCAGGCCTCGGGCAGCACCCGGGGCTGAAGGCAGTTCAGAGCTGGCGCCAGCCTGCGTGTGCGGCGGCGGCTCCCAGCGCGGGGGTTCATGACCGGGCTGCCCGTTCGGGTGGGAGGTCCACGGCGCGGATGTGCCCTGCGGTCCGGCAGGCGGGTGCTGCTGCGGGCTTTATGACGCAGCAGCTCCACAGAGGAATCCTGCTGCTATCGTCGGCTATCGTCGGCTTGGGTACATCTCTTCATGTACTAAAGCATTTTAAAATAGCTGTTAAATGAACAGAGTACCCACGTTTCAGCTGATGGAGGCTATTATTTGTTTTGTTTGTTGGCAGCAGCAACGAGTATCTAAAACCTATATATTATATGCATTTTTAAGTCCAGATTTTTCATAACAGACACTATATACTGCTGATCCATATGCAGGTTTCCGCAGATGACCAATACACATTTTTTTCTAAGGGAATCCCATATTCTTTATAGATTTCCTTATGCCAGGGGTGGCATAAGGGTGGACCCAGGGGTGGGCCTCCCGCTAAAGGCAGCAGGCCCTGGGTTAGACAGTTGCTGAATGTATTTGAAAACCATTCACAGGAAGTTTCTTTATTTGACCCTTGCAGTTGCTTGTTTTAGAATTGTGGTTTTCTTCTACCTGCCCTTTCTTCATTCATTCCTTTCTGTATTCAGAACTTTTCTGCCAGTCAGTTCTACCCCAGCTTAAAATCACGGTCCTTTCTGCAGCTTTCCTTGCTCCCATGTTTCCCTCTCTTCCATGTAGTCCTGGCTGCGGGGTTGCATAGCCCGCTGAAAGCAGAATACAGACCGAGAGAGAACAAAGACAAGGAGTGACTTACCGGAACACGTAGAGCAAGTGATGGGGCCGCTGAAGCGGACACTGGCAAAAATGGGAACTGAGGGGAACAGAAGTACCAAGATATCACCTGAAAAGTATAGCACAGAGCCCTGACAGCACGTCAAGAAATCCTGATCTATTTTATCACATGAAGAATTGACAGTGTTGTGACAGTCCTGCTAGATTTACTGCCTACTTCCCCATCTGCAAATAAGCCGACCGCTACCCGTGTCTGAGGAGAAAAACGGTAGAAGCTTTGGTTCATCCAGACCATGAATATAGGATGCATCGAGGCTGGGTTGTGGTTTTGTAGTCTGCGCCCCCTTACCACAGCTGGACTGGAAGAAAAGAACACTATATATATATATGTATATGTATATATTTACCTCTGAGAACCTGACAAGAGTTTGTACATATTATCTTCATAGAACTTGTGTGAAAAAACACCCTTTTTCAGTCTGCATAACCTTCATAGGAGAGAGTGGTCAAGGAGACCCCCCAGCACTGTGGCAGAGGCCTGGACCCCGTTTCCACGTGGAGATGCTGACGTTTCCCTGCGGAGGGGCAGAAGGGAGCGCGTTGGGAGCAGAGATCCAGGCCAGCAAACCCACCAGACTGCCAGCCCAAGGACCGCCCAGCGCCACCGCCAAGCTGTACTCGTGGGCTGAAACTGAAGTACCTCAGAAGAACCATTCCTGAAAACACACCAGCGTGCGTTTCATATGTTTTGTCCCTGCTTTGGGGATATTTCATTAAAATTTGAAAGATTCCCTTTCACATTGCTCTGCTAACATGATTAACATGCATTTTCAGTTCTGTGGTATACAATGAGTTTTAAACGGAGTGTTTAAGACAATTTCAGTAAGCCGATCTGAACATCCTCCAGAATTTTCAGCCAGGGAAATTGCACCTACATGAAGGAAATTTGTGAATTTAGGTTGGAATTAAATATCCAGAAATAGATTGTTACTTTTTTTTCCTCAGTATTCACTTATCTGATTTCTACAGGAAAATAGAAAATAAAAGTTTTACTCACAGAATGTGAGTTCATAGTTCACAGAATGTGGTTTATCATGCTCTGCACAGCTAGAGAAGGCTTTCAGGTGGGGAGATCAGTTTCAGAAGGAAAAGATCCCTTTGCTTCTACAGCCTGAAACAGATCTGAGGAAACACAGATGATGAACATCGTGTGAAGAAATGGTGTCAATTATCATCCCAGAGATCAAACAAAAATACTTCAGATGAGTACGGTATAATGTACAATCAGGGGAGTACAGGCAAACTACTGGCACCGTAATGCAACAATTTGAATCTTGTCACATTTACATAAATTGGTAGAAAAAGATGATGTTAAAAGTCTGTCAGTACAGATGAGACAGTCTGCAGGCTAAACCTGTGGCAAATTTGGTTAGAATTTTAATACTGTCCTCTGCTTTTGTAGAGGGCTTTTTTTTTAATCCATTTTTCCTTTTTTCAAGTAAGCCAAGCAATCACTTTTACCTATGGAAGTTGGTTAAAATGGCCAAATTCAGGTTTTCAGTTAGCAAGATGATTCAAATACCAACCAAAAGCAGAGAGGGCCCCTCTGAGAAGCCAACTTCTGCAGGCAGGCGTTCTTGAACCGCAGCGGGACTGTCCTGCAGCCAGTTCACTCACTGCTGTCCATGCAATGAACATGGCTCAGGGCATCAAAAAACTGCTGGAATCCGAAGTCTCAAGTTCTGGTGTTACAAGTTCAGGATGAAACGTGCAGGCAACTTAAAGCAGATAGCAAAAGCTAAGGGCGATGGGTTCATTCTGATAAAGGCTGGCTGCGGACACGGGAGCGCCGGGAACGGTGCCCGGCTGTTGGCTGTGCTGTTGCTGTGCTGACAGCGGCCTCCGTCCGCCGGAGCAGGAGGGCCGCGTCGTGGGGGGCCGGCGCGCGCAGTGCCCCGTGCCAGCGGCACGACGCAGCCTGCCCGCGCTGGCAACGGGCACTGCGGCCAGAGCTGCCCTTCCCTCGGCGGTGCCCAGCGGGGTGCCGGGAAACAGCCGTGCCCTGTGGCCGGGGTAGGAAGACGCTCGGGGAGCTGTTCACATCTCAGTGCTCCGCACGGCTTCGCTTCAAGGACTCTTGTTCAAACACACCCTGAAAGCCCTTCTGCAAAACCTAGACACGTGCGTATGTGCAGCAAGAAGAATCACAGGTGATGATGTGCCTGTGTGCAGCAGGAGGAATCGTGGAGAGCCGCTCGGTGACCTGCTCCTCCTCGTGGATACTTGGCTGCGGGCTGCGGCTCCTGCCTGCAGGAAGTGCCGCGGGGAGCCCGTGCCAGCGCGGGCCCTCACCCTGCCCGTGCCCAGGACGCGACTGGGGCTGCTCCGTGCGCCCCGCCAGCCCCAAGCATTCGGCACTGCAACCAGGCAGCTCCCTGCAGAGCCGCGGGCCCCGTGAGCAGCTTCGCAGCATTCCTGGTGGGAACGCGGGCAGGAGCGCCTGCCCTTCCCGAGGCTGCGGCCACGTGCAGAGGCGCGAGGAACCGGGCTCAGCGCATGCTGGTGACTAGCTGCCACGCGCGCAAGAGGCCAGCAGGATCGCTAGTGACCCCTGATTTCAGTGCATAGACACTGCGTACGATAAGCACAGATAGGCATTACTACAGCGGGAAAAAAATGGAATTTTAAGTAACAGTCACTTACGTAGAGTGCAGAAAGAAGTGCCTGAAGTGCAAACAGAGGGGAGGCGTGCAAACAGATACGCCAAAAGGAAAAGAAACGAGCAACAAGCACAAGGGTTCAGCAGGTTACTGAGGTATAAGAGCTTTTGTATCCTGCAAGAAAAGAAACCCAGCTGAAAGACGGAACGGGGCCCTTCATAAGTGAGGACAGCAGGAGCCGTGGCTGGGGCTGCACGAATGGTTTGAGCAGCAGATTTGCGTTGAATTGAAGCTGCTGTGTGAGCGCAGCCGGCTGCAGGTTTGATGGTGCCGCTGGGGCTGCCGGAGCAGTGCAGCTTCCACGGCCCCTTCAACTGCCCCTGTCCCGCGGTCGCGGTTCCCTTCACCGCCCGCCGTGCGGTGCACACCGGAGACCCTACCCGAACACCACTGGGGCACGTCTGCGCCTAATCTAGATCCATTTCTGCCTCCTTTGCACATGGGATTAAAAAAAAGACAGAATTTGAGAGAATTCTCTGCTGTTTAGACGTTCTTTACTCTCTCAGGGCAGGATGTAGTTGTTTATTCACTGTGTTCCTTATTTGAATTGACAGGAATAAAATGGTGATATTTTTTCCCCGTGCCAGGTACCCTAAGCAGTGTGGATATTCTTCGTCTTGAAATTCTTTCCATATTCTGAACTTTCAGATACATCAAACTGCAGTTAACTGTAGTTAACTCGGCTTCATCATGAGCTGAAGATCAAATAATCTCACCCACATGTAGGCAATCCTAGAGTTTTAGTAAGCCCTGGAGAGAAGCACCCTGCCCAGGGAAGGCTTTTCTCAATGTACAGCAAGGACTTACGGGTTGAAATCCAGAGGGATTTCTCAGAATCCCTTCTGAATTGATGAAATCCAGGCAGATACAGTAGAGCATAGGCATATTCAGAACAGTAGTAAGACCCCAAGGATTTTCCTTCTAGCTTCTAGTTCTGCCTTTTTAATGCATATCTGAACATGATATTGGTGAATTCCCCTCCTACCCAGAACCTGTCTGTGACAAAGAGGTGCAGACTCATAAACTGCTTTTCTCAACCATTGATGTTTCTATCAGTTCCAGTTTCCAACTTGAAGGATTTCTGTCGTGTCCTGGAAGTGCAGAGAGATGTTACCTGGTTCAAGTACACAGCTGCGTGTGATAATGCAAACCAGAACCCCACCAAGAGTTTGAAATGTGAGGAAATCATCCCACCCTAGGTTTTCTTGCTGAATTCATGATTTAAATTGCATAAACCATACATAAAAAGGTCATGATGAAATAATTTATGGCCCTATTATACCATGTAAATGAGACATGAAGAGTGGCATGGAGCATGGTTGTTTTTACACGACTGTGCCTCAGCCCTCTTTCTCTGATGTTAGGTCTCACAGCTTTACTCACAGTAAATTCATCCTTTTCTGTGTTTAAATTCTTGACTAGGACTTGTGTGTTAACCCTGTTTCCAGTAAGCTTAAGAAATTTGCAGCCCTCAGACAGGAATTCAAAGCTAGAGATAGGGAATTATCAGACTGTTTCCTTAGTGCATGCTCTAAGGGTATCAATGAAGCAGAGCACCAGCTCTTGCAGTCTTGTTAGAGTAGCATTAATAGTAGCATGTAATACAGCATAAGTAGCATATATAGCATATAAGTAGCATATCATATATAGTATCATATAGCAATAGTAACATTAATTGATGGAAAAAAAAAAAAGTCCATGCTCCCTGTGCTCCCAAACTGTCCCTCGCATCCTGTTTTTTGGAACTTCCATTTGGAGGGTGCAGTTCATCACATGTGGCACACTGGGAGCACAAGGGTGGTCTGTGCCAACAAGATCCAGGTTATTAAGGCACATTTTCTGGAAAAAAAGAGTCAACCAATGCCTATATTATATTTATCAAAGATCCTCAGTCATAAAATAATTACATAGCACCTTTCACCGTTGTTGTTGTTACTCGTTTGTAGTTTTAGAGGCTGCTGTGAGGTGGGTGCCTGTTAACGCGGTCGCCGTGTTCTGGAAGAGGAGCGGGGTGAGGAGGCTGGACCACACGGCGGTGCCAGGCGGGACACGGGTGCCCAGCCCGGCTGCTGCCCGGCTCCCGCTCGCGGAGCGGCGTCTGCACTGGCCCTCCCGCCGGCCGCCCCGCGCGCCCCGCGGGATAGCGGTGGTTAAATACAGTTACTGGAGGAGCTCACGCGTGTTACCGTCTGCTGGTGATGAAGACTGTTAGAGCGAACGCCTGCTTCCTAGCCTTCGACACGGCTGGAGGGTTTTAACAAACACTGTTGTGCAAACTGTGGCTTTTCAGTAGCTGTTTCCTCCATGAAGGACGTAGGTCTGCATATTCTTAGAGCAGCCACTGCGTTATGAGCGGGGAAGAGCTCAGCCACGCAGAATTCCAGTCTTTCCAACGTCTCCAGCAGCTCTTGTGCACTGCTAAACAGCTCTGGTGACAGAGGACGAACCCATCCCCTGCTCTAAGGGCATGGAAAGGGGGGATCTTCTTGGCTTCATGGTTTGTTAATGCAACGTGCAGACATTTCACGGAAGCTGCCGGACCCCAGCGGGGCCTGGCGGTTAAGTGAAAGCTGTCAGTGGTCCTCGTGCTCTGGATGGCTAGGTAATAGGAAAGGGAAAACCGGGAAACAGCACTCAAAACTTAGATCGATGGTCCAAACAAGTGAAATAGACTTAATTAGGTCTTAAAAGTGCAATGGGGAAAACATATTTTCACATTTTCCCCTGCCGCTCGCCAGCTGCGTGGCTAACAGCGATCTACACGGACGCTACAGCTATGCATCCATAACCAAAGTTTGTTACTGCAGTGTTTTAGGGTGGTTAACTGGGAATTTTGCACCCTAATGGGTCTGAACAGGATCAAGAAGGCAACATTTGGATCACAGACGTTGTGGAAAGTTTTTACAATTATAGTTGATTTAATGTAAGATAAATAAGGCTTTAGAGACACTATTGATTCATATGAAAAGGATTGTACATAAAAAGATTTATTTAATTGCTTTTGCATTTTAAAAGTGTAGGTTGCAGCAGTTAATCACTCTGAGTAGAGATATGAAAATGTCCTAGTGATTCAAAGCGCATCAGCTGGGTTTTTAGCGTTCCAGGGGAGGACAGAACGAGTTCTTGGAACAAGGCTAATGGGGAACCTCACATTTAAACTGAAAAGTTGAAAATGAGGCACAGCGACATTTGTATAATTGGCATGGAGTGGCCATCCTTGGACGTCAGATACGCACACGCAAACACCTCTGAGAAGGAAAGTGTTAAAAACAAGAGATATCTCAGTTTGCGCTTCGTGCTGTGCTGCTGTAACTTGCCCAACAGAACCCCTCTGTAGCGCTGTTCCCTTCTGAAGAGCTGTAGCAGGAAGGTCACTCTCCACAGGGCTTACTTCATCTCGGGGTTGGTGGTTTTACACCGGAGCCCTGTTCTCACAGCGCGTTGTACAGCTGATGGAGGCCTCGCTGCCTTTTGGGGAAGTCAAACGTAGGACAGCGTGGGGACGAGCTGCCCCGTGTGCAGGCCCTGGCGTGGTTTTCCGTTGTCCCATGGGACGCAAGGTGAGTTATCCTCACCGCAAAGGGGGTTCCCTCTGGCGGCTCCTCCGCTGTGTCAGTGCGTGGGCAGACCAGGCGCACACACACACACACAAAATGCATCACGTGGCATTCGATAGCGGCGCATCAACGCAGGGGTGATTCATCCTGTGGTTGAGAAAGGTCCTTCTGTCCCAGGTGCCCTGCACAGTAACGTAATTCTGCAGCTCGTTGCTCTGGAAATTCCCGCTGAAGTAGCTCAGCTCCTGAATCCTTCCCCCTGGGCTTGCTGGGCGCCTTGCAGGAGGTGTGAGCTCCTTCCCCTTCCTCCCTTCCCGCACGCCCCAGGCAGAGGGGATGTGCTGGGCTGCTGGACAGCGCACGGTTCTTGGGGAATCTGAAAATACCGGGAAAAGGAACCGATACATCCGATAGCGGGAATGCAGCAGCCCAGCAGGAGTCACCAGGAGTGACTTCACATGTACTGCAGACATGTGAATTAGGCATTGGGAATTCACAGAAACAGCATTTGGGGTGGTTTGTGTCATTTTCAAATATTACTACTAAAGACTTCAAAACCATTTCCAAGATGAAAATAGTGGTGAAGCGCCGTGACAGAAGGTGTGATTTGCTGAATGTGCTGCGGCTCTTCCTGCTGTCCCTGGTGAAATGCCGTCCTTCGCCGCACGCAGCAGCAGGCTGGGGGCTGGCAGGGAGGCCGGCCCTGCAGGAGCAGCAGCCGGTTCCTCCGGGCACCTTCGTGTCCCCGCGTGCGCTGCGGGGCCGGTCGGTGCTGGGCGCCGCGGTCCGTGCGCTCCAGCCTTGGCGCCGCGGTCCGGCAGCCCCCGAGGCGCAGCGCGGAGAGTGGAGCCGCCGACCCCCTGCTCCTCCGCTGGAAATCGGGAGGCTCAAAGCAGTTCCGTAGGAATCCGGGGTGCCTCCAAGCTGATTCCCTACCTTCCTCAGCCCAAATGAAAGCGGCCTTAAGGGTGTTTTCTGGAGGAAGAGCTTAAGTTGCTCAACAGCCATGGTATTTTTGTCCGAAATGATTAAGTATAATCTTACCCGGCGTTTTCCTGGGTAAAGACAATATTGACTGATTGAGTGCGTGTCCCCTTGCTGAGGCCAGCCCAAATTACGGGCCATGGGAAGTTAAGTTTCCAGAAGCAACCGAAAATGCAATAGCTGGTGGTGGGTTTCCTCATTCAAGTCTGTCTGACAAAGCAGATTAGAGCATAGCAGGGGTTAAAGGGGATGAAGACGGGCCTGCTAATGCCGAGACCTCAGCTGGTGCCGTAAGTCTGACCCTCGGAAAGTGGGTCACGCAGCAAGCACGACCTCCGCTGCATGTAAATAACATCTGGATCTCATTTTAATCACAGCCAGATAGCAGCTGGGAGAGCAGGAACGAGCCGCCATTTGGCTCCAGAAGTTAGGCCCAGAAATAACGGGAATCTGCTGCATTCCTGTGTGTGTTGAAACTCGAATACCTTAGAAGTTTGCCAGCTTAGTTTCTTTATGCCAAATATGCAAATTATTCTGATTACTACTAACTCATTAAATCTAAGATATGTAAAACAGTGCCACATCAATTAAATTGTAATAAGGAGATAGAGAGTATTACAGTTTTTCATCCAAATTATACATATTTATTTTATGCAGAAACGGTTGTTTCAGAAAATGTGCAAAGCAAGTTGTGATATGCATTCAGTAACATTTTTTGCTCTAACATCAGTATGCAAAATTGTAATAGCGGTTCTTATTTTATATCCCATTCTGTTACGCAGTCGCTATCCTTGACTTTCACGAGCACGTGTACCCTCATTGCGTGGTGCAAACCAGATTTTTAACTATGTGCAGACCTGGGAACTTGGGTGTTTCACAGCGCTCGTGACTGCGGATCGTTCCTGACTGGAGATGCAGTGATCCGGCGCAGCCCTGTGTTTGTAGCAGGGCTGGGAGCGCTCCCGTGACAGCCGGGTGGTAATGCTGCAGCCAGAGCCGTGGGCGAGCGCGGGCGCCGGGCTGCAGTGAGCAGGGGCTGCAGCGAGCGCAGGTTGCAGTGAACTCCAGGCTGCAGTGAACTCCAGGCTGCAGCGAGCGCGGGCGGGTGACCCGCTGCCAAGTGCAGGTTGCCCCCTGCCCCGAGGGTCTGCGCTCCTGTGCTCGCTGTGCCCTGCAGCGCAGCGGCGCGCCGCGTCCCGTGGCGCTGTGCCCTGCGCTGGACATCTGGAGCGCGCTCTGAGGAGACAGAGACCTTCTGAGAGCGCTCGAAGCACAGGAAACCATTCCCCTCTTTCAAACACTGTTGTGCTTCATCTCCCGTCCCATGGAGCAAAATCAGCAGCTAGAGGATGGGGAAGAGGGGAAAACTTGCTAAAGTAGTTTGGAATACGCTCAAGAATTATGCACAATCAAATGTCTTTTGCGTAGAAATCCTCTACAATAGCACTTCTAACAAGAACAATAGAAGTGGGTTTATCACATAAACATCGTAATCACAAATGGAAAAAGATACAAAAAGCATTTATTTTTTGTCTAGGTGCAAATGAACAATTTTTTTTTTAATCAGTGTATTTTAACACCCCTAATAACGAGAGAAAATTGGATTAGGATCTTCTAACTGTTATTGTGCGGGGCACAGCAAGTGCTGCTGATTTACAGCAGCGAGTGCAAGAGGAGGTGTCACTCGTGCAGGCTGCAGTTTAGTGGGGCTGGTGCTGCTGCTCTGTGGTCCCAGGCAGTGTCGCTGGGCAGGCTGCGAGCTGCGCCGGGCTGCGGGGAGGCAGCGCGAGCCCTGCCGGCACCGCGCGGTTCTGCCCGGTGCCGCTCACACAGACCCAGATCAGGTGCACGGCGTCCGGCCGCGGAGACCCTGCGCGCGGGCGCTGAGAGGGGCCTGCGGGACGCGGCGCTGTATGGCTTAACTTGAGTAATAATAGATCTTGTTTAGCAAGGGATGACACTGACTCGCAGAAATTAGAAGGTTGTTTTCATGATCCATCTAATCTGCTCTATTAATAAAAAATAGACCAAATCCTTCTAGCACAATTCATTTCTCACTTGCACGTGGAAGCGGCCTCTAAATGTAAGAAATGGTGCCTGCCCAGTTAATCACTGTACGGAAAATCGTGAATACCTGTGGAGAATGCAAAACTATGGCTATTCGGAAGTGTAAATTAAATGCTTGAACTAAATTAGGAGAGCGACTGTTGTCTGGTGGCAGGTTAAGAGGTGACCTCCTGCCTCATTCCCTCTCATCAGGTAATTTTGAGGGAAGAAGAGAAAACCACAAAGTTGTCAGGTACAGTAGGACTTTTTGAATCTACCTGGTGTTGTTCTTATTAAGTAAGAAAATAAAGTCCACAGGTAAGTTCTGAATTGTTGTAATTTACACTTAGTGACACAAACAACCTTCGCTGGCCGTGTCACTGTTGGCTGTATTTCTTCCACCTTCCACTCCTGAAGCGCGGTGCCGACGTCACAGTCTTCAGCAGCAGCTCAGCGCGATGTATCCTGTTCCCCCTGCAGTTTGGGAATTGTCATCTCGCGTCTGTGGGATTAAATTTTTTACGGAGTTGTCAGGTTTAATTGGAGAGTTCACACAATCCCAGCTCTGGTGCGGCGATGCATCCAGTGAGTGTTTTTCTTTTGTCACTTTACACTAACTCTAGGTCTAAATAAAACCATCTGTGAGGGAAGCCTGTGGAATGAGGCAAGCCACGCTCGTGCGGGGTTCTTGCTGCGGCTGGATCGTGCGTTCTGTCGCTCGCTGGGTGTTTGGGGACATTCTGAGGTTCAGAGTGGTGCTGGGGCGAGCCCTGGCAGCGGCGCCGGGCCCTGGTGCCTCCGCAGGGAGCGGGGCTCTGCTGTGCCGTGCCCACGAGCTCGGCTGACCTCCTGCCGCGTAGGCTGAGCTCTCTTTGCCCTGTTTGGCAGAGTGTGAGCAAAGAAGAGGGAAGAAGAAGGGAATGGGGGATTATTGCCGCAATCTTCGGGGCTGACACAGCCTTTCGAGCAGACACACTGCCGAGGTGACACTCGCTCGTGCAGGACGAGTGCTTCTTGCTCCGCTCAGCACACCGTCCCCGCGCTGCCGGGCGGCAGTGCCAGCGCTGCCTTTGTGCGCCACATGAGCAGTGTTAGCGGAGGGGGCTGCACATTGGCCGTTTTCCGGACAGACGGAATTCAGCGCCTCCGTCACGGGAAGGCCCTGCGGCTGCAGGTGAAGCCGTGAGGGCTGCCCGTGCCCACATGTCCCTGAACCGCCCTGCCCTGGGCGCTTCAGTGTGCCAGGAGCAGCATTGCCTCCCGACATACCGAGAGGGCTGAACCCAGCGTCTTGCTAGGGACCACGCGTTGCCTTGCAAATTAATTAGTACTGCTTTAATTTTTCTGTGAAACTGATTTGGATTAATTTGTTTTATCATCAGATGTGAAACTGATAAGAATCTTCCCTTCACTACATGTAGAGAATAGGAAGTGAAGCCTCGCTCGGCAATACTCGTTTCTTGGCTCATCAGCAGACAGGCTCGCGGTGCAGGGTGCGGCTGAAGCTGCGTTCGGAGCACCGAGGGTTGCACGCAGCTCTGCGTGGGGCGTTCGGAAGGCGCCTCGGCTCGCGCTGGTGCTGCCCTCCTGCCGCAGGGGCTGTGTCCAGGGTGCCCCGGGCGGGCAGGGCCGCGGAGAGCCCCGGTGCTCCCTGCTGCGGGAGCCGCGTCGCCCGCGCGCGCCGGGCGGCTCCGTGCTGGGCAGGAGGAGGCTGCGCGGGCGCCCCGGCCGGGAGGCTTCTCCTCGGAGCTGGGCAGAACCTCCTGCGCTCGCCTGTTTGTGTTGCCTGTTTGTGTTGCCTCTGGCGTTTACTTAATATTAGTTTACAAGCGGCAGGTAGTAAATGCATAATGAGATTGCGGGGCTAGAGACTGACTCATAAAAGCCTTTTACAGCACTTACTTTATCTTGGAAAAATAGATATTTCGTAAGCGAACTCCCAGTAGCATTATACAGGCAGTGTTCTGGGGTATTATCCCTTCTGTTTCTCTGTACAAATGGAGATCTATCCTCCGTGCAGTGAGGATCAACAGGGAAGATTCATATACAATAAAGATGTATTTACAGAGAGAGGAAACTACTCAGTAAGAAATGAAAAAACAAGATATTTTAATCTTTCAAGTACTTAGAGTGCTCATTTGTACATACTTATTCTATTTAGACCAAAACAATCCCCCAGAAAGCCATATGCTAATCCAGAAACAGAAGAACACAAATTGCAGCCCTTTGCTTCCTGCAGCAGTGGTGGGAATTACCCTAACGTGATGACAAACAGCTCTTGTGTGCGTTCAGAGAAGATACTAGTGAGGTACCAATTATTTATTTGGTTGGGGAATGTATTTATCTTTTCAAAAACACCACAAAAATAGACATGAAAACATCCAATCGTTTACATGCATTTGGGAAGTCCTATACGAAAGGTAGCTAGTATAAACTGTAGGAATATGGATGGCTAAAAAAATTGTAAAATACATGGAGCTATTTTAAAAAGCCATCTCTCAGGAACAGTTTTGTTATAGCTGATCGTGCCTGAGGGCTAGACTAGATGGCTTCGTGTATCTTCTGGGCTTATTTTCTCTGAATATTTTATAAAACTTATGTAATCCAACAGTCTATCTCACATGAACTAAAATTTGGGAGCTGAGACCCACTTTTTCTCTAAGTTTTCACTTTGCAAAAGGAGTTATATAGCTCTCCTCTTAAAAAAAGAAAAAGAAAAAAATAGAAAGTAAACGTTTTTTAAATCTAAACCCTGATGCAAACTTTCATCTTCATGTTAATTTAAAGTAAAAAATAAAGTCTTTATTCTAAGAAGTCTGCAATCTAGTTAAGCCTGGGTTTGGGAAATAAGTTTAAGCAGGCTCTTCTACTAATCTGCCCCCAAGCACAGAATTAAGGTGTAGGACTTAATTTGAGCTGACAGGTAAGAAAACAGGGGTGATGGTATCAAGTCAGCACCTTAAAAATCTCTAGGTTCCCCTCGTTGAAACCAAAGTTCCTTTAAAAGATGTCAGCCAGGTCTTTGATGCCCGTCGGCGGTTTCCTTGGCTTGTTTAGATGTAACACATACAGCTTTCCCGACTTAGGCATTTCTGAGAGCTGATGTTTCCCCTGACAGGACAGTCACTAACCATACTCACAAACACTTTTTAATATCCTGAAGCATGAGCAGTGCTGAGAGGATATCGTCATTACTTGTGTGCTTCACAGTGGCTCCTAAACACTTTGGCAAAGGCCCAGCTGGTTCTGAAGACGTTCTGACATTTCCATGCATATCCATTTCTCTCCTCCTGATTCCTTGTAATTCAAACCCAATTGACTGCAGGGTGTGGGGAGGAAATCTTTACACTGATAAAAAAGAAAATCTCATTATGCCAGAAACTGGTTTCCCTTGGCCTCACAATTACCACCGTAGGTAACAATGAGGATAATACATGGTTGGCCATGAGCTCCGCTTGACCCCTTTAACTATTAATATAATTTTTCCATACCTTTCTCTCTAAAGTTTCTCTTTAGAGGAGCTTTATGAAGACAATTCATGCAGCGATGAATTGCACTTTATGAAACTGTACATTTTGCCTCAGCATCCAGATGTTTTATTGTGATTTCGACCATAAATCTTTTCATAGTTTTCCTTAGAAGTAAAGTCTTTAGAAAATCATTTTCTTAGCCAAAATACTGCCTGACTTAGATGGTGTACATTTTGTATGAAACGTGTACAGGGAAGAGCTATTTTCCTGTGACATATCCTCATTTGTTAACATAATTTTGACAGTCTCATTCCTGAGTGCAATGCAGTCTGAAGACATAAATGCTAAGCGGTGTTATAATTAGCATGTAATTTGCTCTAGACTTCTCGTTCCGAAATAATGAGATGCACAAATGAAACAGCTGGACTGACAGAGCGGGCAGTAAATATCTTTGATAAGGCTATTGGCCATAGATTAAATCTCTCTCAGGCTTTGCAGAGCGGGAGTTCAGGAACTGAATGTGAATTACCAGGCTGACGCCCACGGAGAGTCCTGGGAATGCCCAGGTTAAACGTGTTTAAAGCAGGATGATTAGAGTCCTAGCGTACAGACTCCTGTATCGTTTCAAGCCAGGTGATCTGTCCTATCAGTGATTGATAGGACGGCTCATATGGTACCCCAAGGACTCAAAACATGCAGAGAGACACCGAACTGCAAGCTCACAAGTACCAACCTCAATTAAAGTCCTCCCTATACCGGCAAATCAAAAACTCTCTCGTAATTTCCTTCCCAGGCCACTGATATTAGGCACAGAACATTGACATTTTCAGCTTGTTATTGTTTTAATTCTTCCATAGAAATGTGGGCTCTCCATCATGCCTGTCTGTGAAGGAAGTCTCTTTGAAGGGGAGCAGTTGAAATTTTCATGCACTGATGGCTTGTAGAATTCCTTGATGGACCACTTAAAACTAAGTGATCTTTAAGTATAGTTGCACAATGTATTCGTCATGAATATGTATATCCCTCCATATATATTTGACATTTATTATGCTAAGTTTTATAGGCTATTTTATTGGAGCCTGAGATGAAAGCCTGAAGGTGGGAGGGCAGCTGTGGTTGGGGAGGGCTCCGCTCTGCCCTTCCCTGAGCGCCGCGCGGGCCAGCGCAGGAGCTCTGCTGCCAGCGCAGTCTCCTTCAGAAGGATTCGCTGCGGTGTGTGACAGACTGCTCGAGTCCCCAGGCTTCTGCCTCAAACCAGTTGTTTACATCTAAATTGCTTTCTTCATTAAGCTCAAACTTTAATTTCCAATATATTAAATCTGTGTTGTTCAAAATAATAAAAGGTTCTTTTTATTGGCTTTGTTCCTACAATTATTAGATTAAGAATGCCATTAAAAAGTAGTTTATCAAGATTTCTTGTAGATACAGTTTGACATTTGTAGTTATGAACAGAGTAGATGTTTACACCAATTTAGAAAGGTTAAAAAAAACCTCTTAGCAGTTGCTAGCCCCAGAGCAGCCCGTCGTGCACCATTGAAAACGCTGCGGGTGAAGGGGCCCGCGAGGCAGCGGGCAGGACTTGCGACGCGCTGTGCCCGGCGAGGGGCCTTCCCTGCTCCCTCCTCCCCGCTGCCTGCTGCGCACTGCAACCCATGGCAAGCAGTGGCCCCCGCACTACAATCTGTGGCCCCCGCGCTGCAACCTTGCACTTCTCCTCTGCTGCCAGTTAGCATGTTTCTACTCGCGTGAGCATGCAGGTGAACAGAAGCTCTTGCTGTAAAATAGCCCAGGCCCACCTTTTTCTAAACAGTTTTCTCATACTCAGAAGGATGCTCAAGAGCTCACTGGTAGCAAACAAAACACAAATCCAGTGTTCTTTAAGTAGTGAGAAGCCAACTTAACCATCTGACTACAAGTGAGACTCAGCTTCAGCTTAATAACCCAGCTCTGCTGAACGGGGCAGGCACGTTTCATCCTGCAAGGGAGAGGCCCTGCCCTGCGGCCTCCTCGGCGGTCGCTATCGCAATGCGCCGTCGTCCGCGCAGCGAGGGGCCAGCGCGGCAGCGGAACTCGTCCACTCGTTGGATGCAACGGGGGCCGCGGGCTGGAGCAGCCCTGAGGGGTTCCCCCCGTGTCCACGTGCTCCTTGGACGGCGACACTGCGCTCGGCAGCGGGGGACCCGCCTGGCGCAGCGCGCGGGGGCCGCCTACACCACTGCCGGCTCTTGGCCACGCGCGGCAGATCTGGAGTGTTCCACAGGGAGAGGAAAGCAAGAGGAGCTCTGTGTGCCCGGGTGCGATGCAGCTGCGAGCATCCTTGTGCTATAGCTCTGAATAGAGGAACGCTTCCATGTGCTTGTATGGAAATCCCAAAGGCCTTAGGATCTTTGGGACTGATTTTAGTATGCACAAGCACTACGTGCACACACTTTTTCAAACCAAGTGACTCTACCTGATAGGTTGCTGCGGAAGTAAACTGAGCTAATTTATATGCAGTGAATCTTTATTTTCCTCTCTAAAATCTTCTAACTAAAAATCAGGCTTCAGTGTAAGGGATGAATAGTTTGACATGCACCTATGAATTTATGTAATGGATTTGTGCAAGATTATCTGTACAAGCCTGACAAACACTTTACATGTCTTTACTGCAGTTACGTTGCGTGCTTTTCAAAGGGTAATGCGTTCGCACGAGGTGACAGCGATCGCAGTCCTGAAAGTGAGCGTTGAGGAGGCATTTTGAAGCACACGTGCTGGCGCTTAAGACAATAACGGGCCCTGTCCCAGAGCCCAGACGTGCACCTGGATATCGCTGCTGCTGCACGCGTGGCCGTGCTCCAGCCCGGCGCACCAGGGTGATCCAGCCTGGGCAGGTGATCCCACCTCTCCTGGCTGCCAGGAGCGCCCAAATGGGCAGACCTTAGCCGAAGTGTCCGAAAGATATCTGGGATGGAGCACTTGGAATGTCAGCACGCACCCAGCCCCAGCGGTAGCTGCAGCTCTCGGAAACAGCCCGGCTCTGCCAGGAGGAGGTCACTGAGGAAGTGAAAGAAAAATCTCCTGGTCTTTTTTTGTTCAGTTCCTAATAAAAAGGTACTCAAGAAAGAAAGGACAAGAGCTGCGGGTGGAAATTAAGGCAATATACTTGTCTTCAGCTGCCGTGCAGTGCAGACGAGCACTTTCATACCATTTTGCACTTGAATTTTGACCAGGGCAAAGTTTTCCTTTGAGGTAAGAATGGCACAGCAACCTCCTCATTCTTACTCAATTTGAGCTTTTTATTAAGAACGGCTATCAGCTCTGAACTATTTGTTAATTTAAATGTCATACTGTATTCATTTTAAGAATGACCTCTGACAGCTAATCATCTGTGTTTTACACTAATTAAGTTTCAAGTGTCTGAACGTGAAAGGACAGTAATATACAATGCATCAGTGGGAAAGGAAAGCTCAGTCTGTTTCTTGCTCCTCCATCCAGATGAATTTTGTTTCAGATTTATTTAAAATATATTTTTTCTGTCAACAATGAGAGACCAACTTACAGTACTGAATTTCAGAATTGAAAGATAACATTTACAAGGCTCTAGAGAGAGACCTGCTAGGTCGTACATTACAACTAGCCACAACCTTTCACAGCTCCGGTTGATGCCAAGGACTCAAGGCACAAATACGAACCCCAAACGTGCGGCTCGGTGTCCAATCCGCGTGCACAGAGCTCCTCTCCTGCTCTCAGATCAAGCCTGCTAGGCCGTTCCCATAACCCTACAGTGTCTCACAGACACCATAACAAACAAGGTCAAGTGTATTTGCCAATAAATTAATGTTTATGGAAAAGCAGTTCTGAAAGTGACAATTTAGCCAACAATTTTCATTCTCCGTTCTTCTTTCTAGTAACTCCGATCAGTATTGCCAGTAAGATGAGGACATTTCTCTGCCAGCCATGCAGTTTTAAACTCCATTCACACATATTAGGCAAGAGAGACCACACAGGCACTGCACTTGACCTTCCCATAACGTGGAATTTTCTCCAGTGATGCCCAAATCAAGCCACATAATGACTCTTTTCCCCTAAGCACTCTTTTACCATCTGTGAAAGGTAGATAACACATAGACTTAACTAATAACAAATGAATTGTCAAAGTGTATCTCTCCCATCCAAATGAGAGAGAATATTTTAGTGAAAAGAATAATTAGATGCATGTACAAAATTTTATTGTAAACTCTCTTTAGATGTGTATCCTACCTCCCAGGTAGAAAACAGATTGCTCATTTGCTAGGACAGCTTGCTGAGGGTTTTTTTTTTTTTTTTTTTATAGATCCATTCATGGAGTCTTGCGGTTGATAAGTGGGGAATTTGCATATCTAGCCAGGATGTGGAGGCTGCCGTATCCCTCTGCAATGCAGGCAGCTTCGAGCATCTACAGAGCAGCACACAAGTGCGCCGAGCAGTACTGTCCCACCCCAGGAAAGGTACACAACGCTTCTATAAAAATGTATATTGTGCAACACTCTCATTAGCCGATAAAGCTCGGCTGTTTGAGACACGCTCGGCACCTTTAGCTTCTTTGTCTTCAATCACTAAGATGTGTGGCATTTCAAAAAGTCAAGTGGGGGGATTAGACTCAGCTCAGAAAGGTATCTTTGCAGAGAGATTGCAAATACCAATTTGGATGGAAAGCACATTTACAAAGAAGGGCAAAGCAGAAATCATTCTGTCTTTATTTCCATAATAAAAAAGCAGAGGACCTTAAGCACCATGTATCAAAACAGAAAGACTTACCTGATGGCAATCAGGACTGCAAATAGTTTTGCTACAAATGAGCACGCTTCCTCGGGAGAGACAACAGCCTTTCAGTAAATAAATCATTAGTACCTAATATTTGCTGCCGTTTGCATGTTTTACTCTCAGAGGGAGGGCTTGTTCCCCTTACAGGGCCCAGGTGGGATGCGACCCGAGAGCAGGGTGTCCTGGCCATGCTGGGCCCCGCGACACGGAGGGAGGCAGCAGCCCAGGGCGCAGGGGCAGGGGCAGGGAGGGCCTCGCACCCCTCGGCCGGCTGCTCCCCCAGGATGTGCCACACCGTGACCTGAGGCCTCCCTGCCTTCACGAACGAGGGAGAAGGAAATCTCTGGAGCCGTGAGAACGTAAGTAGAGAAGTAGCTCATGCCCAGGGTTGTAGGCGCAGCATGCTGCCATTCTCCTGTTAGCCATCAGTAACTGGGAACCACAGACTAGAAGCTGCTCTTATTGCACCTAATCCTCAATTTTCAGTGCATCTTCTTGATATTAGTTGTTTATCCTTCTTGACCTACTCAAAGTAGTGCTTAAACAAATCTTACAGCAAATAAACACTTCAATCAGGATAGCCTGAGAATTTCACCAGTTTAAATGAGGAGAGAAGCAGGCCTGATTTTCATAGTCTTTGCAGTAAATTAGTGAATATATCAGCTGACATGTTCTGGCATCCTTCAATTGTTTATAAAATACTATCATATTCCTAAACATAGCCCTAATCCCATTTTAGATACCAAAAGGTATACAGGTAGTTTTCATTTTATTTGCCTCTCTCATGCATACATACCTGAAGAGGTTTCCTTCAAGCAAGCAGCAGACTGTGATAACAGTATTTGTTACTTAGACTCATACAGAGCCGCTAGACCAGACCAGCATAAATATATAGATATATGTACATGTATATGCATACATATGTAGCTATGTAGCACTCATCACGGAGGAATTTAGCAAGAGTTTCATTTATTTACGTTCTTCTTCACATCTGCTTATTACTCCAATATAAAAAAACAATTTATTGCACCTTCTGCTGGTGATGTAGCTGCGATATTCTGCCGCTACCCAACGCTCTGGGCTAAGACACTAAAACAGAAAGAATACACTCCTACCTCCCTAATTAAATAAATAAATAATAAGAAAACACTTCCTCTTCCTCTGTCCTGCTTCCTCTGTCGCAGTAATTTTCAGCACCTGAGGCACTTTAAAGCAGCTTGACTTCACCTGAAACGGTCACTTTATCGGTAAAAGCAGCAGCCAAGGGCAGGGTGGAGTGGGCAAGCCCGTCCTTGCCCAGTGGAGATGCTCCTGTTTGATCAGGGCACGAGGACGGAGCGGGGCACAGCGGCAGGCTGGGCTGGCAGCCTGCTGTCCCCTCCCGAGCGGGTCACGGTGAGGGTCCTGCTCAGACTGTGACACTGGCCGCGTACCAGGGAGGCACCGTGTGGAGAACGGGCCAGCTCGGGCATCCTGCCCCTCTGCTGCCTGCGCGGGACACCTCGTCCTGCCCCTCTGCGTACGGGAGACATCTCGTCCTGCCCCTCTGCTGCCCGCACGGGACACCTCGGTGCAGCGGAGAGACCTGCAGCACGGAGCAGTGACCTGCGGAGGCGCCCAGGAAGGGACGCAGAAGCAGTGACAGAGACATCACAGCGGTCCCGGGGAACCAGCAGGTTGTGTGGAGTCCAGGGCTGATCCCTGCGCTGGTGTCCAAGGGGAAAGACAAAGCCCTGTTCGATTAGTGACAATCTGCGTGTTTAGGGAATAACACAGACGAAGGAATGACAGCAGGGCTAAACTGAGTATACCAGATGCATGGAAGGGTTAATAAGCAGCTGTCATCAGTTACAATTTTTAACATGTCCTGAGGAAAAAACCCTTTTATTTGGACAGTGAATATCCACGGTGGTGACATAATGCTTCCATCCTCTCCTTCATTAGTGATGGACACATTACACAGATGTATTTTGGGAGCTAATTAGGATGATCCTGTTCTCTCAGCTTGCTTGTGCAGCTAAATAAGACCCTGTTAACTCGGGTGTTTTCTTAATCCAGCACTAGGCTTCTGAATTCTTTTACTATTAACAACAACTTCAGTCTGAGCAGCTCTGCTCCATAGACACGTTACTGTGTGTTAGTGTGATTTAAATCCGGGTGTATGCATCTTCAACATATATTTATTTATTTTCAACGTTTTGAAAGGTTCAGGTTGCTGGAGAAATAACGCAGCCGAGATGAGTGCTTGTCCCATAGCCAGGCTGCCGAGCAGCCGCGTTCCCCTCGGCAGTCGACGGCTCCTCTGCTGTCCGAACGGTGCCACCGAGCCCTGAACGGTGCCGCCGAGCCCTGCCACCCCACGGCGGGACCCGCGGGCGGCCACCGGCGGCAGCGCCCTGGGCTCCACGGCAGAGGCCTGGCGACGGGTGGGTCAGCGAAACGGGTGGGTAATGATGAGAGGGAAGGAAAACGGTACATCTGCTGCAAACTCCCTGCCATAAAAAGGTACTGTTTAAACTTTACCCTATTGACTGGATAACAAAAGCAGTAAGTAGGAGGTATCGGATGTTGATGACCTGTAGCGGACTGAGCTTGTAAAATATATCGCCCTGTGCATCTCCACTGAAAGTCAAAAAATACCTTAAAGGTCTCACCTGACGTGGGACAGGAGCTCTGGGGCTCCTGCTTTGTCGCGGTGCTGCTTGTTCTGCCGCCAGCTGACACTGTCATTCCTGGACACTCTCTTTTGGTTAAACCCCTTTATACCAAATTCTAGTGGTTCAGAAGAAGGGGCCTGAAATTGCAAAGCTCCTGTTTTAAGTGTTCCAGTTTTAAGC